>VXAA01006753.1:363824-374020 GCA_013399115.1 Anseranas semipalmata | reverse complement strand
TCGGCACGGAGCCGCCACCCCCAGAGCGGGGGGCGAGGGCGGCCCGGTGGGGGGGCCCCAGCTTCCGTCTGGTGCCGGGATTGCCCCGCCAGCTCTTCCCCTGGCCTCGGCCCCTCGGATCCACCCGGGGCGGTGCCGTTCCCTGCCGCCACCCCCTTCTCCCGGCCCTGCCTCGTCGCCCCTCGGTGGCCCTTTCAGCAGCTTTCCCGGCTGACGCCCGTGGGCTGTGGGAGCTTCCGTGTAATCCCCCCCTGCAGGCTGCCTCGTGTCCTGCCCTCCGTGCCTGGGAGCAGCATCCTTCGGCCACCAGCCCAATTTCCTGGTCGCCTTCCTCAAGCTTTCCTCCACCGCAACGCCTGTGGGAACGTGGCAGCGGGCCCTGTGCTCGTTCAGGTCTCCAGTTCTCCTTTGCCTGTGCCCAGGTGTTGCCCTTTCCCTATCCTTCGGCTGTGGGACGCCAGGCGAAGGAGGGCTTTGTGTCCCCAGGTGGGAACAAAGCCGGGCGGCTGGGGTCACGGGTTGGGCTAACCCACGCCTCACTGAGATAGCCACCCTCTGCAAACCAACCGGTGCGCTTGGCCGAAGGCCAGGGCGCCAGCTGCTTGGGAAACACCCCTGCTGCTCCCTGCTTGGGAAACAAACCACGAGCAGCGTCATGCAGCAGGGATCGTGCCCAGCTCGGCCGGGCTCCGGGCGCCTGGCACCCCCTCGCCTCGCCTGTCCACCCAAAGCTGACGCCTGCGACTGAGGCTGGTGGCAAAGCCACCAGGAGTGGCTTTTGGAGGGGGCCACCCCGTTCCCAGGGCTGGGATGGATGTGCTAGGAGAGCCCCCGTGCCCCGGCTGGGCAGAGCTTGCACGCACAGGGGGAGCACGCAGCCCCCCCACTCCTTGTGCAGCACGCATGCTCCCGCGCCCTGCTGCAGCCTCCCCTCCCAGCTCCCACCCGCTGCGCAAAGAAAGACTGCAAGAACAATAGCTCCTTTTTTTCCTTTTTTTCCTTTTGTACACAAATATATACAGGGTATTATACACATCTCTACACGGACAGTGCCGATCCCAAGGCAGGGTGCTGCAGGCAGCGCCCCAACAGCAGCCCGGGGCCGCAGGCACAGAGCCTGGAGCACCCCAGCCAGCCTGCCACACCGGGGCGGGGGGCACGGGCGGCAGGTGGGGGCACGAACACGGACGCAGGATCAACACCCTCATCTCACATGCCCATCTCATCGCTAGCCCGGCCCTGGAGGGGATGGGTGACAAACACCGGGCCTCTCCGGCATGTGCTCCAGCCCCGGCCTGCCATCTCCGCACCTCCAAGACCCGTAGTTCTTCTCCTCCACCCCCCCTTTCCTCTGGGCCTGGGGTTCCTATAAAGAGGTGTACAGGAAAGTCAGCTACGTCCTCCCCGGAGCAGCCCCACGTCTCGGGATCCCCTCCTCTAACTGGGGGGGCCAGGGGGACAAAAGCCAGCGGTGGTGACCGCCTTTCCCCACAGCAGGGCTGGGAAGGGCAGATGCTTCACTTGGTCAGGTCCATAAAGTGCTTTGAGCTCCAGGGCCAGAGTCGGTGATTGAGAAGGTAAACGGCTGTCCCCTTCCTCCCGGCCCCGTGAGACCCTGCAGGGCACAGGGCACGGCTCCAGCGAGCCAGAGCAGGGGCAGCCCCCGCAGAAGACAGGCAGAGGGAAGGGGGCAGTGTCGGCAATGAGCACCAAACAGGATGGTGGCAGGGGGTTGAGGGAAATAAATATAGCTCAGTAGCAGGGAGATTTATTATTTTCCTTTACATTTTACACAAGGGGAGGAGGGGAAAGCAACTGAGGGCAACTGATGCTGACCAGAAACCTCCTCGCAGGAGCCTCCAAACAGGGTCAAACCTTCCCGGGGGTGCCAGGGGCTCCAGTCTACCTCTCCTGCCTGTGCCCACCTCTGCGGCCACCGGGGCCCCTCTCCCATCCTTCCTGTCCCCTCCCTGTCCCCGGGACGCGGATATCACCAGAGAGGGGACAAGGGCAGAGGCAGGCAAGGAACAGCCCGGGGCAGGTAAAGCAGCCCAGCACCGCGTGGTGCTGAGGGCCTGGGGTCTAGGCCCCTTTCTCCCCTCTCCATAGCACCCAGGAGACCCCCAACACAGCCCCCCTGCACCTGACCCCGCTGTGCAGACACAGGGCAGCAAAGGGAGCCGCAGTACGACACAGGGGTCAGGTCGGTTTGTGTTTGAAAGGGGAGGAAAATGTGCAAAAAAATGCCACTTAAAATGCTGCTGCAATCCCCCGTGTGTGCCCCCGGGGGAGCAGGGGACACGATTTAGGGGAGAGGCTGCCTGCGCCTCCTCCTGCCTGCGAGAAACACCCTTGGCACCCCTCACCCTGCAAGGGGCTGCCCCCGTGCTGCTCTCCTGGGGTGACAGCAGTCCCAGCGAGGGGTGAGGCTGTCACCTGCCCAGTGCACACATGGGGGGAGCAGGGAGGGACATCTCCATCACCCCCTCCCCAGCACCTAGCACGTCACACCAAGGGGACACATGGGCACGGGGAGAACGGAAGGCAGCGCTGCATGTGCAGGTGGCACAAAGCCACCCCATCTTCCTACTGGGGGCTTCCAATACATCAATTAAAGCTTTGTTTGTCACCTTCCTGTAAATCTAATAAATTATTAGTGTTTATGTTTCTCACCAGGAGGACTGGGGACAGAAGGGGCAGCCAACGAGGCCCCAGAGGTGCCCCTTGTCCCCAGAGCCCTCCCCAAAGCACCCAGCCTTCCTCCTCTCCTGGGGTGCTGGCAGGGTCATGGTCCCTTCCTCCCCAGCCCCTGGGGGTCTGCGGTCCAGGTACGTGTTAACGAAGGTAGCTAGCGAAGAGCAAGCCCGCAGAGCGGCGCGGAGGTGGAGGCAGGGAAGCGGAGAGCCAGCGGCAGGGCCCCCACCCTCGCTGAAGGTAGTGGCCCCAGGGGTGGGCGAGGGCAGCGGCTGGCCCCCTCCCCGTCTCCGCGCTCCCTTCGGTTTCTCCCTCCCGGTCTCGGTGGGCGCAGCCTGCCCCACGCTCCTGGGCCTCCATCCCCTCCCTCCTGCCCTCCCTCCACTGTCCCTACTGACGGATCTCGTTCTCTATCAGGCTGTCCTCGCACGACTGGAAATCCGTGTCGTTCATGCCGTCGGCGGTGATGAGCTCCTCGTCCTGCGACCCCTGCTCCTCCGACTCGGTTGCTTCACCCTCTGGGGAGGAGTCCTGCAGCACTTGGGCGATGTACTTCTGCTGGGGCAAGGGGGACAGCAGAAACACACGTGAGCTCGGGGAGCTTCCTGCAGCCCCTGGGGCTCAGGGGCAGCAGGGCGCAAGGGGTGAAGGACAGTGCAGGGAAGAGGTTGAGTGTGGGACACGCTGGGAGGGAAAGGAAGGGTTTCACCCCAGACTCCATGGGATGTGGTGTTGGGAGAGAAGGCGGGCAGCATTGAGGAGCCCAAAGATGCTGAACGAGGAGACTGACCCAGCTGGATTCACTGTTCCAGCCAAGAGAGAGGCAGAAAGTACATGCACAGCATTCAGGCAGCAGAAAGAAAGGGGTGTATGTGTGTGCGTGGGGTGTTACGACTCATCACCCAGCTCGGGTGAGGGGCACAGGGCCCAACACTTGCCTCCCACCCTTGTTGGGAGGCTCTGGGTGCTGCCTCAAAGGCGAGGAGCAAGGAGGAAGTCTGTGGATGTTACCTCCCCTTTCCTAAACCCAGGTAAGGAGTGGGGACAGGTATGGAGATGGGGACAGGAACTCACAGTGGATTTGGGAGCCGGCAGGTTAGTGGCAGGTCTCCCGTTCTGCCTGCTTTCTATGGTGTCCACCTCTGTGTGTTCAATCTGGAGAGGAAAGAAGCAATGAAGAGAATGCCAGGGCGATACATCTGCAGGAGCCACACTCCAAAAAGGCTGTCCCCGAGCTCTGCACAGGTACAGGAGCAGCATACACATGGCAGGGACAGCACCCAGCTCCAGGCTGCCTTGGGAACCTTCTCCGTGATGCTGGTGAAGAGATGATCTGCCAGGGAACAGGCTGGGACCCCCCTCCCACTCCAGATCCCTCCACTTCACTGCTCAGCTGCGCTCCCACTGGGAGGGCTCCCACATCCCTGAACCTGCCCAGCATCCCACCTCACCTTGTAGTTGTGAGCGCTGAGGTATTTGAAGTGCCCGAAGCAGACGTGACACAGGCAGATCACAATGGTGATCACAAGGACCACAAAGGTGAACATGGAAGTGGGGGCCAGGAACCCTGAGGCAAATAAAAACCAACGTGAGGTTGTCAGAGCCCGATGGACAGGGTGCTGCCAAGGGGAGGCTGCCCACAGCCCAGCCTGCCCGGGGAAGCTGCTCAGCTGGACGTTTCCCAGCCCAGCACTCACCTGTGCGCACGGTGGAGAAGAAGAGGAGCCAGAAGAGGCAGAGGATAGGGGCTGCCACCACTTGGTTCACAGCCCCCGAATGGATCTTCTTGTCCAGCTTAGCAGGCAGGTAGGCATAATACAGGTTGTACCGGTCCACCAGGTGCTTGAGCAGCATGTACATGAGCCCTGAGGGAGAGATGTCAGAGGAGGCAACTGACCTCCTTCCCAGTGCCTCTGGACAAGAGGAAATATTTCACCCCCAGCGCAGGGAGGCAGAGGGGTGTTGCTTACCGAAGGGGACGATGATGGGGCAGGTGATGCTATAGGTCATGACCACGGTGAAGACGCACATCATCCAGGCATAAGCGGCCCCAAACTGGAACTCGTAGGCCTGGTGCTGCAGGAGAGAGCAGAGACCCGTCTGTACAGCCCTGGGTGGGGTGTGCGACACCCAGCGCTTGGCAAGCCCCAGAGCACACGGCCCCCACCACAGCACCTTCAGCCCCGGCCGGAGGCCCCCAGCCCCACCACTTACTCGCTTGACGTTTCTCCGTTCGGCGGCCGAGCGGGCCAGGCAGAGGCGAATCATGTACATGAGCAAGCCGGGGATGCGCAGCAGGTCCATGGCGTTCCCGATGAAGGCGGAGGCGATGACGTAGTTGACGAAGAAGGCCCCGTTGTCCGGCAGGAACACGCACCTGGGGAGCGCAGCGAGAGCAGGCTGCAGGAGGTGCTCCCCCACCACGTGGGGGACCAGGTCCTGGGTACCACCTCTGGATGCTGCCAAGAACCTCCCCCATTGCAAAGAAGGGCTTTCTTCCCTGCTCCACTTACTCAAATCGAACCGCGGCTTCCGCGAGGAATTTTTTGTCAAACAGCCAGCGGAAAAACACATCCAAGCTGTGGGGGAAGGGGGTGGGAAGAAAAGAGGAACAGTCAGAAGCAGCCATACAGACATAGACATGCAAATACATGGAAACTGCTCTAAAAAGACCCAAAGCTCTGACCATAGACCTTATTGTTCCCTCCTAGGATATGTCATTAGCAATTATGTAAATCAGACACTGGGAAAAACAGTACAGGACCCAAAAAGGGATGTAAAGCTTCCCATTCTCATGCATGTTCTCCCTTTGCCTTGATCCCATCAGTATTTTCCTCTCCCTTCTTGGGAGAGAGGTTGTTTGGACGAAACAACCATGCAAGGAATGGGTTACTGACTACAGGAGAAACTACTCAGGTACATGGTAACCTCAAGCACAGAAATAAGAGAAACAAATGTCATTCCCCCCCCAGTCAGTATTTTTTGATATAAAGCTGTGCAATCCTTTGGCACCCCTAGGGCCATGATTTTGGCGGAATACAGAGCTCCACATGCAGCAGCAGGATGGATTCTGCCCTCAGAAGGGAGCACGACCTGTTTATTGGTATACAGCCAAAATGCAAGCCTTCTGAGAACATTCACCTGCCTAGGTCACAAGGTTATAAGCAACAAGACATTTTAAACCTGACCGGGAAACTTTGCTGTAGTCACCCACTGGGATGAAGGGTGATTTTTCTGCCTCTGTTGGAGGGCTCGTCTATTCCCAGGAACTGCCCAATTTAGCCATGGAGAGGCTGTATCCTGAATTTATGGAGTGTAGATCCCCGACCCCACAATGCGCAAAAAAAATCCCTGTCACAGCAGATCTCCCCGTCCTGCTTCCACCTCCCAGTTTTCCTCTCCTCTCTGTCACACAGTTTCCCTGCTTTGCCCCTAGGCAGTGCCAAGAGCCCATGCTGATGCCTGGCAGCTGATGCCCCACTGTCACAGGGCATTTCTATAACCCCTGCAGGAAGATCTGGGGCTCACATCCAGCAGGATTAGCATTTCTGTAGCCTAACAAATAGGAAGACCACCCAGCCAAGCAGTACAACCTACTCAGTTCTGGCTGAAACAGGGGAATTTGCTAGTTTTGTGTAAAAGTGAGTGCACATGCCGCACAGAGGAGGGAAGCGTCCCCTTCACCAGCAGGCCTCAGGCAGACTTTTCATGTGCATCCATCGACTGTCTCAGTTTTTGTTGCTTTACTAGCAACACCAACACGAGTAACACTGACATGTGCCTGCAGAATGATTCAGGAAGTCCCTAGGGACCCAGCCAGGTATGATCTGGCCTGGCCCGCACCAACCAGAACTGAACGGCACCTTCCCCAGGGGAGGGTGGCCAGGGCACTCGTGCAGCAGGGCGAGGAGGTGTTGCAGGAGGACCACCAGGGGTACATTTCAACCCTCCCCAAGCTCCAGGTCTCTGCGCTTGCTTGCCCTTCCCTCCACGCCTACCTGCTCAGGCCCAGCGAGGGCAGCAGCAAAACCATGAAGATGAGGAAGGTGTAACACTTGTGCATGGTGGTCCTGTTCTCTCCAGACCTGAGGGCAGAGAGGAGGCTGTTAACGTCGTCGCCCCACCGGCATGGGGGGCTGAGCAGAGACATGCCCCCAGCGCAGCAGAGGTGGGGAGCGAGCCCCCTCTGTGTGCCCTGCCTGGGCACAGAGGCAGGGGGCTATTGTGGAGGGCTGGTAGAAGCAACAAAGAGAGAAAGCTGAAGGCAGGTGAACGCAAGCATCTCTGCAGTCCTCAGAGCTGGTGACATCCTCCCCACCAGTCTTTACCACACAGAGAAGAAAGCAAAGCTTCACACATCCTGCAGGGCACATGCCTCACAGTTAGCATGTCTGCTGGCGCTGTGCACTTCAGATACATTCCCTACTGCCAGAAGCCATGGCAAGTAAGGCAACTGTCCCTTGGAATAGCTAGGACCTGCACATGGGTACAGGCACACCACACCTGCAATGCCCACCTTAGCCAAGACTTCCCTTGCTACCGGCATTTCTCAGAATCATTGGCCCCAACTCCTCCCAGCCTTCCTCCTCTTGCAGACGTATGTCGAGCTCTGCTCAAACTACCCCATGCTGTGCAACAACACCCAGCTAAGGGCTGGCAGAACAGCCATCCACAGCAGACCCCAAGGTGACCAGGAGGTGCCACATGACACCATGCTTGGGGTGGAAGACAGGAACCGAAGCAAGAGCAGCCAGTCAGCAGCTTTGCATCAGTGAGAAGTGTCAAGATGCTGGCATGGCCAGGAACAGGCAACTGGCTGTCCTTACCTGGTCCAGTGCGCTTCGAAGAAGGCAGAGTAATACACAATGGTGGGCAGCAGAGCAGAGAAGCACCACAGCAGCAGGGTGGGGAAGAACTGAGTGATGATGGGGTTCTGCAACAAGGCAAAGAGGCCATGCGTTACACGTGATGTGGCAGCTCTTGTGCCCGTCACAGGAGCTGCCTTTGCTGATACAGAGCCTCCAGGTGGAGACATCACCACGCCTCAGGGTGGTTTCACTGCTACCCATCCCGCACCCTTCTCTGAAGGCCTTACGTTGAGGTACTCCACAGGCTTGGTGACGTTGAACTTGTCCATAGTGGTGATGATGATCGCAGGGGTGGTGAGGAAGAAGAGGAGGATGAAGAGGACCACATTGATCACCAGGCAGCGGATCCACCAGATGAAGCCCCGGATGGAGAGGTGTTCCCTGGGGGGGGGGGAAGATGGCATCAGAAACAGCCACACGAAGCCTCACGTTCACAACACAGCCCAGCCTGCATGAACAGGGCTTGGGGCGTGAACCCAAGGCTTTCCCCTTCTGAGTTGGAGCAGAACTCTGGCTCAGCCAGGCTGAACTTCAGCAAGAACAACTCCTTTGGTTATCAGTGTGAGGGTGCACCCCTTTCCCATCACTGGGGACCCACTGAGCCCCACAGCTGCTCACCAGTAGATGTTTTGTGGGTCAGGAGCATAGCTGACAGTCCAGTTGGAAACGTGCAGGGACTCGCTGCAGGAGGAGGCCCTGGGCTCCCCGCGGCATGCACAGCCCTGGCACTTGCAAGCGTTGAAGTCTTTGAGGATTCTGGAGAAGAAGAGAACAAGGGAGATGCTGACACAGAGAGCTGGCAGGGACAAGCTGAGGTGAACGCCTTGGGGCTGGGATTTCTGATTTAAAGGGAGAGCTGCGAGATGTCACCTTCCTGGGAAGGACAGGACCCCTTGCAGGACTCACATGGCTGTGATGGTCTCATTGTGGAAGGTGACAAAGGCCATCCCCAGAGGCTTCTCGTTCACTTTTTCCTTCTCCCGCTTGTAGTCGTCTTTGAGCTTCTCCTCCAGCTTGGTGTAGTACTCGATGGCCTCCACCTATGCAGAGGTACAGATGTTAGAGCAGAGACCTGAGGACCTCACCCCTTTGTGCCACCACAGCAGCACTGTGGGGAGACAGCAGGCAGTCAAGCCAACCTAGACCAGGTTGTGGGGCAGCAGCTCCGCGGCTGAGTGCCAGGAGAGCCACAACACACTCCTGTCCCAGGACTGGGTGGCTGGCAGGACCCAAGCGTGCTGCAAGTCAGCGTGGGCAGCACAGCGACCCAGAGTCCATGCTAGCCCTCTGCCCAGCGCCTCCAGCTCTCCCCGTACCTCCTCGCAGCCCCTGATGACACAGCAGCACAGGTGGCCGCAGGGCTTAGGGTTGATCATAGACGGGGTGTTCTCCTTGCTCTGCAAGTTGGTGAAGTAGATTCGCCCGCGCTCAGCTTTCTTCCTGAAGCAGGAGAGGGGGAGAAAAAGAAAGGGGGTGACTCAGAAAAGCCTCCATGGCACCAGATTCAAAGAACTAGTGGCTGGGAAGAGCTCGCTCCCCACCTCCTGTGCACCCTCACCCCAGCCCTGCCCTCTCCCCCAAACCAGGGGCTGGTTACCTCTCCGCATCGAGGAACATCAGCCGGGCCACATCATAGCAGGGACGTGCCTCCAGCACGGTGCAGTTGGCATATGCCTCCCTGCAGATGGAAGATACCAGCTCATCACACCTGGCATCAAAGCTGTACCGCAAGCAAACCCCACGTGTCCAGGTTTTCCTCCTGCCTTGGGCTGAGCATCAGCAAAAGCTTGCTGGACAGCAGGAGAGCCTGCAGGCTCTGCTCCTTAGAGCAGGAGCAATGTGTGGGGCAAACACGGCATCCTCCAGGTTTTGGCATGAGAGTGCTTTTCAGACCAGTGCCCTGTGGCAGGTGGGCACCCCTCTGATCCCACATCCCCTCTTTGCCTTCATGGGCCCAGGGCTTGGGGCTACAAGGAAGCAGAAGCGTTCCCAAAGTGTTCAAAGCATTTCTCCTTTCCCCATGGTGCTTCTAAACGTGACCCTCAGTGCTTATTCAAGTTCTGATAGAAGAGGAACTTTTTTTTTTGGTTCAGTTAAAAAGAAAAATACACTTTACTACAAAGAGCGCAATCAATGGGGAAGCAGCAGCAAAGCATCCCACAGTCATTGCTGGAGCACCTCCTGCCTGCATCTCACATCTCTGAACTTGACCACTTCTCATGACATGCTCTGTCTCACTACTTACCATGCTGACCCCCTATGGCTCTGCAAGACATAGTTGGGCACGTCCCAAGACACTGCATATTGAGATAAAAATTTGCACAGAAAAATAGCAGCAAGATGCCCAAAATAAAAGTGCTCACCGATTTTGATTAGCTTTTTCTTTTTTTTCCCCGCCACCTCAATGCATTATTGCCATTTCAGGTAACACTAGCACCACTCCACCAAGACATCTGTTACAGAGCAGCCTTTAATTAACAACACAGTGAGACTCACTCAAAATGCTTCTTGATCTTTTCTGGCTCAGCATATTTTGAAATCCCATTGATGAAGAGAGTCCGCTTCACCTGGAAGGAAGAAAGAGAGTGCAGACAGGTGTGGGTGGCATGAAAGACCAAACTGCAGGAGAAAAAA
>VXAA01006753.1:335560-363806 GCA_013399115.1 Anseranas semipalmata | reverse complement strand
AAAAAAAAAAAAAAAAGGCCCTGGCCTGAGTTAGCCACTGGAGAGGGCAGCCCCCACACCTGCAGAATCTTTGTTCCCCATTTCCTGTGCTTCTGCTAGCTGTTGGCCCCCCCCACATTCACCCAGCTCAGGCCTCTCTATTTCCCCATATGGTGTCAGGACCGCTGCTCCAGAGGAGATCTGCCTTTGGCCAGGCAAAACAAAATGACAGCCCCAAATTGCTGTGGGAAGGAGGGTGCTTGGCACCCTCTCCCAGGCCACCCAACTTGTCAGGAGGCCATGGGAAGCTATGCCTGGGAGAATGCCCAGGTCCTGCTCACCAGGTCATCCTCTTTGTAGCGCATCTTGGAGGTGTGCCGGCGCATGCTGTACACCGTCAGCAGCAGGTACAGGAAGGCGAAAGACGTGTGCAGCCACAGCAGGTTATTCCTGGCACAAGAGAGACCACGCTTAAGGCCAATGCAAGGCTGCCACTACATCTCTGCCCAGACCCCTCAGGGACCCCCCCCAACAGAGGCTCTGGGCCCACGAGCAGCGTATCTAGCACAGCATCCACATGCCCTGCCAACGACCTTTAGGAGCTCAACCTGGAAATAGGAGCAGGGACAGCAGCTTTACGGGAAGGACAGAAATGCAACCTCCAAGGAGGTGAGGCTCTGCAGCAAGTGCGCATCTGGAAAATACACCCTGAGGGCCACAATTATCCATCCCGTCCCTGCCCACACCTACCCGGAATTCAGGTTAGCGATCGTTGTCCTCCCAAAGCTGTAAGCGTTGTTTTCTGGGGAGAAAGAGGCAGACAGGTACGTTCAGTTATACCGAGGGGCTGTGGCACAGAGCTCCAGCGGGGTGGGGCATGGCAGGGACCTCACCTGCAAAGCACCCCAAAACCCCAGCTGCCTAGGATGACCCTCTGCATGCTCCATGCCCAAAGTGGGACGGGAGTCAGGGTTTAGCTGCGTTACTCCCACCCTGCCCTCTGCTACTCCCTGGTGGTCTGGGGCATGGCATTGAAAGCAGCTCCCCCCTGGCCGGCTCCCTGCTCTCACCTAGCAGGTCCCCTGAGAAGTTGACGGGTAACACGATGCCCACGGAGAGCACACCCACGGCCACCAGCAGCCCGATGATGTGCCTCTGGAAGGACAGGTAGTGCACCGCGTCACCCCCACACTTGTCCCGGATCTCATCATCCCTGCCAGGGAGAGAAAGACAATCAGGCAATCTTCTCCAGCATTTGAGAGCATGTAGAAAAGCACAGGGTGATGGCTGGCCATGTGGCGTGAACACACAACACCCCTGGATCGAGCCCTACAGCTGCAGCCATGCCCTGTGAAGGGACGCCAGCACCTGGCCATGAACCAGCCTGAGCAAAAAACTGCCTGTGCAAAGCTTACTGCAGCTCCACTCCCCATGCTCCTGCCTTCCGCCACTGAGGACAGGCAGCTGGGCCCCGTTCCCCCCGCTGAGGTACAGGATGCGGCCCCACAGAGCTCTGAAACCTAGAAATGCTTAGGAGACTATTCCTGAGCATCATCAGGCTGGACATGTCTCCCTGTATCCTCCAGTCCACCCTTCACTGCCATGGGCCTTCCTTGGACAACAGTGCCCCTAGCAGGAGTCTCAGGGAGAGCAGCAACTTTGCAGAGCAGCAGACAGTATTTCTGAGGTGGGACTGAGGCAGGGCAGACCTGCGCTGGGTTTTCTTCTCTGTCACAGATTGACTGCATGACCTTGGGTTTGGCTCTGGGACTCCTCAACTAGTTCTGTCTTTGCTTGTCCTCTCCACACGGCCTGCTGCAGCCCCTTCTCTGAAGGGCACACGAGGGGAATGACTTCATGCAGCTGTATTGCGCTGGTTGTCCCAACTCTGTGCACTGCCTCTGCCTCCTCCCCATGCGGGTCCCCCCCCTGCAGGTCCTAGGGCACTTACTTTATCCTGAAGATGGCTGTCAGCCAGGAACAGAAACCCTGTGCAGAGACAAGACAGGAGGGTCTCGCGTCACTCTGTGCTCCCTTATCCCTGCTCCCTCCTTCTAAGGCTCAGGAGACCAGGCTGGTGTCCTTGCACCTCCACAGACCTGACTCAGGCCAAGGAGGGGCCAGACCACAAGCATTCACCCCGATGTGCAGGGCCACGGACAGGCCCAGGTGAAGGAGGTGACAATGCTACGCCACGGGGCACAACACAGGCTGGACTCTGCCTGTCCCCCACCAACAGGTAGCTCGGCCTCCCAGGAAAGCCATGGGCTCCTGGCTAGCGCAGAAACTCTCCACAGCCCAGGGATGCCCAGAAAATTCATCACACAGGTGCTTCAGCCACTGTCCTGGACAGGAGCTCTGCAGGGACGGGGAGGGCAGAGCAGGCTACGCCAGTGCTCCTCAAAGGACACCTAAGGGCAGGAACGTCCCCTGGGAGTTTCACCTCTAGTGACAGTGGGCTCTACACCACACCATCACACCACAAGGCGTGGGACCGAAGGCTCTGGGATGGGCAAGCAGCGCTGTTTCTGAAGAGCGCTCTGTCCCCGCAAGGCTCGGCCTCCAGGCCGCTCACCCGCAAGGCGTTTGCCTCTTGCCGCTACTCACGTTGTCCCTCTGGTCAAAGTCCACAGAGCTGGAGACGGAGGTGAGGCGCTCGTAGCGGTCATGGTTGTCAGAGTGCAGAGCAGAGGCTACGCTAAAATGACAAACGCGGAGGGAGAAAGTTAAAAGACGAGAGGAGGCAGCTCGGCCAGGAACCAAGAGCACCCAGAAGGCCAGCGGTTAATTCAGGTCAGTTTGCCCCAGGTGAGACGGAGAGAGGACAGCCTCAAAGAGCAGAGGGCAGCAGTAAGCAGAGACCCCTCCTTGGGCCCCGGCAGCCTCCGCGGGCTTGGCCGTGGGTGCCGCTCCCTCCGTGCCCGCGTTACGCGCCGGGCCGGGCGAGGAGGGGAGGTGGTGTCTGTTTAGCACGGAGCTTAGAGAGGGGAGAGGAGGTGCGAAGGAGAGGGTGCCACAAGTGGGGACGGGCGCTCAGGTGGGGGCTCCCGTTTTCCCTCCCGCAACGCGACCACAGGAGCAAACCCAGAGGCGAGGACTATGGACACCGAGAGGGAGAGCAGCTCCCCAGTCCCTGTGGCACCAGCGCCCGCCCAGGCCTGCAGACCTCAGCCGCCCTAGGAAGGAGGAAGGACGGGAGCCTGGTCGGCCGCATTCCCGCTATGCCAGTGCTTCAGTGCGGGGAAGCCCAGGGAAAGGAGAAAGGCGGCCGAGCCACTGGTGCCTGTGCTGCCTGGAGCCAGGCTCAGCCCGGCAGCTCCTCAGCCTCGGCTGGGTCTGCTGCCTGCCTGGAAATCCCCAGAGAGGGAGCAGGGAGGCAGCTGGAAGCGAACGGCTGCGGGCTGAAGGGCAGGAGAGGGGAATATCCCAGACCGCTGCGCTCCAGACACAGGCAGGGACCTAGATGAAGAACTTGCAGAAGTAGCATCCAAGGCAGATAATAACCCCCAATATGAAGGTGGAGGGTAGGCTGGCAAAGGAGACAGGAAAATGGTCCAGAGACCTAAATTAAATAGCACTTGTAAGATGACAACATCAGGCTGGGACCTTGGAGGCGCGAGAAGAGAGATGGCTGATCTGAAGGCTAGAAGTAAAGGGAAGAAAAGATGAAAACACGGTCTCCCTGTAACCAGTACAGGCTCAAGAAGGATCAGATGGACAAGAACCCAGAGAAGAAACAGGTGAGAGACAAGCACTAGAGACGAGGTGGTGACACTATGGGAAGGAAAACAAGCAAAGACCCTTGTGACCCTGCTGAAGGGAAGAGGATGGGACACGTGGCCTCCTTCGCAGAGCAGAGCAGCACCTGCTGAGTCCCGAGCTGGAAGCAACACCCAGAGGGGAAAGGAGATTAGCTGAAGGTCATGGGACTACAGGAGAGCAGATTAGACAGCGGCGTACAGCCCTGCGACTACGCAGCCCGACACCCTGCTCTGCTGCAGGGCCAGCGCAAGCTTCAACCAAGCTCTTGGACCCTCAGGCCTTTGAAATCCCAAAGGCCCTGCAGCTGGGCACAGGGAGAGGGTGAATTTCTGCTCTCTGCAGCCCTGAGGAGACCCCAGCAGGCTGACACAGTGTGCTTCTGGCTCCTCGGTAATGGAAAAGCATAAGGCAGGGAATAACTAGAGGGAACAACTGCGAAGAGTGCCATGTTGTTAGATAAGACCAACTCTGCTCCATTCAGGGGGATGTAGGGACCATAACCAGGATAAGTGGCAGTGCTGAGAAGACGGTGGGTGCCAACGCTTCCCAGGGATGGGAAGCTGAAGAGGGAGCTCCAGGAGGGGGGCTGCCAGGCAGCCGTGGAGGGGTTTGCTGTGGGTGGAAGCCCCGCAGGGCTCTCCATAGCCGCCCTTACACATGGAGGTGGGGATGGGTTGCCACCACCGCCTGCCGCAGGCAGTCACCGATTGAGGGGCCGATGGCTACCTCAGGGCCTGGCAAGTAGCAGGACAAGGGTGCTCTCTGGCTGTCAGGAGAAGGGACACATCAGAGGAGGATGCCCTCCTGCATCAAGAGCAACACTGCGCATCCAGCGGCTGGCAGTGCCAGGCTGCGTGTGTCCCTAACCACTGCATGCCACTGCATCCCTGCATGGAGGACAGCTAGGACGGGAATCTGCTGCCAGCCTTAGAGAAGCACAGACCAGGAGGAGTTTTCCTTGCTGAGCTCCAAGGGCTTTTGGAAACCTCCACCCATCAAACCCAGCCCAGCTCAAGCACTAGGCCTGGGGGGCAGCAGAGAGCTCCAGCAAGCTCAGATGAGGAATGGGAAGAGGAAGAAGTGGATCCCTGGACAGAGACAAGCGCTCATGAGGATAACAGAGGTGCCACCCCCAAAAGGCCACATCCTGAGCCTCAGACCATGACAGCTCTGCTACCTCTCCTTCCTCCCCCTACGATGTGTTAGCACCCAAGAGCTGCCAGACACACCTGAAGCAGGGCCAGCCGCTAGTGAAGCATTCAAGCGTGAGCAAGGTGTCCCCTCTGTGCCATACGCCACAGCCACCACCCCCTTTGCTTTCATAACTCCGATTGCTCTGCTCCTTTGGGAGCAAGGAGCAGTCACAAAAACAGGAGCATCCCTGTGCCCTCTCGAGGCAGGAGCAGGCCTCTGCTTTGCAAGTGATGGAGTGACCATCTCAGGCTCTGCACTGCTGGCTGATCGTCCCTTCTACAGCGTGTACTGCTCAGCACCACAGCAAGGCAAGGGAACGGTCTTTACTTAGGCATAAAAGCAGCAAGAAAGAGGAAAGAGCAGGGAGGGAGGGTCTGTGACAGCACTCAGCTGGCAGCCAGCTGCGGTCCCTGCGAGTACCCCGTGGGTATCGCCAGGCCGAGGTGCCGGAGGATGCTCTCAGCAGCGCTGAGGCAGGATGCCTGCTTCCGTGTCGGGAGAGAGCAGGGACCAAGCTGCTGCCTTGCAGGGCACGCCGCCAGCCTGGGGTGGGCGGCAAGGGACAAGGGCCAGCGCTTGCTCTGGTCCTGGCAGCCTCGCAGGGGCGAAGGAAAAAGAAAAGCCCTATAATGGCCCGCTGGATCCCCTCTGTGCATGTGGCTGCTCCTGCAGCGAGCGTGGGAGCAGCCCTCGTGGCTCACCAGCACGAGGGAAGCACCAGGCAAAGGAGGCTGCCCTCTGCCTGGGAGACCCAAACGGGCTCAGGTTTATTTCCAGCTACTCCATCAAAGCTACTGTTTATTCCCGTCACACAGCGGGACACTGGCAGGTCCAGCAGGGTGCATGACATGGCACCCTCTGCCTCGACTGGCGGCTTCTTGGCACTGCTGCGTGCAGGGAGCGTTTAAGGGCCACGAGGGGAAAACCAGGGTGCACCCAGAGGAGGTAGGTGGCTGACACAAAGGGTAGGGGAAGAGAAGAGCGTGAATCCACCGAGAGACACAAATCCAAGCCCTGAACTCCCAGCCACTTAGATTAGTTCAGAAGCAAGAGAGAAAACTGCAAAAGAAAGAGAGAAAGAGAGGGACAGAGAGAAAGAGAGAAGAGACAAGACCCTGAGAAAACAACATACTATTCCCGCTCCTCTCGCTCCGTCTGCCAGCGTCGGCGCCTGGGGGCACAGAAACAGAAAAGGAGAGGTTACAACCAGGGGAGTGGGCGCCGGGTCCCCTCCGTCGCAGGGCACTGCTCCACGCTGTCCTGAGGAAGAGAAACCTGCTGGTGGTGAGGCCGGGGAAGGGGGCCTTCCCTCCGGGGCTCAGCGCCGCCCTGAGCCCACAGCACCCCAAAGCCTGCGGGGGCTGCCCAGCTGCTCTCTGAGCTCCCCTACATCCCTCTCCTCCCTGTCCCAGGCTGCCGACACACATCTGTCATAGGTCAAAAATCCCGGTCCCCTGAAATGCTCATCCTGCCCCCTGGATGGGCCAAACAGCAGGAGCACGCAGGGATGGGCAGCCTCGGCAGCAGGAGCTCCGCCCGGGGATCCCAGACCTGGTGGCATCCCTTGTACCAAACTTGTCTGAATTGGTATCGCCAAAGGAACCAAACAAGGCCGGAGCTCAGCCCCATGCCAGCCTTTGGGTGCAATGAGCTCACGGAGCTAACCAAGCAGAAGAAGCACCAGCCACCACCAGCCTTAAGTCACACTTGGCCTCCAGCACATAGAATTACCATTGCCAAGGGGCCCTGACTTTTGCTCAGAGACACAGTAGCCCAAGCACACCTTAGGCAGCGAGGATGCGCACCAAGACCGACACTTCAGCACTTGGGATGCGAGCTAAACCCTCATGAGCACAGGAGCAGACACACAGGCCCTACAGCTCCCCTGCCTGCTGCGCCAGGGGGCTACCTTTGTGACAAACACACACCGTATCTACACACACTGCCTCCAAAAGTGAAACGAGAGGGGTGCCGGACCTGTCTGCCACCCCTGCTCCATCCCCGCAGCGTGGCCCACCAGCCCTGTCCCTTGTGCTGTGCTCCCAGGCTCAGCACTGGTGTCCTGCCACAGAGCACGGGAGGGACGAGCTGCAGTTTGTTCACTCTTCACCCTGCCAAACACACCTGGTGGCCCGTCCCTTCCACCTGGGGGAGAAAGAGCTACACGCGACGAGCTCCACATCTGCGCCCTCTTTTCAGCCTCTGCTACCGTCGGGGCAGGTCCCTGCTACAGCCTCACGCACGTCACACGCTCACGTTGCCGGCCAGGCGCCCTGGCCATCCCTGCCTGTCGCCCTTCCCGCCTTAGCTTTGTGAGCAAGAAGTGCCATGCCTGGAAACGCAGCCTGCTGCTTTCAAGTGCCCTGAGCAAGAGCTACCTCCAGCAAAGCCACCTTCAGAGGCTTAAAGCCTTCACCGGGGCAGCCCTCGCCACTCCTGTGACCTCTTTTCCTCTCTCCTCCCTGCCCTTCCTCCTCGGGCCATTTTAGCCCCTGCACACCTCTGTCAGCACAGGGACCGTAGGTGACATATTGCAGCTTTAGCTCCTGGAGCCAGCGGGGACTGGGAGGAGGATGCCGTAACAAAAACACTGCTAAGCGGGGATTTTCCCTGTTCCTGGAGCTCAGGGGATACAACTGGCGTGCTTGCCTCTCTTCCCCATCTGCCTCTGGCACGCAATGGGAGTTATCCTTTCTGCCCCATAGCGAGGAAGGGTACCGCTCATGCTTTGTTTTCCTGCCCCTCTCCCACGCCTACCTGTCAGCATCAGTCACCAGGGCCAGGCGTCCGTAGTCCCAAGCAACTTTACGCAGAATTGAAAAGACAAACAACAGTGCCTAGAAGAGAGCAAAGGAAGAGCCATGAGTCAAGGCACCATCCAGCTCCGTCTTCGTCCTCCGCCTGCAGAAGTGCAGGAATGGGGGGTAGGAGGGGACAGGGCTGCTCCTCCTAACAGCACAGAGGCCATGGGACAGCATGAGCTCGGAGGGCTGTTAAAATCAGGCTGTCTGCATGGCGGGTTGGCTGGGGGAGGCAGAGATCCAACACACAACTGCTAAGATGGCCACAGGACCGAAAAAGCCCTCAGGTCCCGAGGAGGTGAGATTAGGGCTACGGTGCCTGTGGTCCTGCAGGTCCCACGGAGGAACAAGCAGAACCTTTGGGTGGGTAAGGCTTTAGGGACTCGGCACCACCAGCAGGAGTTCCGGGACACAGGACCAACCCAACCTGACCCATGTCCTCAGACAAAATCTGCAGCACCCTTCCCTGGGCTCAGTGCAGCAGTACTGGAGTTAAGTCAAGCCTAAGGAACACAATTAGGGCCACAACATCAGCCAGCAGTGAAGTCAGGGATAGAATTCGGGACCCTCAGCTCTAACCACCAGACCACAGTCCTCCCTTCGTGACTAATCAGTGGAGAAGGTGCCAGAGCAGCAGAAGGCAGACTTACGAGAAAGCACATAAAGTCGAGGGCTAGGACGGTGGGCACCCCGCCGAAGGGCAGCCCCTGCAGCACAGTGCTGCGGATGCGGGCGCTGTAGCAGTAGTCCTTGGTGCTGTTGCTGCAGGAGGAGGCTTTGCAGGTGCCCCCTGCTGAGCCCAGGGTGGCGATCACGTAGGGAAGCATCTCTACAGCTTCATCGTCTTCCCTGGGGAACGGAGAGAAAGGTTAGATGCGCACCAGCTGGATAACAGCGCAGCCCCGTTAGAGCTGGGGACCAGCCTCGGCTCCTGTCTCAGGATCTCCCGTGCTCCAGGTTCTCCCGGGGAACCAGCACCCAAGGACAGGGTCATCTGGAGGAACCTGCAGATCCTTTGGCGGCTGGTCCCGCCACGCACAACCCCAGAGCTCCCCCGCCTGCTGCCCAGCTCCCACCTCATTTAGGCGCACCCCTTCCTCACGGACTACTCCTTTTTCCAGAGGTGCGGTGCCTCAGCACCTTCCCCTCGGCAGGGAAAGATTTAGTTACAGGAAAGAACGAACGTGTGGGGTGGGGTGGGCATTAAGTCACGTCTGGATGATGGAAACAAACTGCTATGGGACAGTTGCTGCATCATGAGCCCACAATTTCCTTTGCCTGGCTGCATGCCATTAGCTTTATTAGGCTGAATCACCGTGCTCTGCTCGCTGCAGGCCTCGGCCCCAAGCTCCCAGGGCCCCCATCAGAGGCTGGTTCCACCTCCTGCATGTTTTCTTCCCCTCCTCGGACTTGCAAGCACTACATAGAGGGCAGAGAGGAGACTTAGAATCTCCTGTTTAGCCGGGCAAGTGTTTTTTTCCAGTGCCTTGCCCAGAATGCCGAGACACACGGCTGCGCTGCGGCCAGCCCAGTGCCATCGCTGGAGGTGGGGAGATCCTCCTCCCGTGCAGAGCAGCTCCATGGGAAACACAGAGAGGACCACGCTAGCCATGGCCAAGTGCAAATCGAGCCCCGCTGGGATGCTCTGAGCCTAAGGGAACGTAACCAGAAGCGCACACGACCTCCTGGGTGTGGAGGATGACCTTGACTTCCAGAACAGCATTCTGATGCTCTCAGCATCTCCTATGCGATTCCTCACGCCTCTCACCGTGATTTACTTCCCCGACTGCATCCTTGAGGAAAAGTGCCTCGATAACCGGCCCGCAGCACCACTGCCCTGAGCAGCTGCACTAATTTAGAAGCCAGCGATGTCCCAGAACAAATCACTCCTCCCAATATACCTAGCTTTGCACTTCTCGGTATCGACTTTCTCCTCCCCTCACGCCACTTTGCACCCTGTCACTCTGGAGTCATTTCATCTCGATGGATCTGAATGACCTCAGGATACCTGCAGGTTTTGGGTACCTCGCTACACATCTTCTCAGGGTCATTAATAGCGGAGAACCCCGTCCTCGTGCTTTTACCACACTGGCAATCGCTCGGCCGCTCCTGTACTTTGTTTCTGGACCCTCGGCCCATTTTTGATCCAGGACTCTACACCTCCTCCAATGGACAGTTTTCTTTACCTTCTTTTGAGGGGAATTTCAGAGGTTTTCTAAGCATACGAGCAAAATACACAAGCTGGCCGAGTATTATCTATTATTGGAGTGAAGTACCAAAAGACCTGCAACAAATCAGGGAAGTACGATTTTCCTCTGCAGAGACCAAACCATTTACCTCACTCCTGCATGTTTTATGGCCCCATTTTCAGTCTTCTTTCTAAAAGAACCAAGGCTCACACACTCACATTGCCCATGACACCATCGTAATCATTATTTATACAAACCATTACGCATTCAAGACAAACTTTGCAAGCCTGCGGATAACGTAAGCCACATTTTACAGAAGCAGGTCCTATAGATGTATTTTTTTTCCTAAAGCTGGATGGACTGGAGGTGCACCTTCCTAGCGGAAAGGCTGTGGCATACACCCAAGACTTACGCTGCCTATGAGTTTGCAGGGATGCCAGGAGCATCTCTGGATTTGCCCATATGGGAAACGGGGGGTCTGAAAGGCGGGGCGCAACCTGCAGTACCCCCCTTCCCCACACTCTGTGGGGACCTCGGTGTCGAATGCACCACCCTGCAGCCCGGGGAAGCGCGGCATCCCTGCTGCGAGCGGCAGGGCTGGTGCTGGAGGGAGCCAAGGGCGGGTGCAGCGTTTTAAGCGAAGCACAGGCCGGGGAGGGAAGGCGGCGCTCGCAGCAAGCATCTTGTGGCTCAGCAGCACGCTTCCTAAATACAGACAAGAAATCCCCTCCGGCAGCGCGTTTGGGCTCCAGCCCCCAAACCCTTTCCTGACCGCGAGCACCGCTGCCCGCCGCAGCACGGAGCACAGGGCCCCCAGGACAGCAGGGCATCGAGCAAGGTCCCACGCAAGCCCCGGAGCTTCCCCTTCTGCACTCCGTGCATTTAATGCTGACTTGCCCAGAACTGCAAGGACAGCAGAGCAAGACTTGCCAAAAGGCATTTTCGGCTCTTATTCAGCAACACTGAAGTCCATCCCCCTTCCTACAAGCAGCGATCCTATAACATAAATCAATCCGGCATACGCCCGTGCACGCAGCCAGGACGTAAGCGTGCAGGCGACATCCATTTGTTTTCTCACCGGCAAATTTTAATAACCCTGTCGGTAATTAGAAGAGCAAGAAGCGAACGTGCTACGGGAGCATTTCAAAGGAGCCCGGCCAAAGCGCTGAGGCCCACGCAGTCGGGATTAGCTCTGTATCAGAGAGGGGAGGGCCCGCCAAAGCCCTGCATCCCTCTGCCTCCTCTCCATCCCCTCCAGCCAACACACAAAGCTCCCCGCACGCTTCGCCGTCTGTGTAAGCTGGCCAAGCAGCCTCCTCTTGCAGACGCTGGGCCTCCAAAGCTTTGATCTGGCAGGCTCAGCTTCTTCAAAGTGAAAACCCAGTGCACCCTTGCCCTGGGTCCAAAGTCCTTCCAGCTGGCTTTGCATCAGGCCTCAAATATCTGCTAGCAAAAGGCATCACGCTTTTTATTTTTTTTTTTGTGCATCAGTTCCCATCCCCAGCACTGGCATTGGCAGGTACCACCACGGTCGGCTCCTGGCTCTGCGCTGCTCGGCGTGCTGCTGGCGGTGCACGTCCCGCTGCCCGCGAACCCCTGGTCCTGCTGCCGGTACAGCTGCAACAGCTGTAAGCACAGCCGGCCACAGCATCAGGGAGATCTTCAAACCATTTTCTTCCTACAGCTTCACCTGGACAGTCCTCCCTTGACTAGGCTACACAGCCCCTTTCCTTTCTTGGAGGCTATTTTCTCATCCATGACTTTCAGTAAGGAGAAGGTATTTTGGGTACTAACCTCCCTGAAGGTCAAGGAACCTTTCCACTTCATGACTCTGTCCCTTTCAAGATGGCCTGATCTCCCAGGACATTCAGCCACAAAACCTTGCCTTCGAACATCAGCAAAACCCTTCATACGGCTTTCGCCCACTGGAAACCATCTGCCTTGCCTGGCGATACGGATTTAGCTCCAGACAGCCAGGTCCCGTTTGCATCTTTTTGCAGGAACTCCCTCTAATCTGTCAGCAGCGCTTTCAAGTCGCATGGGGCCCCGAACATAACGTACCACGCCGAGAGGGGCTGCACCAGAGCTGTGCCCCGTCTTGAAACCCCGGTACGCCGTGGTTTGTCCTCCTCATCTCACCGCTGCTTTATCCACCGTCAGCCTAAAAGCAACTTGGTCCCCGCGTCCTGCTCCCATGCACATCTTGCTGCCCACACCAAGGACCCGTCTCTTCCTCTGCCAGCGAGACAAAGCCCAAACCTTCCACCATTTCTCCACGCGCAATCTAGCAATCGGCTTAGTCTGCGCAGCAGTGTCACGGCCGACCCGATTTG
The DNA here is from genome assembly GCA_013399115.1 of Anseranas semipalmata. NCBI lineage: Eukaryota > Metazoa > Chordata > Aves > Anseriformes > Anseranatidae > Anseranas > Anseranas semipalmata. The sequence continues at coordinate 351,548 of VXAA01006753.1, read as the reverse complement.
CATTCAATTTTGAGCGCTGGATTTCATGAGTCACCAAATCAAACACTTTCGTTCCAAATATATCTACCTGTCACTTTCCCTTCAAGCCCCCAGGCTGCAAATCCATCAGAAAGAACCCGAGTTTGTCTGCCAGCCTGTACTTCAGAAACAAATACTGCTTATTGTTTGGCCTCCCTTATTTCCTGCAAGCATATGCTGACAGTGATACAGCAAATGCAACACAAATGTTTAGCGGTGAGACTGACGAGGTGCTGGGCTTCACACCGTGTATTTCGCAGAGCCGTGGCCACGTGGTGACCAAGCCCCGGTCGGGAGCAATTTGGTGCCATGCTTACACGCGTAAGCCCCAGAAAACAGGGCTTCCTCACCCACCACCACCAGCAGCAACTCTGCCCATTCCCAGAGGATGTCTGGGTTGCCTTCGTGGTCATCTCCTGCGTGTCTCTGATCAGCATTTACACTACTGCACACGGTCTGCACTTTGCCTCCAAAATATCTAAGGGCCTGCTCCCGGCGAGCTGTCCCATACTTCTTTCTTTGGGTGAGAATGACCACCTATAGGGGATCTTTACTGCACAAATAGCACTTCAGCTTTTGAGCGCTGTTAAGGAGAACTGTTCAGGTGCATCACATCTGGCTTGGCTGAAACATGGACAGATCTCCCCGGTGATCTCTTGCTCTGAATTTTTACATTCCCCCTCAATTTAAGTGACCAAAAGCCATCTTGTCAGCTTTGCACATTTTTAGCAGAAGCTCTGCACCTCTCCCAGCTCTCACCCTTCTTCCCTTTGTTCACCAGTAAGCTCACCTCATCTTGGAGCTTCCTGTTCATCTCCGATCTTAATCCACTCCACGGGGGAGTACTAACATATTTGCCTTCCCTCATGCCCCGTACCTGTCTCCACCAGTCTTCACAGGCTGGTATTCTCATCCGCATCCAGCTTTTCTTCCTGAGCGCAGAACCTCTCCCTCTTTCACAGAACCAGGTTTCTGAGCTAGTCTCTCAAGGTCACATTGACCGTTTCCTCCTCCTCACTCCTGCATGACAGAAATCTTCACCTTCTTGCAGCACTGAGCTCAAATGCACAGGAATTTTGTCCTCTGGCCATGATTACAAGCCCTTACGTACGCAGCGTGATCCGCGCTTCCCACCAAGGAAAGCCTCGGCGATGCGAGTCACCGAGTGACGGCATGGCACGTCTCTGTTGTCACAGCTGCCTCCCCGGGGGCTGGCAGGACACGCCGCTGCAGCAGCCCCGCTCCTTACCCCGCAAGCTGCTGCAAGCACTGACAGCACGGCGAGCAGGGAAGGGCCACCAGCCCGGCTCTCCCGTCCCGCAGGGTTGGTCCACAAAGCGCCTCCAGCACAGGCAAGCAACAAAGGTCAACGTAATCGCAGCCCTGCAGCGTGCGGGACTGAGCTCTCATCACGGCTGCACGCTGAGAAGGGACTCAGCAGCCAAAGTGAGAGGAGGAAAGAAGTCAATTGTTCCTCAACAACGGCCGACATCAGCACAGGGCTCTCACAGCGAGAGGTCTGGATGTGGCCAGCAAGCCAGGACGGTTACAGAAGAACATCGAGGAACCAGCATTTGGCATCCACTGGGGAAAGAGCGGCAGGAGCCAGAGCTTCGCAATGGCAGCACAGCTCTAGGGGACTATGCACAGGGCTGACACCGCACCTGGGACAGCCACAAGCAGCAGGGTGACCTTGGCCACGAGAACGTCCAACCTAGGACACTGCGACACAGGAAAAACCTTGAGGCTTTACGGTGCATCATTCCCCTTATGCACCCCGTCCCAGCAGCTACTGAACTCCAAGATGGATGACAGAAGTTGCACAGTCCATGGGGCAGGGCAACGAGAGACCAATTTTGAGCTCCTCTGGGAGTTGAATAAGTAACAAAGCTCACAGCAGAGTGAGGTGGACACTAAACACAGCCTTGAGACCCACCCTGTCCCCGAGCCCACATCCACACAGCTACGGATAGGAGACTGCTGGACCCCACTCAGTGTATCGGTGCTGGAAGATATCCCAGCCCCTCGTCCTCTGATGCCACCAGAGGGATCTAGTGGAGCCAGGGAACCGCTCCTGCTGGGAAGAACAAGGGTTGAACATCTCCGAGTTCTCGTGGTCGATCTGCCCACCTCAGACTGCCGGGGCAGGGGTCTGCAGCCAGAGCTACGCGTGCCCACCAGGCTGGGGATGCTGGGCCCACAGCCGGCCACCAGCACGCGAGGATGCTGAGCAGGCTGATCTTCTCGGTGGTCTCTCTCCACCCTCTGGGCTTGGCAAGAGGAGCCGGGCCCAGCTTGGGAACACAGGGAACAAAGCGCCGGTCGGGCGCTGGGCTCGTCCAGGACCAGAAGCGCAGAAGTGGCACTTCAAGGCAAGCAGCCCGGCTCCTAGAGCCGCAGATAAAGGCGTGGGAGATAAAGTGGTTGCTTGGACTTGAAGGAGGGCACTGAATTTTAGGTGAATTTAGCCTTGTGTCACCTAGAGTCCTATCTCAACGCCAGGATAAACAAAGAAATGGTACTTGAACTGGGCAAAGCCGCTTTGAGTCATTGTTTACACGGAGCACAGCTCCACAAGGGCAAATATCGAACCTATGAAAGTCCGTCAAAGACTTGCAGTTGGTAACATGGGCTCCTCTTGCCCACAGCCCCTGCTCACACCTACCAAGACCACCGAGATCCTGACCTGACCGGAAGGAGGCTGTTTGGAGGTCACACCAGCAGCAACACTGTGCACATCAGATACCGCGCACCGAGGGCTGCCAGAGGCGACGTTAGGAAGGGTCCTCCTGCCCAGACAGGTCAGCATCACACGGGGAACAAACACTGGGCATCTGGCAGTCCCCTCAGTTGTGCCTGCCAGGGAGGGGACACCAGGTGGCCAGAGCATGTCCCAGGCTCTGCTTCTCCTGGCCATCAAGTTATTCACATAGATGCAAATCTATATGAATTGTGGAGTCTCCCTCCTTGGAGATCTTCAAAAGCTGCCTGGACGTGGTCCTGGGCAGCCTGCTCTGGGTGGCCCTGCCTGAGCAGGGGTTGGACCAGATGAACTCCAGAGGTCCCTGCCAACCTCATACAATCTGGGATGCTGTGGTGTTGAGAGGAAAACAGCAGCAGGTGCTTTCTGCAGACCAGAGTCAGGAGCACACATATGGGCAGCTAAGCACCATGGCCTGGAGCTGCCAGAAGGCAACCTGGGCACCTGGAAGCTGCTTTCCATGGAAAGCACTGCCCTAAACAGTGCAAAGAAGCGGGCAACCGCCTGACTGGAGTAGCAGCGACAGCCCCACCACAGACCATGCTCAGAAGAACGGTGCTGCTCCCATCCCACTGCCTCTGCTGCCAGGCCGGGGAGGAGCAGCAGGTGGGAAGCAACACCACGACCCAAAGCAACAGCCCCGACTTCTACATAACCAAATCACAGCGGGTGCCTGTGTGCTCCTAGCACGCGCTTCAGGACCAAGCACCCACTAACAGAGTTTGAACCCTGATCCTTACGTGTCAGTGGGAGCCAGGACCCATTGCATGTTCTGACCATATTTTCCGATTCCCTCCTGAAGCACTCTCTCATGAGCTGTGCTTCCACAAGTGGCTTCTAATGCCAAGGGAAAACAGCGTGACTGCGCTGACGGCTGGGATCCAGATGCCCCAAGTCTGCGAGGATATCAGCTCTGACCCTGCATCTCCACCCTTGCACAAAGCCTTAGAGTTTGGAGGTCACCCTGTCCCCACAGCCACCACCTGGACATGGGCACCAGCCCACAGAACAACACTGACGGGATGCACCAAAGCACGCTGTAGGTTTCCACCAAGAAATCACGCTCCTCACGTGGAGGTGGCATCTGGCTGCATGGACAGATGGAAGTGCAGCATCACAGAGGTGGGCAGAAGGGGCAGCGCACCCAAGTCAAAAGGAGCCAGTGCACCCCAAGACAACCAGGGTGTTTTCAGCCAGCAACTGTTCTTTGCTGGTTCGCATGCTGGAGAGGGTGAACATGCTGTTCCATATCTCATTTCTGGATCAGGACAACACACCAGACGTACCACATGAAGTGACAAATCACCTGTTAAAGCTGCAGCTGAGGACTCTGATGCAAGATGACAGAAGAGCAAACAATCCCTCCAGAATTTTCCTTATAGGAGTAAAGTTTGGCCTTCCCAAACATATCACAGGAGCAGGAGTATAAAAGCAATTAGTAGATTATGGCATTCAGAGTTTAATTACTAATTAATAACCCAGATGAGGTTGCCGTTCAGCCTTTCTCCCACCACAAATCTAGCCTTGGCAGCTGTATGGGCTAATGCTTGTTAAGGTATTTCTCCAAGGATCCTCATGCAAAAGAAATCACCCCTGCTCAGGAAAGCTCCTAAGTACGTACTTATCTTGAAATGCTCTCACTGAAGTGATCACAACTTAAGTACACAGCTAAATTAAAGTGTTTGCCTAAAAAGGTACAGACTCGAGCACCGTGCTCTGCTTCAAGCACCAGATGTTTTCCAAGACCATTGGCTGACCCCTGGCTCTGGGTACTGGTTATCGGCCCAGCCCCGGCTGAGCATCTCAGGGTAGAGGCAGCAAAGATCAAGTAGCTTAACCAGAATTTGTCTTTGATGATGGGAAATAGGTGCCTGTGGTACACTTTACAGCGCCAACTGCCACTCACTGCCTCGGCATTCATACCCTGAGAGGTCAAAGAGCTCTCTTTCAGTCACACTGGGGCCAAACACCTAAAGCCTCATCTCCTGTCCCCCTAGCTCATCCTCTTATTTCCCATTTCCTTACAGCACAGCTGCCTCCCATGGTGTTCAAATTGTCCACAGCAGAAGAGGAAAGCAAGCTTTTTTGTTTTTAAATAAACACAGTAGTTTGAGAAGTGTCAACTGTTATACGATGAAATTCAGTTTACCCCATTTAAATCAACAAACATTCAAAACTCCTAGCTGTCCCATTTTTACATACCGGGACACACTTGAACCTTGTTGCCAGACTTGCTACATATCATCAGCGTTAGCGTCAGGGCTTATCAGGCTCTTGGCAAACACTACCACACACAACAAACATGGCCTTTGCATCTCTGTTGCTGTTTTTTTTTTTTTTTTCCCAAAATACTCCATAGGTATTTTGGAAAAAAATAAACAACAGAAAAGCACGAAAACAAACGCCCCAAACCCCTTGCTGGGGCGGGCGATCTACAGACGCGAAGCGCAGAGGCGAGCTCTGTTACCACGCGATGGAAGACGGGCTTCCTAACGTCTGCTTTCCAGATCACGGTGCGGGAAGACGCGTGCCGCTCTCCGGAGATAAGGCAGGGACCTTTCAAAGGACGTTTGACCAGCGAAGAAAGCACAGCACCACCACCGCCTCGCCTCACACCGCAGTCGGTCTGCTCCCGGGGTGCCTTTTGCCTGGCTCTTCCATCGCGCCCCGGCAGCTCAGCGGGGCCAGCCCGATACTCCAGCAGAGCGCCAGGCAGCTGTAGGTTCGCCTGTCTTAAACCAGAACCTGGACGTGGAAAAGTACGAGGATGCGGGAGGGCAGCACCTCCTCCAGCCCTCCCTGCACGGCCGGCCAGCTGCTGCCAACCTGCCCGTTTGTTTGTGCTCCAGGCCTGTCCCAGAAATCTCGCCACAGCCCTGTAAGCAAGCAGGAAGGCTGGAATTTCCCCCCTGGCAGCCTGCCCTGCTCCGATGCCACCTGACCGGCATCCCGATCAAAGCCTCCGAGGAATGCCAAGTACGGAAATCATATTTAAGTCTCGCCCCGGCGCTGGCCACGTACCTTCTCCAAAATCCAGGGGCTATTTCAACAGGAGGAAGCTGACAGCCGCTCTGCCCAAAGTTTTACCCCACTGCTGCCAGCTGTGGTATCTTCATCTCCGCATAAAACACCTGCAGCGCCTCAGGGATATCTGCAGCCAGACGCAGCCACGTGCCCTTGGCTCCTTCCTCCCGAATCCTGCTTGCTTGCAGGTCTCCGCCCCAGTGCCCCCATCCGCACACCGGCAGGGCTGGGAGCCTGTGGGCGTCTTTCTGGGGCCAGTTGGAGCGGAGCTGGTACTCAGGCACCTTCCCCGCCGTGTCCTCTTCACACCACCGCCGCGCTCGCGGCCTCCAGGCCCCGGCCCCGCAGAGCTCCTCCCAGCCCAGCCCAGCACCGGCCCCTATTTATAACGTGCTGTTTACCAACACCGAGCGCGCTCTCGGTGGAAGCGGGATGAGTCAAGAGCGCACGAGCGCCCTGGGTCTCCCTCCCGTCACAGGAAGATCAGGGGACCGCAGGAGGGTGACCCAGGGCTGGGTGCTGCGGAGGGGCTGAGCGCCTGCAGCTCCCTCACCTCAGGCTGGACGCGAGGGCACGCTCAGCATTTTTTAATGTCAGACCCCAAGCTCCAGTGAGAACGCTGTTGATTAGATCCACCACACAAGGGCACGCCAACACCCCCTTTCAGCGTGCTCCGGGCTCTGGAAGCACAGAGTGCCAGTAGGTGTTGAAGACCAGATTTAATGTAAGGTCTCCAAAAGCCTCCCGACAGCTGTGACCTTCTTCCAGCACCCCGATGGAGGTGGCTGGCTGTCCTAACGCTGCGACAGGGGATGCCAGGCAGTGCCCACCTCCTGCGGATGGACTGCGACCCTGACAGCTGGTGGGCCTCTGGCAAGCGTGCCCCCCCGCCGCCACGCTCAGCACCCCTGGGAGCAGCGAGATTTCGGGGGCTGTACGAAGCAAGGACGTCTGACCGCCTTCAGCAGCGGGCAGAGATGAGCACAACAAGGTTTGCTATGCATCTCAAAGCGGGGTTGGGTGGAAGAGGGGTTACAAAGCTCAGGCACACGTGACAATCTCTCACTTTTGGGCTATTACCCAGGAACTAGGCTCCTGAGCAACAGAAGGCAAGAAATGTGTAACTCCTAGGGCTCCTTAAATTCTGCAGGGTTTCTCCGCTGCCCGAGGTATACCCCCCACCAGGCAGCTAGAAACAGACCCTGCAGTGATGTTACTGAACTGAACATCCATATGGAGGCAGATCAGAGTCTTGAAGCCCATCCAGGCAGAACAACCAGTGCCAGCTCCTGGCTCCTCCTAAAGCCACCACCGCATTTTCCATTCCTCCCTCCTGGCTGAGCCCAGCTGCCTCTCCATGCCAGGCTCATTTTTAGAGCCTCATATTTTCCTCTCCTTCTTGGAGAAAGCTATTGCTTTCCTGCCTTCAAACACTCAGCACACCTTCCATCCCACCAAGCTGGTAATGGACCTCCTGGCTCCATTCCCCTTTGTCATTTCCTGGATCCATCTTCTATGCCATCGCACTTACCAGCTCCAAACGGGCTGGAGAGGACATGCACTTACTTTAAGAGGCCTGGATCGATTTCTGAGTTTCCACCTCTCCTAACGGGCATAGGGAGAGCTGTCCCAGTGGCTTTACCATAAAGCCTCAGCCATGGCTTGATGTGTGTCCAGTCATAGCTTCAAGTCCAGAGGCCTGGCTGGAGCACAGCACATTAGCAACAGGACCACAGGACATCATCAGATGTAGACTCTGGGCATCGTTGGCCAACCGCATGACAAGAGTTTTGCCTACGAGCCATCTATCTGCTCATCCTCACGTCCCGTGCCTTCACCACGCTCCTCCTTGCTGATAAACCTAGGGCTTGGCAGGGGTGCGGGCTTCTGCACGTGACGTGCCGCAGGAGGTGAAGGAGAGCCCCCAGGCATCACTCGGGTGCTGGGTCTTTGCTGTGGCAGGGGCTTGCTGGGGCAAGCACACGCAGGTGCCCACTGAGAAGCAGGCCCATGCCCTGGCTCAACTGTTTCATGGGCCACAGGATTAAAACTGAGGATCTTTTTGGATGGTTCCCCAGCTGGTTGCGGAGGTAACTGCAAGAGCACGGGCTTCGATCTGCCTCCACCAGCTCAGGTCAGCTCTGAGGGGTCAGGGAGATGCTGGAGTGACTCCCTGCCTGCACATGCAGGCGAGCAGCATCGTGCACTGTGAAGGTTTGCCGCCGCTAGTTTAATCTTCCATCAAAGATCAATGCTCAGGCTCTTCAGGACTGGGTATATTCCCTGCTCTTGAGGGATGGGGTGGTGGCACTGACGGGTGAGGTTGCCAGGCAGAGGGGTTAAGAGTCCTGCTCTGAGCCCAGAAGCATCCCTCACCCACAAAGGACAAAGTCCTTCCTCCCTACACAGACACAAGGAATTTTTTTTTCAAGGAGTGAGAAAGAAGGAGCAAAACACCTTGTCCTGAGGGTCCCAAACCCTCATTGATTCCAAAATCCACCTTGCGCAAGGCTCCTGCAGGCAAAACGGGGCATTAACATGCATGCAACTCCATGTGGGGAGACGGAGCAGGAATAACAAGGCAGCCAGCCCCGGTGCTGGGGTAGGACGAGAGGGTGTTGCCCCAAAGCTCTGCCTGGGGCCTCCAGAGCCAGCTCTGCAAGGAGGCGGTGTTGGGAAAGAAGGGCTTTGCAATCAGCAACGCGCAAGATGGCATCTAAGGAGGGACAAGTTCAGGGATGCTCTGAAAGGCTGGGAGGCAATTAGAGGTTGATAGGGATGATCGGGCAAGCCAAAAACAGCCACAGGGAAGGGTGTGGAGCAGAGGAAAAAGCAGGCGGGCACGCTTGCTATGGGCCAGACAGGCTCACCGCACTCTGGTAGCTTTTCAGGACTAAGCTGGGTGTTCCCAGTCCACGCGCCCATTCAGCCCCGGCGCACAGTCCTGCCCGCACCACCGCTTGATGTGCTGGAAGAGGTCTAGAAATCCCTTTTCTTGCTCCAGGAGATGCTGCGCAAACAACAACAGACAGAGCACACGTGCCACAGCCCAAATAGCAGATCCCCCTGCCAGCTGTCTGGAACCTGCTTTGTTTCCTATTTACCGGCCGTGCACTTTCAGCACTTTTCCTACCAATAGATCAGTCACTCCCACACATTTTGGGAACTCTCACTAAAACCGCACACCTCCACGACTTCGATTGCCCCGTTCCCTTCTCTCCCCCACACTGCTCAGCCCCAGCTAGCCGCCCTGTCCGACCTTTCAGACCAGGCCAGCCCCAGACACCTTCCAGCACAGCTGTCTCAGACACGGAGGCGAAGACCCAATGGATCGACATGTCTGCACAGGCAGCAGCCTGCTGATGGAGGTGCAGTTATACTGGCAAAACCACTTCTCCGTGTTTGGAGGTGGTGGAATAAGCCAGACTGTGAAGCTGGAGCATTTTTGCCAAAATAATGTATCAGCAGAGCAATCAAAAGAGGCAGTCCCGCACATCGAGCCAGCCAGAAGACTGCAGGTGCTTTGAAGGAGGCACCCAACGCGCATCGCAGGCATGGCCCAGATGAAGCGTTGCCACCGCACCATAACGTCCTCATGCCTTCATTGTTCACAAAGCTCACCCCGTGCCCGCCGGAGGAGAGCTGGGCCACGGCTGCTGCTCCACAAGTCCCTCCCGGAGCAGCTCCGGCTGTAGCGCTCGGTGTAACACCTGATTCCCCAGAGCGAAACACAAACGCTTACCGAGGTGCTCTCGCAAACCAAAACTCTGCTCCCATCCAAACGGAACAACGCTTGAGAGAAAACACAAAAAGGAGTGAAACGCTTTTTTTTTCCCCCCCCCCCCCCTTAAAGGGCATCGAAGCATTTGTTTTCCCCAACTTGCAACGACAGTCAGCAGCTATCTACTAGCTTTGAAGTTCCCCTTACCACAAACGATAACAAACCATGGAGATATTAGAGTGAGATGCCACGAGCGCTAGGCAGCGGGGATTTACACAGGATACACCCTGTCAGGCAAACTGGATCATCTTTATTTTTAACAGCATTACAGCGTTAGTGGGTGAAAGGGAAGTCGTGGATGTAGCGAGATTTTAGCAAGCCATCTGCTGTAGCATCTCACCCAACCTCCCTCTCAAGGTTTGTTCACCAGGCTAAGACAGAAACGCTGCCTCACGGGCTGGAAGCTGGCTTAGCGACCCTAAATAAAACAGCAGCTACAGGTGACAAAGCCCTGGCCCGCGGGCTGGCAGGGGCCAGAGGTGAGGGTGATGTTTGGTTTTGCTCGTTGTTGTCCCTGAAGCAGGCAGTGAGTTTGGCTCCCGGGTATTCGTCTGGCCAAGAAGCCGAGTGCCACAGGGGAGGGGATGCCATAAATCGCTCAAAAAGGCGGATGGGTGATGGGCTGGGGCAAGGAGAGGGAAAGATTGCAGAGGCACATAAATGGAGAGCAGGCACAGGTTAGTCTGGGCATCACCCTGTGTCAGGTGAGATCAGGCTAGTGCTTGCTTTCTTTTTTGGAGGTGCCTCCTTGCGAGGCACAGAAGTCCCAAGGAAAGGCCTTAGACAGCAAGGCAGGAGCAGCAAACAAGGAGGGGGTGCTTCAAAACCCAGAGAAAGCACTTTCTCAGCACACCCCCTAACAGGCTGGAAGGAAGGGGCGAAGACAGGGACCTGCACCTGAGCACGAGGAGAAGGGAGAGCTGCCTACATGGCTCTGGAGGTGATCAGAGCCCAGCATCCCACCACACGTTCTTCTTGCCGCTCTTCACGGCCTGGCATCTCTACCCTTCCAAACTAATGATACACAGTCATAAGATGCATTATGCTTATGCAGGATAACCAAGTCCCACCTTAATCTTTTCCTTGATTAGATAAACAGATTGATCTCCTTATGTTTCTCACCATAAAGCTTTCTCTCCAGCCCTCAGATTCTTCTGTAACTCTCTTCAATTTTTCAACATCCTTTTCTGAGCACTGACACTGGATTTAGACAGAGTATTTTAGTACCAGTCTCCCCAGCACCTCCTACAGAAGCAAAGTCATATTCCCATGGCTACTGACTGCTTCCTCTCCAGGTATCAAACATTTCACTTAACTGCCAGGCTGGAAGCAGCCTTCATAGGTCATCTGCCGAGATTCTTCACTTTGTGGTACAGCCAGCTATAACTTGACTTTTCACCAATTTGTTAAAAAACAACACAGAGCACCCCACTGTAAAACAAAAAACAAAACTCACCCCAAACCTTCAGGATAGCCTCTTCTCCTGCTTCACCACCCCAGCCGATGGTGACTCCACCATTACAGGTAACCTCTCTCATTCCAGGTGAAGTGAATTCCTGCCCTGTCTCCATCAAAGACAGTCAACAGCAGTCTTCCAGAAGCATACTGCTGTACATGCTTGAAGACCAAGAAGTTTGCTTTTCCATCTTTTCTTCCTCATGCTAACCCAGTCCTAGTTCTTCTCATCCTTCCTCCCACACCATATTTCTAAAGGCCTTAATCATTTCTGTTGCTTTCCTGGATACTCTCTTCTTCGTGCACATCCTTCAGAGGGTTGCATCTACATCTGAGCCTAGTCCTTCAGCAACACCTCATCCGTGTCGGGGACAGCAATAATTACTTCCCGCACCTTAGAGGCGACACTCCTAACAGCCTGGCACGAGGCTTGCTTTGCATTTTCCTCCTCCCCAGCAAAGCACCAGCTCATCCTGCTCACAAATCCTGGTTACACCAACATTCTCCCTGGCCCTGCCTCTGCCTCGCCAGGGTCTCCTATCAGAGAGGAACACCATCAACCCACCTTTTGAATATAGCTTTTCAACCAGTTGTGCATCCGCTGGAGGGTTGCTTCCTATCTCCCAGCCCTTCCCCGTTTGTTTGAGGCTGACTCAAGTCAGGATCTATCGCATCCATCGCCCCCGCTCAGCCCTTAGGCAAGCCAGCCTTTCGGGTGATGGGTGTTCCAGACAGAAGCACGCTGGTGGATTTTCAATCAGCATATTCTCCTGCCTCCTTAACATGACAGACACTAGGTGCTTAGCCATTTATTCTAGTTTATTTAGACTGGCTGGTTGTAGTCCCATTCCTTCTCCCTATATTGCCCTGGATCAAGCCTTGGGATCTCCCTCCACTAGATGTTCTCTAAGGTGCTTGCTTTGGTCTATTCTTTTAGTACTCTCAGGTGAATTTCATAAGGCTTTGTCCACTTGGCCACAGCTAATTTCCCTAAATAGTCATCAGCTGTTCTGACTTGTGCTTAGATTCACTTTTCACAATTAGCTCCTCTAAATCCCTCATCACCCCTGACCTTCTCTGCCAGGTGAAGACAGTTCCTCCTTACTGTCACCTTTCGTTTGTTCTTCTTTTCCCCTTAGCTGATTCCTCCCTTTGTCAGAGTTCACACTGCTTTGTGCCCACCGCAAATCCAGTTCCTTCCTCCCAGATTTATGACATTGCAACTCACACCAACTCAAGCTGCCTTTTCTGCACTGAGTAATAGCGAGCCCCTGGGCAGTTGCCGCAGCTCAACAGGCGCGCAGTAATTTGTTTCCAGGTCTATGCCTCCAGTGCAGAGAAGAGCCCAGCAAAACCAAACCACCAGCTTGCACACACAGGCACCCCGGGGAAGCCGTCAGCCTCGCCAGCATCACCCGAGCGCCTCCAGAGCACAACGGTTTCATACAAAGGGAATCTCAACTACATGCACAGAGAGCCGAGGGATGCATCCCTTTTAGGATCTTCCCTGGACCCACAGGCACTGGATTTTTGGTTTGAGAGCCTAGGTATTCTCAAGTCAGATGCAGAGACCACCCCCAGCCTGTGTCACTACAAGGCTCTGTCCGACCTCCAGGCAGAAGACACCAGATGCTGATGACTATTTCAAGCAAGGAGACGAGGTCTGCTGCCATCTGGGTTTCCTCTAAGCAACAGATAATGCCAGGATTGTCTCATTCCCTGGCTTTGAAGGGACCAGAGACAGAGCCTACTAACGGCCCCTATTTAATTAGCAAAAGCACCGAGCGCAGGCCAGAGCCCCGCTGGCTGCCACCCCGGAGCTGAGATCTGCAAGGAATTTAGCAGGAGCATCCTTGGAGGAAGGGGCAGGGGTGTCAGAGCGAGCAGATGCTTGGCACGGCATTACAGGGGCTGCAGAGGGGATGCGCGCACCCAAGGGGGCTCAGAGGGGGAGCTCAGGGGACAGACGGGTAGGGGTGGGACAGGAAAGGCAGGGCACCGGAGGCTCGTACAGCCAGGAAAGGGGGAGAGGCTCTTCGGCTCGCTGCTCGGAGGCAGCAGGATTTCGGTGGCTCGGAGAAGCGACCGCAGAAGGCAGCGAGAGCAGCCAGGCGCGAGTCCTGCCTGCAGATGCTGCTCCCCGGTGCTGATGCAACGCGCTGCCTCCCCAGCGCACCGTCCCCAAAGAGACCCGGCCCCTTTCTTTAACGCAGCCACACAAGCATCTTCCCAGAGCAGGCTGCACAAACGGGATTCTTCAAAAGCTTGTTTCAATCTGCCTGTCGGGAGGTGGTAAGGGGAAAAACAGCAGGCATAAAGCAAGACCCACCTCTCTTCCCTGCGTGTTAGCTACGTGGGCAGAGGCTGCTGGCACCGGCACGATCAGACCGAAGAGCATCAGGAACAGACCTTGCTAAGAAGATGCAGAGGGCTGTGCCAGCAGGATGCCCACCTTGCCAATGTAAAGCCGCCCGAGGAGAGCACCGGTATCCTGGGAAAGCAGAGGAGGGAGGACGGCAGGCAGTGTCGACATGCAGCAGTGGTGGGGGAGAACAGGAGCGTTCCCAGCGCTGCTCAGCGATCACAAGCACACAGAGCTCGCAGAGATAACCCAGCGAGTGCTGCAGGGAAGCGTGGAGGAAAGCACTCAGCATCTCGCGCTTAGCGAGGGAGTCTCGGGCTTGCTGCAGCAGATCTGTATCTGGAGCAGAGGGCAGACACCCAGCTCCACGCCGGGAGAGCACGAAGCGAGGAGGCAGTGCCAACCACAGGCCTGCAGCCTCGGAGAGAAGCCATTTCATACTGCAAGCCTCTGCTCTACAAGCTTGGCACCGGCATCACAAATCTTGCTCTCTCTCTCTCCCTTACAGAGTGTATACACACACACGCATTTGTTTTTTCATTCCTTGACTTTATTTTTTTTTTAATTTTCTCTTTTAACCAATTTCTTTATGTAAAAACACATCAGGCCCATCCCCAAATCTCCCTCCGCTGCTACCCTGCAGCACAGAGCCCCCCTGCCAGCGAGCTGCAGGCGGAGGTGCTCCCGAGCAGGACAGGCTCAGGGCAGCTCTCCATAGGGCCGGTGAGACCAGGAATCCACCTCAGCAAGAGCCAGGCTGTCCAGGCAGCGCTGGGGGTCCCCACCGAGCCCCACATTGCACCTCAGGCTGGGCTTCCCCCCCTGCTGCTGGAGTGGGGAGGGTGGGAGCAGCGGGTCCCTGTGTGCAGCCCGAAGTACAGAGCCTGAGCCCTCTCCGGCTGGGTCAGGGTAGGTAAATCCTGCCAACACACTGGGGGGGGGNNNGGGGGGGAATATATATATATGTAGATGATTCCTGTTTCTAGTGGTTGTAGCTGTCACGCTGGCCTGGGGTGAAAGCGGAGAGCACGCTTGCAGAAAAGCACTTGCTTCCTGCCCGCCCAGCCCAGACACGGGCCCTGGGGAGCTGGGAGGAGCGGGAGGCAGGCTTCGGGAGAGCAGACAAAGGCGAGCCTTGCTCTGAGTCACGCAGCATCCCAGAGGACGCAACCCAGGGAGGCTCGGCCGCTCCCTTCCCCGGTGCCTGCCCTGCCGCTTCGAGCGGGGCCCCAGCGCCCATCCCGCGGGCATCCCGCCGCGTGGAAAACGCTCCTTGCCTGTCGAAACCCCCGGTGCCACGGGAAAAATGCCGTTTCTGGCTCGTTACCATGGGGATGGAGATGCAGCCCGGCACGCGCTGGGAAACACGAAGCCAAGCCGCCCAAACCCGGGTGCTGCTGGGGAGCCTCGGGGAAGGTGGCTTCAGGCGCAGGAATGCCACCAAGGTCTGCTCCCCTCTCCTTTGTTCCCACCCTCCGGAAAGCAGCTGCTAGATTAAAAAAGGCCTTAACGGTGCTGTGCTGTCGTTAAAGGACGTGGAAACGAATCCTCGAGCTCCATTTTCCAAACATCCCCATTATCATGTTTCATCTCTGCACCAAAAAAGCCACGGGGAAGATCCAGGCCCTGATCTCCAGTAAGCCCTATCATCCCTGCCTCCATTACCAGACCGCAGAGCTCGCAGATGCTTTGATATGCAAATCAGC
Source organism: Anseranas semipalmata (assembly GCA_013399115.1). NCBI lineage: Eukaryota > Metazoa > Chordata > Aves > Anseriformes > Anseranatidae > Anseranas > Anseranas semipalmata. The sequence continues at coordinate 336,441 of VXAA01006753.1, read as the reverse complement.
CATCGGATCCATAACCAGCGCTGCCTGCAATTAACCGTGCGCTGATCACCCTACACCCAGGGCCTCCTTTGGCAGGGAGCAGGCACCCCACGGCGGGCATCCGTGGGGTTGGAGACCTCAGGTCCCCAGCGTGCAATGTCACCCAGGAGGCGAGGGCGAGGACAAGGACGGGGTGCTGATGGAGAGGATGCACGCCGGGGCTGCAACCCCTGTCCTGGAGGCGAGGGTGGCAGCGGAGCGGCTGGCAGGGCTCTGCGGGGCTCCACGTGACCCGAGGCACTTTGGCTCCCCTTGGCTCAAGGAAAGCATAATTAGCAACGGGCAGAAGAAGCAGGCCGTCGGCACGGCCAGCTCGCGGGCTTCTGTTGCAAATCTCATGCCATCCGGGACTTTCTTAAAGTCCTTATTCGTGGAAAGAAGCGGCTTCGTATTTTAGTTTTTACATAAATGTTTATCGCAAGAAAGCAAGTTCCTAGCCCATTTTCTCGCTGAAGAAAGCTAAAAAAATACGACCAGGGATACTGTAAAAGCCCAGAAGGAAGAAAACAACAAGCGGCAGCAAAGAACTCACTGTTTTTCTCTTTCTGCCTCAAAAATCGACTCCGGGACATTTCAGGACAGTGACCGGTCCAAGGGGAAGAAACCGGAGCATTGCAAAGCCTCACAGCACTGCCCTCTCGACAAGAAAACCGACACCCTCAGAAAATACAGTAGCTTCAGTTTCTTCCAAGGTTACCGACGGCAGGAACGGACAAAAATAGAGCAAACTTAGCGCGACAACACCCGCTTAGGAGCCAGACCGGAGCCTCATCCCACCCCCCTCGAAGGCACCCCCGCTTGCGCTTATCTCGCTCCCGCCCCAGCAGGTGAACGCCGCGGAA
>VXAA01006753.1:225561-334770 GCA_013399115.1 Anseranas semipalmata | reverse complement strand
TCCCGGCGGTCGCGGAGGCTCCGTGCGAGGGGCGCGGGGCGCCTCGCCCCTCGGCGTGCCCTGGGAAGGCTTCGCTGCTTCACGGTGCATCCCGGCGTGGGGTTTGCGTGGGTACGAGCAGTCACGCGGCAAAGTTGGCCCGAAATTCCTGGGTCCTGACGAGCGCGGCACTTGCCCGCGTGTGTCACGGGGACTCGGGAAGTGTGGGCGCCGGGCTGTGCTGTGCTGGTTATCCCCCGAAAATCTGCTGCGGAGGGCCGGTGAGTAAGGGAGCAACTCTGGGGAAGGAGACTGCGTGACAGGTCTGTGACAAGCCGGGCAGCCCGCCCCTGTGACAGCAGGACACGGCTCGGATTAGCAAGCGTCCGCTTGGTTTGTCCCAAAAGTTCTCCGAGCTTACCTGGGAGGTTTACAGAGTTACGGGCGGTTTTTGAGCGCAAAGCGAGGAGGACTCCAGCGAAGCTGCAGGCAGCTCCGCGCTGCGGCACGAGCACCCCCCGCCTTCTCGCCCTTATCTCCTCCCTGCCGCAGCACCCAGCCCCTGGCGTGGTTGCTGCTGTCTGGTTTGCAGCTGCACCGTGCCGGCTGGGATGTGGTCACCCGTGTTAGGGCTGGGAACAGGCTGTGGTTGCGTGGCTTGCCAGCTCCGGTCCTGCTCCTGAGCCCTCAGCGCTCAGTAGTGGAGATACAACCGGAGGTGATAGCAGCGTTAAGTTAGGGGGCTGCCGGTGGTTTTTGGAATCCATGTGTAATTCCAAAAGACACTAACGAGGAAGGACCTCACTGCTGGGCTTCACCTCCAGCCCCACAGGCCGCAGCAGTGCTTCAGGGGTTGGGTAGCTACTCTGCCACCCCTTTCCTTTGACCTTGGACAGGAAGTTGTCCGCTCTGCAGCTTAATTTCCTGCTGGTACACTGGGAAAAATGCCCTGCTATTTTAGTACAGTGCTGTGGATATGAATATATATAATGGATTAAGGTGCTCGGATACTGGAACAATAAGATTGTGAAAATGAGGTTGGTGTGTTGCGCTTCAGAGCTGTTAACAGATGTACCTGTAATGAGTTGGTAACTTGGATCAATAAATATCCTGTTTAATAGCTAATCCTATTCATAAATGGAATCGAGAAGACTTAATTCCTCTTTGTGAATCTTGGCCTTTCTGCCTGTCATTAATGCAAAACCAATTATGGCTTGGTAATGAATATCTTGTGTATTTTAACACACCCACGCCCTAATCACATCGCCTCCTTTATGGGGAGGGCTGTGAATGGATCGGGTCCCGTAGCTCACAGCCGGCCCTTGCTGCTCGCCCTGGCAGACATCCTATAAATAAACCTGCAGCCCCGGAGTAGGGGGTTAGGTGTTTGCATGGTGCGTGTTGTCTTGGGTTTATTTCCTGTGATTTAGTGATGGATGACAGATGCAGTTCAAATCTTTGTGGTGTCTATTTTGGTCTCTTAGAAGAATAAAGGGCATGTTGCCCCCCACTGTTTAACTGTTCAGATCAAATTGCTGCTCTTAAGGTGAAGAATATTTCTTCCCGTTTGTACGGGTAAGTTACTAGCAGAAAGGAGGAATAGAAAGAACTGAACGACTGTGGGACCGCAGATCGTGAGGGGGGAATGGGGAGCAAATGTCACTTCCAAAACTTCTCATTAAAGAGGAAAGTGCGTCTTCCTTCCAGCCTTCATGCGTCGGGGTGATGCCTTGGCTCAGGGAGCTGACCTGGCTGAAAACAGCTCCCGATCTACACAGTGCTGGAGCCAGCGATGGAAACGTGCGCTGGGGGGACACAGGGCTTCCCGCTTGGTGCTGCGCGCCCTGACGTGGGCTCCAGGCGAGTGTGTAATTCTGCCCTCCTTATCTGGAAGATGTCCTTGCTCCCTATCGGCTCCCTGAGGCGGTCTGCTCGCGTGTTTGCACGCGTCTTACGAAAATACTGTATGTGGCCCGCTTCTGTTATCTGGGATGAAATTTTCCAGAATTCCTCCATTCAAGAACCACTGCAGCCTGCAGTAAATATAAATCACTTCTTTAATCTCCTGGGAAAACGGTGAATTTGGCAGCTTTCGTGTGGCACTTGAGACAGCGCAGTGGGTAAATAATTTCCAGAGGTTTGAAACTGGTGAAGGGTTTTTGGTGCGCGGCTTTGGGATTTGATGCGGGTCTGTTGCGTTGAATGGGGTAATGCTGAAGGACCCTTGAGAGGGGAATGTTTGCTGTGTGGGTTACTGCGTGTTCAGACTTACGCACTGAAGTAGAAATTGGGTCACCTCAGTGAATATTTATATTTATATATTTATATATAAAATATTTATATTTCATAGAATTGAGGTGCTGTTTAGTGCCGCTCTTGCCTAGCATGAACAACCTGGAAGCTAATCCTGCCTGAGCAGGAGATTGGCCTAGGTGACCTCCAGAAGTCCCCACCAAGATAATTCCTTGATCGGGAGTGTATTAGGGACTAAGTGCTAAGCAGCGGTGTTGTTTCCCCTGTCTGGGGCATGGCAGAGCACGCTCCTCTGTCAGCTGGGCAATACTGGCAGACTTCTGGGAGTTCCTACAAATGTTCCTGCGCTCAAGGGTTACGGGGATACTCCTGGCATGCAGCCCCGGGCCCCCAAACACCCTGGGGGAAACATTCTCCCTGTTTACTCAGTTCCTAACAGGATGCTTCATTCCAAATAATCAATCATACAAAGTTTCTTAGCGTATGACACATCTTAATACGCTGAGGAATAATTCCTAGCAGTGAGGGGGTACTGAGTCATGTGGAAAAATAAACAGTCCTTGGACACTTAGCACTGTTGATGCTTCTGCTGGTAGTTTTGTAACTTCAAACCTTCACTGCTGCCACGGGGCAGAAACAAATGGTGACTCCTCCCGAGACTGCGCAGTGAGTTCGGGCTTTAGGCAGCGCTTCGGCACCCGAGCACGCCGAGCCGGTCGTGCCCGTTGCTGTCCCTCTGGCAGGGGACAGAGCGCGCCCCTGTGCCAGCTGGGGAGCCAGCAGGCCTCTGCCATCAGCCACGCGCAGAGGCGAGGGCGATGGCGCGTCCCCCCCCTTGGAGATCTTCTGCCCCACAGCAACGTGGCCTTGTTAGCGAATAAATGTAAGCTTTGCTTATGGCTGATCTCTGTTCCAGGCCTGCCCGGGTGACAGGCGAGACGGTTTGTCACATCGCTGAGAGAGCCTGCTTCGCTCAGGGAGCGCTGCTGCAAAATTGCTGTGGTGCAGATCTCCAGTGCTTCTCACCCCGTTGTCAGGTAACGCTCTGCAGGACAGCTGCAAACCTTAAAACATATGCACATCCCCACGTAAGCAAACACTGGGGAAGAATAAAAAGAATAAAAGGCCGCAGTTCAGGAAGAGGTGCTGAGCTCAGGGGTGAGCCTTGTAACCCAGTCCTGCCGCAGGCGGGGCGCTGGTTGGGCTGGGGCTGAGCAAGCACCGTAAAGGCCCAGGGAGCTCCTGGGCAGCCGTAACGGGCCGAGAGCGGTAGGGGTGAGGTGCCAGGCTCTGAACAAGGCTGCTGAACGCCTCGTATACTCTACGAGGGGGCACGCCCTCGTTGGCAGTGGGGCTGCCTTCTGTTCCTTGTCGAGCAACCTCTCTGTTGAAGCTCTGATGCCGGCCTGCAGAGCGTCTCTGGCTTTTTGCCTGGTTTTATAGGTAACGTTGGTAGCTTTTGCTGGTCACGCCAGTCTCTAAATTAGAAACTCTTCACATCCAAAATTCTCAAACCTGTCTGTTGTTCCATGGTTCACAGTGCACAGAAGGGCCTTTAACCCTGTGCAGGGTTGCTGAACCCAGCTTTATAGTACAAGCGTCTGAATTATGTTGTCTGCTGAATTCAGGCAGAGGTTCTAGCTCTGCTTTGTAGCGTGCTGAGGATGCTGTTAGCACTCTGTATGTGTGGATTGCAACGTCTAAAGAGTTGCTGAGACTCTAGTGTGTGATTCACATAAGAAAAAAGGAAGCGAAACAAATTCTCTACCATTTCCAGAGTTCATAATTCTCTTATTTCTTTCACAGGGTGGGTTACCAGAATCCAAATGGCTCTCTTGAATAGGCGATTGGGTTCTTCCTTAACCCATCTAAGCAGTGCAGTCATCCAGCGTCATTTCAGGTAATTTTCAAATCCTGTTTTTGCTTTTGTTTTCCTGGGAGAGCTTCCTGATTGAAAGAGATGCTGTTAAGTAGATCAAGCATAAGATACAGTATTTCTAGTTAAAAAGGATAATATAGTCAAAAAATATCATAGATGTCTCTTCGCAGGTTGTAAAGTGAGCCCAAACACAACAACAGATGCAGGTTCCTGGCAGACAGAACATAGTCTGAGTTCTGCATTTTTTCTGTGCTGGAAAGGAGGTTTTTAGGCCTTTGATGGCGATGCAAGGGCCTGCAAGCAGAAGTTAAAAGCGCTTGTGGTTCTCAGTCAAGTGCAAAAAAGCACCAGCCAGCCCCTGCTGATGTAAAGCCAATTACATGTTTAAAATTCTTCCAGAGTTTATCATTTCAGGTATTTAGAACAAGCGTAACCTGAAAAATGATTTCCTTGTACCTTAACACCGTCCACTTTGTTATTTTTTTCTTTAGGTGCTTGTTCCAGGCTCAGTGCATTTAAAACTTGTTAAATTCATTTACTTCTGCTCTACAATCCCTTGCACAGAGCCAAGACCCTCCTCCTGCAGTACGCTCGGTGCGGGCATGGGGAACCTCTAGCATACAGCTCTCTGAAGGGCCAGGGCTTCAGTCTGCAGGGTGAGAATAGTCGTTCCCATGACTGTGGTCTAGAAAGGGGATTAAGACGATGCCCAGGGCTAGGTTGTGTTGTAGTCCCAGGAGTTATCTGCAGGAGGTATGGCTGCTGTGCAGCCACAGCCTGGCAAGCAGAAGATAAAGTGTACCGTGCAGTGTATTTCTGTTACTTCTTTCTCCTGATAATGGCCCAGTGCAAGCAGATACAGAAGAGACTGCTTCTCTCTGGGTTCCTCCCACATGGGGAAGGTGATGATTCTAATTGGCAGCAGCTTAGCATAGCCACAGCAGGACCTCAGAGGTCTCACTGAGAGCAGAATAAGGTGAGAGCACCGTGTAGACTTCACTGAAAAGAAGATTGGTCAGAAAAGTCCTTACTGCCGGGGACTGTGGACAGGATCGGAAGAGCCTGGCTTGAATCTTAGCTTCCTGTAGGCTGTTTGTGCCAGAAGCAAGCACACTTTTTTTTCTTTTTTGCTTGTAAATTGAAGTTGAACTGAATCATCCGCAGTTGCAAAAAAAAAACAAAAAACAACAGTAAATGCAAGCCACTCTTCACACCATCTTTTAGTCATGTTTCAGAGTAGAACGGTTGTTTTATGTTTGACATTCAGTGAAGAGTGCGCAAAGCTCAAAGTAGCATTTGGCTTTGAAAGAGCACATCAAATGCAGTAAATGTGTCACCCATATGGTATATATTTGTTGCTGGCCTCTTCTGAGTGGTTTGTGTAGTGACAAGATCCTGTGCTGGGTTTGCCCTTGCTCCCCAAGGATTACTGGGGAGATCTGACTCTCATTCTTCCCTGTTTTTTGCCAGTATCACTGCAGCATGCCAAGCAATACAGAAACTTACTCGTGTGCGAGTGGTGGACAACAGCGCCTTGGGGAACACGCCGTACCACCGGCCACCAAAATGTATCCACGTGTATAACAAGACCGGAGTTGGCAAAGTAGGAGATAAGATTCTTCTGGCTATCAGAGGAGAAAAGAAGAAGGCTTTGATTGTAGGGCACAAGATGCCTGGCCCCACCATGACTCCTAGATTTGATTCTAACAATGTGGTACTCATAGAAGACAACGGAAATCCGATAGGGACTAGAATAAAAACACCCATACCTTATATCCTGCGACGGAGAGAAGGAGAGTTCTCCAAAGTGTTGGCCATTGCCCGCAACTTTGTATGAGGCCTAAGAAAGATTTCTGGCAATCCTGTTCATATTCTTTGATATCGTAGCTGTTCCTTGGTCCTTTCGTAGAAAAAGTTGAAGTGTGAAAAAGTTGAGGTTCATCAAGAGTTTCTCTTCCAGGTTATGAATTACAAACAACAAATTCAAGTATTGAAATACCTTATTTTTCTCCAAAAGATGATTGACTTGTCTCACAGAAGCATCTGCAGTGTGTTTGGGAAATGCTCCTTCACTCTTACTGCTCTGGTGGCGTTACTTTGGACTCTAATCATTAAAATGAGAACATGAAAATCCCTGTTTTGTACTGCTTATGCTCTCTTTTCCATATTTCTGCCATTCACAGTTCTGCTGGAGCAAGGCACAAAGCCAGTCCCTAGCAGAGTGTCTGTGGGCTCTACAAAATGGATTCACATAGAATAAAGTAGGAGAGGTGACAGCAGTATAGTGAACTATCGGTGCCTTGGGCACATTCAATAAAAGGGTTAGTTTCCACGTTTTTGCCTAAGAAAAAAGTCTTTAGGAGGGATTGGAATTGGGAAAGCATGATGGCCTACAACTTCGGTGGTGTGTGGTTGAATGGGATATGCCAGAGATGGAGAAGCAAGAGGGGGAAGGGGAAGGGAAATGTGATATGTTTGAGATGCAGCCTATGCTTTCTACCTGATCAACCTCAGGAAATTAACTTCTGTCTTCTCTGGACAGTACAAGGGTTGGGTTCGGACTGAAAGCTCCCCAGGAAGAAGCTTTCTTTTGGACTGCTTTTTGGGACTGCATCAGAGAACCTAGGCTTGTCCATTATCTATTGCCAATAGGCAGCGTGTGCTGGTTGGTGAGACCAGCTGTTGTCCAGAAGTGCCTCCTAAGCTCAGGCGCGACAGTGGGCAAATGCTGCTGTGTTGCTTTCAGGGCTAACTGTGGTCCAGGCGCCAAACAGCTTCCTTTAGATGGAGCCAAGCAGAGAAACTTGGTGCTCGCAGTGGGTAGAGGGACACGGGAGCGCTCCGAGAAGCAGCAGCGCTGGGGAAGGGGGCGCAGGGGGATGCAGCTTGCTTCAGGCTCCCAAGCCTGCTCTTCACAGATCCGATGGCAGCAGCAGCTGGCTGTGCCTTGTCCTCCCACCTCCCCTCCCGTCGTGCTGGGAAAGCTCCTCACCTTGGCCCAAAGTGTGGCTTTGGCTTCAGGAGCAGAAGATCATCTGGAGACAGCAGTGCTGAGCTATACCAGATTTGACCAGTTACTCAAGGCGGGTCTGTTTGCCCCATGCTCCCCGCTGTCCCTGTCAAAACCAAATCGCTCAAGAAAATGAGAGCCCTGGATCTCCTCCTACTCCATTACTTCAGGTAACGCAGACAGGACAATACTTTGTGTTTAAGTTTAGCTTTAACCTTCAAGTGGTGGCACTGTTCTCCTTAGGAAAACTTCCCTGTGAACTGGAGGGGCCCAAGCCTATGGGCTGCCCGGTTCAGTGCAAAAAGCCAGATTGGCTGCTGCTTGCAGCACATTACCTGTCTGCTGCCGTCCATGGGCCAGTGAATGCTGGATCTGCTGCCCTAAACCCTCCTAGACCCTGCGGGCGTTGCCAGCAAGCCCTCAGCCTGCCTGCTTGACACAGCAGCACAGCAGATGCTCACCCGGCTGATGTCAGTCTTTCCAGTCTGTCTGAGCACAGTCACTTTCGAGGAGAGACTTTCTGTGCTGGGAGGTGACGTTTATGCCACTTTGGAAGGTGGGGCAGTGAACAAACCGTGTGCTGGCCACAGCAAGGAGCGTGCCTGGGTTCCCCTCTTTTATTTCCCAGAAGGAGCTGCGATCTCTGGCCGGGCGGCTGGCCCCAGCATCCCTGGGCATGCACGCCGGCCATCTAGTGGCTCCCTGCAGCCGGGCTGTTGGAGAGGTGCTCCGCAAGCTCGGGCATTGAAGTCTTTCCCCCTGCGAAGATGTGACTCGCTGAGGCTGCTCAGGCGGGGGTCCTGCCCTGGTTCAGTGAGCAGCCAGAGCTGCCTGTGTGTCTGTCTGGCTGTTACCTGTGTGATTTTACTGGGGTGCTATGAAGTACAGCGGAGTCAAACTTCTCATTAAAAAAAAAAACAAAACAAAACTGTCCGTCATCTGCCTAAGACTCTCCTAAATTCCTGAAGATGTGTTTGAACCTGCTGTTACCAGAAGTGGAAATGCTTAGGAATTCCCAACACAAAGTCACCTGGAAAAGCGTGGCCTTGGCTTCAGGAGCAAAATCGGCCCAGGCGCATCGGTCTCGCTAGGTGCAGCTCAAGGCCAAGTGGCTCTGGTGAGTGCAGGATACACGGGGCACGTCCTGGCAGCTGTGAAACTTTGTGCAGGCAGACATGTTACTAAGCAGAACTGCAGGGGGATAAATCTACCAAAGTTCAGCTAAGGGGTGGAAAAATCAGCATTGTGCCTGTGGTTAGCTGATAAATCTTCACAGCCAGGTTTAGATTTTTTTTTTTAACTTTTTTTAGCAAGGTAAATAATTGCCAGTAAAATAGAGTGTATGCCTTTATGCATATTTAGGGAACTTAACAGCTCTGCATTCTTCCTTTAGAAAACCTTCCTCAACCTTTGAAAGTCCCCCAACCCAATAACCACACAAACAAATATCTTTGTGTTTTTAAAAGCAAATCATAAGCCAATTGACATGGCATGTCCTTCCTGAAGACAGGAGGGCATAGATTTCCTCATAGTATAAATCCTTTTGAGAAAAGAAAAGGAAAACTGCTTCCACTCACTTAAGGCTGAAAAATACACCTTCCAATGCCACTTGTACAGGGTGTTTAGAAGAGAGGTTCATCTCAAGCCGGAATACCTTTGGTTCCAGCTGACCCAGTTTGTACCTCACCTAAAGGGCTATTTTACTAAAAAATTTTTCTTTGTTTGTTTGTTTGCTTGCTTTGTTTTTTTTTTTTTTTGTTTGTTTGTTTGTTTGTTTTGTTTTTGTTAGCAACAACTCCAGCCTTGAAGCAGTCTCCTGGTAGGACCTGGGGTCTACAAACAATTCTTGCTTTTCTTGTCCTGACCGTAAGGACTATTAGTCGCTCATGGGATGCATGGACCCTGCTGTTTGGATATTAAATATTTCACAGAATATTTGCTAATAACTTTCCAGCATTTCGCAGGGGAAAAGGTCGTGGAGAGAGGGCACCAGAGGAAGCGGGCAAGACAATGGAGCAGACTTGAGATTAAAACGCAGAGAGACGCTTTATTTGTAAGTAAACTGATACGTGGAACTAAATCCTTAACTTCGGAACTTAATAAGCAGCCGTGCAGACAGCCAAGCTAAGCATATCCCGCAGGGCAGCCCCTGCAGTTTGTACCCGTCTTTTCCTGACGAGGATCATGGCCTCAGCAGAAAGCCCTGGTCCGGGCTGACAGGTCCGTGCTCGGCAAATTCCAGGCCCGTAGCAGCTTCTCACCGGGGTCTCTTCTCCTGGAGCAGGCCCCGTACTGCAGGCCCTCCGTTCTGCGTGGTGCCTGCTCGCTGCGGGCCTGCAGCCTGCCCCACGCTCCACTCGGGACGCGTGGAGCCTCCCGAGCAGGGCTTCGTGGGCTCCACCTTGCGGCATCCTTCCCTGCGAGCCGACCCACGCTGGGCTCTGCGGGTGGGAGGCTTTTCCTTCGGCGTCCATCCCTCAGGGAAACCACTCTGATTTCCTCTGGGGGTGGCAATTCATGCAGGCCCTTTCCTTGAAGGCGGCCGGCGGTCTTCCCCTTCCCTACGCCCTGTTTATGCTTATTGTTCTGCCATTGAAATGATTTTATACGGGAAAATTTCCCAGCAGGGGATGGTGCTGAGGAGGAACTCTCTCATCTCCTGCGCGGCCTCTGGGGGAGCTGCGAGCCGCTGCAGGGAGGAAGGCAAGCCAGAAGCCAGGGTCCTCCCAGGGCCCTTTTTTTTTTTGCCCCTAGGAATTGCTGTCACCAACGGCCAGCCCTGCCCGGGTGCCTGTTCCCCTGCGTTTGGATGTGGGGTTTGTGTCACTCAGCTCCCCTGAGGGTGCCCATTCCCCTGGTGGTGGCCAGGACTTTGTGCCCAGATGTTCTTTGATGGGAGGTGGGGGAGAGCAGCCTCCTCAGGGCGTGCTGCACGGCCTCGGCGGAGATGCTCGCCCAGGAAAGGCATGGGGCAGGGCTCTCCGGCCTGGCAGGAGAAAGGCAAACACCGGGGATTAGCTGGCCATGAGAAGGGGCGTCCCAAAGGGATGCAGGCGAGACAGATTATGGCGGAGGGACGCCGCGGGGAGCTGATGTCTTCCATCTGCTTGGAGGCAGAGGCTGGGAGACAGGCGGCCCCGGCTCGTGGCCCCGTGCCAGCGGGGTGGATGGAGCACGGGGCTGGGGAAGGCAGCTAGGCACCTATGGGGCAGGGAGGAGGGGGACGCAGCCGGCGGCTGGACTTTGGTCTAAAGCAAGTTGTGAGGCTTGTTTGCCAAGCAGACTTGTAGCCAGCCCCCCCAGAGGGGCTAAATCCCGAAACAGCTGTGAGCTGCACATCCCAGGGCGGCGGGAGCTGAGGTCCCCAGCTGGCCACCCAGTCCTGCTTCTCTCGGCGAGCTGTGCCCCGGCACCACTGGATGGCAATGTGGGCGCAATGGCAGCCTGCCCCCACCAGCCCCCAGCTCTGCTCCACGGTCCCTGCGCCCGACTGATGCGCCCTAGCCAAAATCTCCCCAGGCGCTGGGGACAGGCAGGGGGACAGGGTGCACCAGGAGGATGCGCGGGAGCAGGACGCCTGCACCGGCAGCCTTGCAAACTTATTTTCTGGATGCAACCTTCTCAAGCGTAAGGAATGTGGTGGTGAATGATACTGAGTATGTTCCTAATGCTGTTGCATAAATCAGCGGTGGAGCCTCAATGAACTAGCGCATGCCGGGCTGGTCAGCTTGTCTCAGAAGCTGTCAGGGGTAGATGGCAGGAATTTTCCTATGCCTCTCACAGATACACCCTGTAACAAGAAAATAGAATTGGAAAGCTCAGGAGTGTTTAGCCTGGAGAGAAAGAAGATTAATGAGGGCTCATGATAGAAGGATAAAAAGAAGGAGGTGGAGAAAACACATCAGGCATATCCATTCTCCCTGTCTGAGGGAGCAGTAGAGGCAAAATCCTATCATATAGGCTGATGGAGGAAAGAAAATCAGCTTTTTTTTTTTTTTTTCCTTTCACCCATAGCACAAGTTACCCTATGGATCTCAATGCTGTAGGACACCAGCAAGAGTAACTGGTTAATACAGCTTGAAATGAACCTGGACACTCACCTCCATGGCAGTGAGGGTGAGTGTGCTCAGCATTAATAGTACACACGCCTTCCCCAAAAGGTTGGGAAGTGATGTGCCCAGTTACTGTGGTGTGGACTCCACAGGCAGGCTGTCACTTGGGCTTCTGAAATACGAGCTTGCTTTGAAAATGTCCGAAGGCTATAAACTCTGTGTGCCTAACGTGGTTCTTCAAAAACAAACGTGCAAGCCCCAGGCTATGGGGCTGGGTACCGGGCTGCTTCCCACGGCAAGCTGCAGACTTTGAACCAAACCTCCTCTGGTGGGGCCCTTGTTGGACCCTGTCACCCTATGTGGCTCCTCTGGTTTCCCGTATTAGCTGCATCTCTCAGGTTTAGAGGATTCATTGCTCTAGCTTGCTAGACTTGGGGGTGGCCCCAGAGGATATAAAAACCCTTCCTCCCATTTCTGGGACAGCAGGAGGCAGCGGCTGGAAATTGTGGTGTTGCCTCCTGGGCTGTGAAACGGGGAATGTTTAGTGGGAGAGGAGCCGCTGGGGAGCACCTTTCGCCTCGTGCGTCTGGCCGGTGGGAAGGGCTCAGATGCTCCGTGGGTGCTGCCAGGCCCGGTCCTGCTCACCCGGATGGGCACCTGGGATGGGGGGTGAGATAGAGGGGGGCAAGTGATGCCAGACCCGTGCTGCGGGCCCAGCAGCAGCCCCCTGAAGGCACTTAGGGCAGCAGGCCACTCTTCGGTCACTGCTGCTGGTGCTTTCCCGTGCTGCTGAAAGCATGTTTCAGGCCATCCCCAGCAGAGCCCTGCCCGGGCCCCCTGGGTGCTGGTTTTGTCCTGGCTTTCACACAGTGCCCCACGATCTGGTCCACGCTGTCTGTGACACCCAGGAGGCTCGGGGAGAGCTGGGTGGCACTGGTCTCCAGCACAGGAGGGGCTCCTGGGGTCATGCATGCCTGGAGCAGAGAAAATGGTTGCATGCAGCCCAGGCGGCTGAGCTTTGCTCCAGACAAATCCATGCCTACCTTCTTCTTCCAAACATGGCTCGAGATCCCCCCATGCGCTCCCTGGAGCTCCCCGTCCATTGGGAGGGTGGTGGGAAAGGATCGGGTTCACTGACAGCACGAAAACCACTGCTCTGAGGAGTAGAAGTGAGGAGAGGAGGTGGCGGGATGGTAGATGTTATCTCAGCCCGTGTTTCCTGAGGTTTGTGCTCGGCTCCTGGCCCTCCTCCAGGAGGCCCTAGACAGCTCTGGGCAGCCTTGATTCCGTGTTTCATGATGCTAACAGCAGTAAACGGCTGGTTTAACTGGCTTCTCCAGTCTGGCACTTTGCCCTTGATGTACCTAGGCTCTGCCTTGCAGAGGAGGGGACCTCACCTGCAGCCAGGTGAGCTAAGGACAGGGGACCTCAGGGGCAACAAACCCAGACCCACAGAGGCAGTTCCCTCCCGGAGGCTTGGGGGCTCATGCACTGGGGCAGGAGGAGAGGGAAGCCTCCTGCCTGCAAGAGAGGGTCTCCAAACGCTCAGCAGGCAGAGTTAATGGACTCCCCTGTGCAAATTTTGGGCCACCTGAGGTTGGGCTCAGCCCTATTTTACAACCTCCCAGTCTGTGGGGTGGCTGAAGGATGGAAAAGAGCCCTGGGAGACCCTTGCTGTGTCACCAGCTTGCGTCACGCAGGTGGGAAAGGGGTCTTGCAAGTCAAGAGTGAAGGGGCTGCATAACCTGGGAGGCACATGGGGCAGGATTAGGCTGCTCTGGAGCTGTGCAAAGGCCAGGTGCAGCTGACAAATAGAGGGGTACCGTCCCAAGGGGTTGGCGAGCTGGTGGGTGAGCTTTGTTTCGTGCTCTTCAGGAGCTGGGCTTTGCTGCAATGAGAGGACAGCAGATCCCACCTGAATTCTACCATAGCTCTGCTTTATTTCTACATGGGATATGTGGGGTGGATAAGGGGCTCTTTGTCGTCTCTGGGGATTATAGTTATGTAGCTTACAACAGAGGTGCTACCGTGACTCCTCAAACTGTGCTGCGCAGCACTGGACCAAGGCCTTGTGTGGTCTTTGGGGAATGTCTGCACCTTCTCCATCCCTCTGCCCACCCCTTCCCCTGGCTGCTCTCTTGTGCCCATCCCATTCAGCGACAGGCACATTCAAACCAGGCTCAGACCCTGGTGGGACAACCAGCCCGCGTGCCTAACCAGTCCTTCCCATACATCCCACTCGCTCCCGCTTTCCCCAGGCTGTGCTTCCAGCCCACCCCATTCCCTCTCCCTCCAAATCAGGTGTACCCAAGGCACTGTGGTGTCAGATAAACCAGGTCTGTGTGATGAGCCTGGCTCGGGTACCGGCCGCAGGGGTGCGGAGATGTGGCGCTGGGAGGTCAAACCCCAGCTGAAAGTGCCCGGTGCTGCGCAGAAGGGTTAACAGCTCGCTCCCTCTCTGCTTTGGGGAGCTTTGTTCATCGGAGTATTAAATTCCACAGCTGTAAATAATCTGCAGCAGGAGAGATTATCAAGACCCTGGGAAGAAGCAGCTTTTATTAATAAGATCAGTTCTCCCTGCGAAGCATCACGTAGGCGCTCCCCACCCTTTCCTCGCTGCCTTGCCATGTCGCACCTCTTTCAGGCATCCCAGTCCATGGGCATCCCACACTCCCCCAAGCCTAATTTCTCCCCAAGCCCAAATCCCCCTGGCAAGCTGGCTGATATCGGGGAGCAGCAAAGGCTTTGTGCTTGGGGAGGAATCCCCCAGTTTGCACCGGGCTTTCAGGGCCTTGCAGGTGTCTCCAGGAGCACCATGCCTGCGGTGGGGCTGCTGCGAAGTGCCTACAAGCACCACCTCATCCTGCTGCTTTCCTCGCGAAGCTCTCAGGCCCAGAGCTAAGCCTGGGCGGCCACAAATTCCCCCCACACCACTCACCGAGCTCACTCCCCCTCCACACATCCCCGAAGAAGCCTGTGCCCCGCTGACCAGGGCATCTTTTTAATTAAAATCGTTTCCTTGCAACGTGCTGGCTGAATGTCTCCAGATCTCCCCGCTGGGCTCCAGCCAGAGGGACGTGCAGGGGCAGAATATCACATCGAAATCTCTCTGAACCGCAGCCAGTTTGGAGAAACCAGAGTCGGAGCAGAGAAAGCAGCCGATGGGCTCCCTGCCGCTCTGCCAGAGGGCTCTGGAACAAGAGGAGCCTCTGGCTGGCCACCGGGGAGTGGATCTGGGGTGGCAAACGGGGAGCCCTGGAGGCCAGGGAGAGGCGCAGGGCCTGTGAGCTCCGTGGTCGCGGCCTGTGTGCTTGCAGGAGAGCCGAGGCAGCGGCCACCAAAGGCCCAGCGCCTGGGGGGGACTCGGAGGGGCCGAGCCAAGCCACCCCCGCCGTCCCCGCGTCCCCACCCGCGGGGTGGCCCCGGCTCGCTGCAAGAGGCTTCCCCACGCCGGCTGCAAGGCGGGCGGCGGCCGCACGGTGTCAGGCGACGCCGGCCTTTCCGTGCCGGGCGCTCCCGCCGCCGAGCCGGGAGGAGGTGGCCCTCGGCCCCTTGTCCCCTCGGCCCCTTGTCCCCTCGGTCCCACGGGGGCCTCCCGCCCCGCCGTCCCGCGTGTCGCCGTCCCCGCACCGCATCTCCCTGGGGACCCGTGTCCCCGCCAGACCCCTCTTGCCCCCGGGAGGAGGCCGGGAAAGCAGCGGTCCGTCGGCTGTTCCCGATGTCCCCCCTACCCCTGCATGCTCCCTGCTGCGAGGGGCAGGGAGGGTGCCACGTTTCGCGGGCGCTACGCGAATGCCACCCGGCTTTTGGCC
This sequence comes from Anseranas semipalmata, assembly GCA_013399115.1. NCBI lineage: Eukaryota > Metazoa > Chordata > Aves > Anseriformes > Anseranatidae > Anseranas > Anseranas semipalmata. Next base: position 319,785 of record VXAA01006753.1, on the reverse strand, counting down.
GGGAGGTGACGCGCCCGCTGCGCCGAGGTGCGACGAGTTGCGCCGGGCCTCAGCCTCCGGCTGCTCAACACGGGAGGGGAACAAAGGGACTTCGGCAGCGCGTGGCACTTGCTAGCGCTGCCAGCGCGCCCGAGCGCTGCGCGGGGCCGTGGGGAGAGGCCGAGCCCTGGGGGTGCGGGTCCCCAACAGGACAGACGGGAACGGGAGGTTGGAGCTGCTGAGCGCTCCCCGGAACGGGGGCAGGCGCGAACAGGGCTGTGAACGGAGCTCAGCCGTGCCTCTCCCGGCTCTCTGCTCGGTGGCCACGCTGGGCGCGGGGGGAACCCATTTTCCCGCTGCGTTTTCGTGGTGGAGGGGGGGGAGCTGGTGCGGGGCGAGGGCAGGCCGGGGAGATGCACCAGTAAGCGACACGCGATGCCGAAGTGCGCGGCGGCCCGGCCTCGCTCAGGTGCAGCTCTCCGTGCTGCGCCTCACGTACCGAGACGCTGTCTATCCTCCAGCTATTTACCGCCAGCTCATTTTGCAAACGCTGCACTCACAAGATTTTTTTTTTTTCCCCCTCTCTCCCTCCCTCTCTCTCTTCCATGTAGAGATGCTCAGACAGTGCTCCCCATTCAGCTTCAAAAGCCAGCTCTCCCACCTGCGCGCGCACTGCACACGCTGACCCACGTGCGGGTTGCTCCGAATTCGCCGCCTTCCCCTTCTCCCGCTCCCCTGGCTCCAGTCCCGGGGTGGGGAACGTGGGTGAACAAAGAGCTTGGTGGGCCCGGGGAGGCCGCTGCGAGCCGAGATGCTGCCGGGGCCGGGGCTGGGCCAGGGAGCTGCTGCTGCTGCTCGCCCCACTGCGGACCACGGAGCTCCAGCCCCGGTGGCCGCTGGCTTCCCGCTGGGGAGCGGGGTCGCTGCCTCTGCTGCATGGCGTCAGCTTCCCATTTCCCTCCCCGGGCGGGACAATGGAAGGGGGTCGCTGTGCCTGTCCTCTTGCTGTGGGGAGGTGGCTGCTGCACGGCCACCTCTTGGAGGGGCAGATTGGCTCTGGGAGGGTTCTCCCTGAGCAGGGGCTACAGCTATCGGCCAGCTCTTGCCCTTGTCCTGGCCGGCACGTGCTACTTTCATCTTTTTCTCAAAGCCTCGGGCCCTGAGCTCATTACATGAGACACTGGGCTTTCATCTCCCTATCTCCCCATCTCGAGAGAGGACTTTGTGGTTAAAGGAGGTGCTTGGGAACACCAGCTGGGTTTTCCTAGGGGTGGGAGGCCAGGCAGCCGAGACACAGACCGCTGCCTCCTCCACCCCATTGCTCCCAACTGCTCAGTGGGCGGTGGTGGGGCTCCTGGCCATGCTGCCCCAGAGGATGGTGGGGACATCCCCGGCCCCAGCCATGGCAGGCCTGAGGCAGGGGTGAGGGGCTGGGTGGGTGCGTGGAGAGGCCCCAACCTGGCACCAAGGGCCAGGATTGCCTTTGTGCCCCATGGGACACCCCCGGCTCGCTGGAGGACATGGGGAGGGCCAGCTGGGGGGGTCCTTGGGGCATTGCCAGGATGAGGGCTTTGAGGGGGTGTGGGGAATGGGCGGGGGCCCGGGGGGGCCGGGGGAGCAGCTGGGCTGCCTGCAGGCCGAGCGGGGCGGCGGGCCGGCCATCGCACGCTACGGTAGATGGCAGTGCCGCCCGGATTTTATGAATGGAGGAGGAGGAGGAGGAGGAGGGGAGGCAGATGGATGTGGGGAGGTGGTGATGGAGCAAAGGGGGGGGGAGAATTTGCTGGCTGGGCTCCGGCCTCCACCTCCGTTCCCCCTCGCCCCTGCGCCAGGCGCCCTCCCCCAGCCATTAGCATAGGCCTGCCCGGGTTTACATGTCAGACTGCACGTTGCAGCGGCCGGATCCAGCAGCCAGCAGCGCTGGCAGCCGCCCCGAGTCAGCTGCTTCCCAGCCAGGAGCACCGAGGAGCGGGCGGGCGGCGGGAGGCAGCCCGCAGGCCTCCACGTTAAGGTGTCCTCGCCGAGATGCCGCCGCGCTCCCGCCGCCTCCCGCCCCGCGACCCCGGCCCTGGGGGGCAGCCCTGGGGGTCCCCCCAAGAGCCTCGCTCAGGCTGAGCACGACCCGATGGGTTTTGCGCCGGGGCCCGCTGCGACCCCACGCCCCGCTTGGGTGCTCCCCGTGCACCCCCGGGAGAGGCTTTGTCGAGCCCAGGGCTGGGCTAGGGGCACCTTCTGTGCCCTGCCTGGCGTGGGAACGTCCTCCTGCCCCGCAGCTCCTGCCCTGCATGTGTCCGTAGCTTCCGGATGCTGCTAGGACTTCCAGTGGTAGGGACCAGGACATCAGTGCTGCTGGCACAGCTGTGGGCCGGGTGCGATGGAGGAGCAGAAGTGGCTGCTGCACACAGCCCAGATCCTGTCCTCTGGAGCACCGAGGGGTGTGCACAGAGGTCTGCCCTGGCTGGCCCCGGGAGGCACCAGGCGTGGGCAATTGCTGCTTTCCCATCCTCCCTGCTTACTTCATCATGGGGGGGTAAAATTTCCTCCAGAGGCAGCTTTGGCTGCCTGCATTGGCTGGAGGGCTTGAGTTTCCTCCTCAGGAGAGCTGGAGGTGCGGAGATGCTCGGGGGGAGCTCTGGAGGAGACCCCAGAGAGCAGCACCTCTCCAGGACAGAAGCTTCAGCATCGTTTTTCCCTCCGGCCCTTTGCTCTGGTTCCTGGCTGGGGCACATCCCTGGCGCCACCACAGTGCAGGGGACCAGAGCCAGCCTGTGGCGTGGGCGAGAGGCCCCCCAGAGAGCCTCAGCAGGGCCGTGTTCAGGATGGTTCAGGATGGTGGGGTGCCCTGGGGACAGTATCCTGCCTCCTCGGGCACCGCGGCTGCTGGGCCAAGAGCTGCCTCAGGTCACAAACCCTGGTCCATGTGGCGCTTGTAGATCTGGTGGTACCTTCAGCACCGTTTGGGCACCGGTTCCTGCCCTCTGGTCCCGCTCCAGCCCACATATTTCCACCTGCCTGACCTAAATTCCACAGCAGTTTCAGCAGGATGCACGATTTTTCATCACCCCTTGTCCAAACCAGTTGTATAGCATTGCTGTCTGCTGTGAGGTGTTTCTGCGTGCCACCCTAAAGGACTCCACGCTTCCGCAACATCCTAAATCCCATAGGATCCTTTGCCTGGAGGGTGGGCCAGACGGTTATCCCCAGACAGCAGGTGGGTCGGGGCACCCCTCGCCACCCCCTGCGAGCCTGACCTGGGCAAAGGAGGGCGGCTGCTATCGCTGCTGGGCTGCCGCAGCTCTCCCTGTGCCCCGCGTGTTTGCCCAGCACTCGGGTGGTGTCTTGCTTGGAAGAGCTGACAATCCCGAGAGGCTCTGTTTGCACATGAAACCATCTAAATATTCAGAACCAACTCCAGCTACCGCTGCGGGGAAAGCAGCTCCAGGATACGTCGCTCCCTGCCAAGGAAGCTCTGCCTCCGCTGCCTCCGAGGCCGTGGGGCTGCTGCCCTCCGGATCTGTGGGGAGCAGGCTGGTGGCCCCCCAGCACCCCGCAGCCTGCGTGGTCCGGGCTGGTGGGGAAAGCACCTCTGTGCAGAGCCGCCGTCAGCGCTCGGGGAGCTCGCCCTGCTCCGGCGGCACGGGGCAGCTGCCTCCAGACCCCTCTCCATCCTTGGGAAGCGGTCAGCAAGGTGCGGGTGGTGCCTGCAGGCGTCCCCAGGCGCAGGGAGGAGGATGGGGAGGTGGCACACACCTGTCCATCCGTCCGTCTGTCTGTGGGTCAGCACCTGCGTGTGGCCTGGATGGAGGGGCTTTGGGAAGCAGGCAGCAGGGGAGCACGGGCTGCCCGGCACGTAGGTCACCCTTGGGTAATGGCCGTGAGTGGTTGGCAGGCCTGATGCAACGAGCTAATTAGGAATTTGCTGTCACCACAGCTGGACTCACCTGGCTTGCACGCTGCCGCCGGGTGACTCTCGCTCCGTGTGACCGTCCCCCAGCCTCCCCGGGGACCAGGAATAGCAGCCAGGGTGTCACATGGCCGCTCTGGCTGTCCCCCGTCGCACCGCGCGAGCCTGCTGGCAGCCACACACGCCAGCGTCATGAGGTGGCTTCAGCGGCCACGGAGGAACGTGCTCCTCCTCGCCAGCCCTGGGGACAAGCGGGTGACAAGTCGCCTGACGCCCCGGCAGCGCGCGTGGCTGGGGCGCGCAGCTGGCAGGGGAGCGGTGGTCGTGGCACCCCTCCTCTCCGGGATTTAGCTGGGGTAAGCCAAGGGCGCTGGTGTGACCCCATGCTCCCCGCGTGTGCTGGCCCCCGGTCGGTGCTTAGGAGCCAGCGTGTCCCAGGGGTCAGGCCGGGAGCCCCCTGGGTGACCGCGACGGTGGGGGGTCCCGTGGGAGATGCGCCGGGCACCAGCAGAAATCAGCTGCAGCCGCTGGAAGAGCCTCCGAGAGGAAAACTGCACGGCCCACAGAAAATGAATTAGTGTTGATGTTTGCAGAGCGCTTGGTTAGGTTAAGCAACACGGCTCGGAGCTGCTCGGCTGCGGGGACCCGGTCACCGTGGCACTTACTAGCCGTCGTTCGGTGCTGCTGTTCGTGGCACCGGCTGAGCGGCTGCGTGGCTGTCACCTCTTGCAGCATTGTCACCTGCGGTGGGAGCAGCCCGTGCGACGAGGACCCGCCGTGGATGTGCTGGTAGCACCGGGGGCCCTGCGATCATCCGGGCACCAGCTCACCCACCAGCTTCAAAACGCAGAGTTCAGAGAAGCCCTTGTGCGCACGGAAAAAAAATGTATCTATTTCCTGGAAACCTATATAAATTGGAACCATCTCCCGACAAGGAGCGCCGAGTTCGGTTTCCCGATGTAAAGCGTCAGCTGCAATAAAGAGAAAAGAAAAAAACACCCAGCCCAGACCACCCACCGCCTGCAGAGCGCGGCCCCGGGGCTGTGGGGAGAGGGAGGTGGCAGCCCCGGGTCTCCGCAGGTGGGACGTTCGCTGACTGCAAATGCGGGGCAGGCTTCCCGCAGCCCTCCCCAAACCCAGGGGAGCCACCTTAAGAGCTCTCCCTCCATAGGACCAAACGGGATACGCCAGGCGTTTCATATACCATATTCTATAGCCAAGGAAACCCTAACAAAGAGCCGTACGCTCTCACATTTCGCTTCAGGCTTCTCCCCGCTGCAGCTGGGGCTGAGTTTTTTAAAATCTTTGTGTCAGTATTTCGTTCCTCTTTTGATTCAGCCATAGAGGGACAAGGAGATGCCAAACGAAAAGAATGGGCATTTAAGCAGAACTAGATTGAAGAGGCAGTGTGTGCGCAGAACAACAAGTCTTTTTACATTTCATATGATCTTATACATGGGCTCCATTCAGTATATTTCCCCTCTGTTTCATTTGAATGTACAGAATTAGCCATTCACATCCTCTGGAATTACGTCTCTTTAACATTTCCATTCTGAGCTGCCTCCATATTTTGGGGGCTGGGAGCGCTATTAGCTCAGCTGGGGAAGCGCAGGCTGAGGTCAGAGCCTGTGCTACAGGCTGGAAACGATCTTTTTCTTTTTTTGGAAAGTGCCAGATCTGATGCTCGATGACTGTGGTCAGGAAAATATACGAGTATACACAAATATATGTACGCGTCGGAGCATGCGCGCATCTGGTTGCAGTTGAGGGGGGTCTTTTTCATGTTAATCCCAGCGGATTTATTTCTTCAAATAGAAAAGGGAGCCTCAGCTTTCAGACATGGACCGTGGTCATCCGGGGCTGTATGCATGGCCCATATCATCGTGCGTGTCTGCGTGATTGCTGTCCCATTGTCTTCTCGTGGTGGGGCTATTGAAAACAAATATCTATTGCATTATTTACTAAAGCTCCCTGGATGCTTCTACAGATTTAGAAGAATTGGCCCAGAAAACTCAGAGAAACCATGCAGGGAGCCACAGGAGGAAAACCAGCAGGGTGAAGCGCGTGCAGCTGATGCTGCTGAGGAGCCAGTGAGCCAGCACGGGCATCCTGAGCACACGCGGGACCACGTGGCAATTTGCAAGGCGAGGGCGCACCTCCGTGCCTTGCAGCACATGCTGCCCTACAAAAGGGTCCTGGGGCACGGGGGGCTGGCACACCGCGCCTTTAGGTTCCTTGTGACCACTGACTACATTTTAATGCACAGCTCCCCCAGAGCGGCGTCTGCCGGAGGGGTTTTCCCAGGGCAGGTGCAAAGCCCAGCTCCCCGCTCGCCCACCCCTGGACCAGCCAAAAGCCCGCATCTACCGGCTGTCCTGCGCATCCCTTCAGCCACAGCCCTGCCTCCCTTTAACCTGGCTATTTATACCTTTTCCTATGTGCGTTTAATTATAGCAGAACCTGGCAATACCGCTGTGCTTAACGGTCTGTTGGCGTTTCCATTATGAGCCCAGACTGGAAGGATTATATGGCCAGAGTGTTTGAACTGAGCCTCAGACAGAGACTTGGCATAGGCTTGCAGCGCAAATACAAAGATTTTCAATTGGCTTATGGCATTTTTGAAAAGGGAACATTTTTCACATGCTTACCCCCTTCCGTTTGCTTAAGCCGCCTTCCTCTGTTTTAAAATCCGTGAGCAAGGAGTCGTAATTCACCCTGCTACGTCTGTGACTCACATTCGTTGCGCAGCAATGCCGTAACCAGCCTAGGCAAGGCCTTCTGCCTTAAGAGGAACCACGCTCAGAACGATGACCAGGGGAAAGTCATCGTTTTCACTCACCGGGGTCACACATTCCTGCCTCCGAGCTGCAGCGGCAGTGGCGAGCAGGAGTTGTCTGACCATGTCCCAGGCTCTGCGGCGGAGACATCTAATGTCCCCAACATGACCTGGGCAGCCAGCAGCGCTTACTGGGCATCTGGTGTTTTATGCTCAAGTAAACATCTCGGGCAAGTTAGCTCCATCAAGTCCTAAAGATGCTTCCTCTTCCCACCAGCTGTAAGGGGAGCAGGGTGTGATTAGTTCAGGCAGCCACATCTACCCTGGGGATGGGCTGGTGGGACCAGTCCCACGTGGAGGGAGTCAAGAATAGCTTGCAAGGTGGGATGCGGTGCGTGCATCCTTCTGCACAAGCAGTTGGATTATTCTGTAATAGCATGAGGGACAGACCAAGAGCAGGAAAAAAGCAATGCTGTTTTTATGCATGGGAATCTCTACTACAGAAGGATTAAGAGATTTGCCCATGGTCTCACAGCAGGTCAAAGGAAACCTTCCTCAGGAACGAGCCTAGATCTGCACCCTCACGTGAATGTGTTAAATAGGCAAGTGGATACAACTAGCAAGGGAATACCATGTGCTGGGAGGAACTGTAAGTCAAACTGGCCGGGCACCAGCTAGCTGATGAGTTCAAGAGGAGCTGATAGCAGGGATCATGGGCTGCAAACAGCATTTCTCTCCAGAACGCTTGCCTTGATTCTGGGGGTAGGTGCTCTGTGTCCGTGTCTCAGGGAGGGCCGGTCCACGCACTGCAGCCTGGCCTGAGGGACGCTACCCGAGGTGCCCCTGGAGCCGGTGCTGCGCTTCCTTCCCCGTCTCGTGGGGCGCTGGATGGGGCGTGCTCGCCCTCCCGCACCCCCGACCCGGGAAGGATGGGCGAGAGGAGCCAGCTCCGTTCCCACCGGGACGGTCACCATGGGAACTTTAGGGACCGAGGCCATTTACAGCCGGTTGTAAACCCTGACTCTGACAGCAAAGGCTTTCTTCGTCTCTTCCTCTCTGTCCCGGAGAAAGCAGGCTCGCCTTTCCCCCCCGGCTGGCTCTGCACGCACGTCCCCTGGCACCGAGCGCTGGCCCGCTGCGTGGGAGCCGCTGTGCCCGGAGGAGCGCCCTGGCCGGCCGGCACAGCCGAAGGGAGCGGGATCCCGAGGTGCTGCGGGTCTGGGGGGTTGCGGGCATCAGGGAGAGGAGCAGCGGGCGCGTTTGTCCTCCCCGGTGCTGCTTCCCCTTGGAGAAGCTCTGGATTTGCGAGGAGCCGTGCTAAGGTCTAGCAGAGCTTTGAGGCTGGAAAGGTTCATCCCTCGGCACGGCCAAAGCTGGCAGCGCTGCGGCGAGGAGATGGAGCAATGGCTGGCAGGAGCCAGGCTGCGGAGGAGAAGCTGAGGGCAGAAGGAGTTCAGTAGCCAAATGTCATCTGCTCCCTCTTCCGACGCCAAAAGCTCCTGTGGAGCCACCGCATCTCCTGTCGAGGGAGAAGCGTCCCCAGGCAGGACCCAGGCCACAAACACAACCCCAAATTCCACGCAGAGAAATAGCTCCGATGGATAATTTTCACCAGACCCGCAAAGGAAGCCTTTCAAAGCAGAGCTGCGTGGAGGCGCATCTTTCCACGAAGCCACTCGCCTGCGCCAACGTGCTCCTCCGCAGGCGTCCCCGCAGCTCGAGGCCCGTGGCCCTGCCCGCGCAGGAGGACATCTCCTGGTGGAGCAGCGTGCTGGACCACTGCTCGCCCCATTCTCCCTCTGCTTCACGCTCCCCTGTTTCCGCTGCAGATGAGTCATGCGCTGGCACCCCGGCTGGAGGATGGGCGAGTCACCCCCAGGGTGCTGACACAGCCCGAATGCTAACTCTTGGCAGGTACGAATTCAGGAAGAGGAGATGCGTTGCCTGGGAAAATGTGGCCTGGGCTTTGTGTGGGGTGCCAATTGAGAAATGGGAAAGTAGTGCTGCTTTGTGAGTGGCCGTGGGGTGTTTATTCTTCTTTTATTTTTTATTTTTGAAGAAAGTGGTAAGAAAATTTTCCTCCTTAAGGGAAAAATAAAGCAAAAGCAGAGACTGGTGGCATTGGCTGCTCATCCGTGGAGACCAGCAAGCCCACGAAGGCCAGCTGACGTCCACAGAGAAGCTGCCTATGCTGTTGCCCAGAGCTAATGGAGTATGACTGTGAAGGGGGCTCTCAACGCTAGCGCAACGTGAGGCTCACAAGCTTCAGATGTTTGCCTGGATGGTCTCCAAACCTCCTGCCCTCCTTTGGGCTGGGGCTGAGGTCGGAGACCTCGGAAATGCGAAGATTTCAGTGCTGCTGCTTCCAAGCAAAACCAGAGCATCACAATGAAAATAAATGGACAAATAAATTGAGCTTTTCTGAGCCTTAGCAACATTGGAGGGTCTCATTTGCACTGTACCAAGCAGGATGCATCCCTCCCTGTTTGGAAGCAATGTCCCGATTTATATTTTGATTGTGTACTGATGAATTCCTGCCTGTGTCTTGAGATCATGGAGCCTGCACACCCCTGCGAGACCCTCAGCTCACACGTACAGAGCCCTGCAGATTTCCGGGAGCAGGACAGGATGCTGACTTCACGGTGCAGGACTCATTCCCCCCCTGCTAGGACGAGCTCTCCTGACACCCCCAAATGTCAGCCCTGACATGCCCTGCGCACCTTTCGGCTGTCACCTCTGCCTGCCATGCTGTCCAGGACATCGTGGTTTCGCCCTGATCCCTGCCTCACTCAGCGTTGGTGATGCTCAGCAGCTGCCTGCCCCCCTCCCTGCCCACTCCCCATTTCCTCCGGCCGGGCTTTCTCCAGGGCCGCATCCTTGCAGGATGCTTCGCATCCTTGGCCGTACCCTTGGCTGGCCCCAGTTCTCCCTGCTGACTCCTCGCTGAGGCTCGTTCCCTCTCCTCTCCTCCCTGCTCTGCACCTTCAGGTCTCCGTCCCTTCCTTCCCCCTGGAAGCAGGGAGCTCGTCCTGAGTGGGGAAAACAGTCAGGGAACTGGGCTGGTGAGTGCTCAGGCTGGCTTCAGGCAGCACACGTGAAACGGATTATTTCAAAGGCTTGGCCCAGTTTGGCAGCAGCAAAGGGCGAGTCTGTGCTCAACCAAAGGCCTTCCCTGCTTCTCCTTTTGCCAAACTTCAGGTCCACGTGCCAAAAACATGCCGCTTTGGGAGCTCTTCAAAAGAAAGGTCATCAGATTTCCCTGTAGCAAAAGCAAGAGAAACCAAAGTATTTCCCCCTTACAATGTTCTTGGAAGCGGATGAATCATTTTGGCTGAAATTATATATTTTACATCTATATTTGTGTAGATAGTTCAGTGTTGGGCAGCCAACCAGCAAGAGAGAGATCAGCCCGGATGGTTTAAGTATGGCCCAGTGAAAACCGGCTGGAAACCGGTGCTTGGAGCAGGAAAGGTGGCAGCGTGTCCATGGTGCTCAGCAGGACTGGACCCATCTGCAGCATCTCCCTCGTCCCTCTGCTTGGCAGAGCTGCAGGAGCGGAAATCCTGCTTTGTCGGGGTGCAAGGAGTATCGGTTTGGAGATGGAGCAGATGGGGCCTGGTTGCTTCTGCGCAGGAGAGACGGGCGGCTCATATCCGTGCTTCCCAGCTGCCGCAAACCCACAGCTCACAGAGCTCTGGAGGTGGCGTGTCCTGCGTGCACACATGGTCCTCACAGCAGGGCGAGGAGGGAGGAGAGAGGGGAGCCAGGCGTCACAGGGCGATGTGCTGGGAAATGCAGTTGTGCAAGAAGAGGAGGGCTCCAAGGGCGGGCAGCTGGGGCGGATGGAATGGAACCTGAAGTCCCCGGCGAGTGCCTGGTGTAGCACCGTGCGACGAGCGAGGTATGGCTGCTGCACCGGCACGGGGTCCTTTTCCCACCGCTTTTGCCATGCCCTGATGCGGGCAGATGAGGAAGGCGAGAAGCTGGCCCAGGCGCGGTGTGCTGCTCTGGGTGTCCCTCACGAAGGGGCTGCGTGTCCTCAGGGGTGCTGGTGTCACCGGAGTGTCCCATAAGCACGCTTCTCCCCATCTGCACCTGGACCCAGAAAAGGGACTTCCCTGCGGCGAGCCAGGCGGGGGTCACTCCCTGGTGAGTTGCTCGGAGGTGCCCCTGAGAGCCACAGAGCAGCCTCGCCGAGAGCAAAGAGACCTTTGGAGACAACTGCGTGACAAAACCACATCCAGCACGGTGTCAGCAGAGCTTGGCCATCCTCGAGCGCGGTGGCCGGTAGGTGCTCGGCACAGTGCCTCCTGCCAGCCTGTCGTCTGCTGATGCTCCCCAGCCTTAAGCTGATGGAGGCCGGCGTGTGTGAGTCACCAGCCCCTGCTGGCCATTGTCCACGGGCTCCATTTGGTGCCGCTTTGTGTGTGTGAGAGCGCGCTCCCCTCTCCCAGCTGTGCGTGCGTGCCTGCCAGCTCGCGGCTGATTGAATTTGCAGCTGTGCTGGTTTTCGCCTCTCTCCTAGCTCTGAGAGCCCTGTTCGTGGATTAGGGGGAAAGGAGGAGGAGGACAAGGAGGAGGGAGGGAAAATGAAAAATAAATTCATAAACCAACAGAGTGAGAGATGCCCCGTGGAAGGGGATGTCCGCTTTCAGAGCTGTTTATCCCCCGGGCAGCGTGGCGCGCCATAGTCCCCACCGCGCCTCCACCACCGGCCGGCAGAAGATGCCACCTCCCCACACCTTCCTGGAAGATGAACGGGAGTCCCTGTTGGAAGCCCCCCTGCTTTGCACGGGGGGCTGCCAGCTCCTTCGGGCACCACATTGATTCCCGAGGGAAACCCAGCCCCCGCCTCATGGCTTTGCACTCAGTTCGGCTCCTTCTGGGGCTGCTTCCTTTCTCCCCATGTTTAGAGGGAGGCCACCTGCAGATAGATGGACTGGACCTTCCTCAGTAGGCACCATCAGCTCTTGACCAGACTGTATGGCCCGCAGAGCTCAGAGGTGGCAAGACGGCTGGAAAATAGGTGCCACTGCGGTAGGGCTCCCTGTGACCGACACCTAGGAGCGGATACAGAGCTGGACAGGGAGGTCTCGAGCCACGGTGCCTTGCAGGGGAGCAGCGAGACACCCCAGCACGGGCAGCCCCATCGGCCAGGAGGTGTTCGGAGGTAAGTTCTGCTCCCTTTGCAAAAGGTCAGGGAGGGCCTCGGGGTGGGCTGTCCAGGATCCTGATTCCTGGTGTATCCCATGGGCCACGTAACCCCCAGAGGGCCTTGTGTGGCAGGAGGTGAATTCGGAGCCGTTTAAGAGTTTGAGTGGCATCCTTCTCTCCGCTGGGGTGCTGGGGACGTGGGTGTGCCAGTCCAAAGCTTTCCTCTGCGTGTCACAGGAGACTTTGGCAAATGGTCTCAGTCCCAGCGTGTCCCGAAAAACCTGCAACAGGGTGGCACCCATTGCATGGGGTCTTTAGGGGGTGAGCAGGACTGTGAGAAAAGGGATGTTCTGGCCTTTGGACCACCCAAAATGGTATGGGTCGTGCTGCACACCGTCCGGCTTCTCTATGGCTTATGGATTTGAGGAAGGCCCCACAGCCTTCCAAATGTTCTGCCCCCATGACAACCTTCCCGAGCAGACCCAGCTTCTGGATGGGGCCGTTCTGATTTCCTGCCGTTTGGCCGCGCTCATCCTGCCTCTTCCCCGGCAGCAGCGGCGGCCCAGGGCTCGGCTCTGCCTCAGCTGGCGTGGGTGCGGGTCTGCGGGCTCCGAGGGCACCCCACCCGTGGGACACCTGTGCGGATGAGATCAGAGGCCCCGGGGACACGGGTCGAACCAGGACAGAGCGGCGGTTCCCAGCGAGGGGCTGGAAGGGCTGTAACTTCCTCAGCAGCTGGCAGCCTGCAGATGTGATGGGAAAGGCGCTGGAGGGGTCTGGGCTGGTACTTAACCGGCCTGGAGCAGACCAGGATGACTTTAGGGTTTACAATCTATATGTACACTGCGGACGAGGAGGGAGGTATTTTCCCAGCCTTTCTGGCAGTCCCTGCTCACAGCTGGAGAAACGCTCTGGACGTGGGACGAGATGTCAAGCAGGAGCTGCAGCGATGACCCCCTGGTTTTTCAGAGGTGCCCGCGGCCCGGAGGAAGGAGCCCCCACGCCCTCGTCCCCAGGCGTGCCCCTTGCCACCAGCCCAGCCTGTGCACAGCCCATGGACTTTGCCCAGCTTGCGGAGGCCGGGGGGTGGCGGCGGCAGCGCTGCTCTCATCGGGGACTTTGGCTCCTGCTCCGTGTGCGGGAGGCAACGTGGTGGCACCTCCTGGCACGGGGCTCTCCTGCTTGGCGGGGCCGGCACGCGGGGCGGCAGCCGCAGGGCAGGGCGAGGAGCAGAGGGCAACTCTCGCCAGCCCGGGACCGAGGGGGTGTGGTGGAGGAGAGGCAGCTGCGGCGTGGGTGGCGGTGGCGGGAGCGGGGTGGCTGGGGAGGGGGCACCACTGCAAAGGACGGGGGCCCCATCCCCGAGGCGCTCAGCTCCGGAGGGGGATGCCGAGTGTCTCGCGGGGGGACTTTGGTTCCTCTCGGGCACCGCATCCAGAGGCAGCGGGCTGGGGGCTACTCCGACAGGCAGCCTGGCCAGGGGCATCCTCCCCCCTCTCCTGCCCCGGCTGAGATGGCAGCACCCTGGGGACGGCCACTCCTGGGGATGGCGGGAGGATGGAGGGGACAGGGAGAAGGGTGGGGCAGAAGGCTACCAGCGGCTCTGCTTGTGCCCCTGAGGGCATGGGAAAGGAGGGGGGCATTGCAGCCCTTGTACCAGCCCCCCCGTGCTGTTCACAGGGAGGCAGGGGGTGAGGAATCTGTCCTGTCCTGCCCTCGCCCCTGTTCTGAGGGGTGAAAGAGCCGCGGTACCCCATGTACAACAATGCGGGGGGCACATCAAGCGCCCCGGCTCAGGGCGGACGAGCGGGCACTGGGCAAGGAACCCAAGCTCCAGCCCCATCTCTGCAGCCCCTGGCGCTGGGAGGGCGGGGGGCAGCGGGAGCCCCCGGGCAGCCCCCTCGGGCACAGCCCCAGGAGGGGCAGCGCAGCGGCCATGGCTCTCGCCCCTTCTCCTCGGCAGCGTGGCGTGGCGGCGGGGAAGCCCAACCCGGCACTGAGCCAAACCAGCCTCCGGCCCTCGCTATTCCCCCCGCCACCTGCAGCTCGGCCCGCGGCCCCCCCCGCCACCCCGTCCCGTCCCATCCTGTCCCGCGTGGGTGTGTGGGGACCTTCCCCCGGCACGCCGGTGCTGCCAGCAGCCCCTCCTCCCCACCTGGGAAACAGGCTCCCTTCTCTTCCCGGCCCGCTGTGCAGACACCAGGCTTTGCACGTAGCAAATGGAGGCGATTTCCTCCTTAGCGGCGGCACATGGAAAGTATTGAGCTCTGTGTGTGTGTGTGTTTTTTTTTTTTTTCTCCTTCTGTATTTTTTTTTCCCCTTCCCTTGCCCGACAGGCTGTCAGCATGCTGTTGGACGCGGTATTATAGCTCCCACTCTTCTCCGCTTGTGTACATCTGCTCCTGGTCATCCTGCGCGGTGCTGAATGTCAGGAAATGATTTAATCAGAGAGCGAGCACGGCCAGGCCGACATGGCGGGGGCAGGAAGGGGGGGAACGGGGGGAATCAGTATTGGGAAGTGGGGGGAAGAAGGAAAGGGGGTTTTTGGAGACCCCTGGTGCTGCTTCTCCCCCAGCAAGAGTGGCCTCTCCCCGGGCTACTGCAGCGCGGGGCAGAGGGATGGAGCAGAGGGATTGCAGGCTGCACCCACGGGAGCCAGAAGTCAGCCGTGGGGCGCGTGGAGAGGAGGCTGGGATGGGTGGCAGGCCGACCCACACCTTGGAAGGAGATCCTATCTGTGGGGTCCCCGGCGTCCCTCCCTTCCAATCAGGTTGATGTCTCCAGCGTTGGTTTGCTCGCAGAGCAGGCACAGGGATACTTATTCGTTCACTTTTCTGGTGGAATATTATCTTCCAGTAACCAAGGAAGGATGAAAACACCCAGCAAATACTGGAGAAGAGCCCTTTGCTCATCCTGCGCATGGTCGGGGGCCAGAAGCCAAATACGCCGCGTGTGTTGATGTGTGAAATGCCCACCAGCTGGTGGGACTGGGATGGCCAAGGAAACCTTTTGCTGGCTGGGCTGGGGGCCTCTTAAACACCCAGCGCTTGGTGTCATCTGCTCTGACCAGGACAAGTCAGGGACCCGGAAAGGACAGGTGCCGTGGGTCATGAAGTGAGGGTGGCAGCCAGCTTAGCGCTGGTGCTTGTAGCTGTGTTATGAGGACTTCTGCTGCCATCACCTTGGAAGAGAGTCCTTGTCCCCAGAGGAGAGCTGGGGCACCCCCAGCACAGCTGCGCTGCCTCTGAGCCAGGGCAAGGGCAGGCAGCAAACCAACGCGAAGGGGCCAGGACCCGTGCCAGGCTCCGGTGGCAGAGCCTTTGGAGAGGACGGCAGCTAGGTGGGCATACAGCACCTATAGACACCTCTGAGCTAGTGGGGCCAGTAGTCCCCACACGGACATGGTCCAGGCTCCGTGCTGGGGGCAAGTAACTCATATTTAAGCCTGTGGGACCGGAGCGTCGTAGCTCTTGGCACTCGGGCCTGCTAGATTTAACGCTAGGTTGGGTACATCCTTCAGGAGTGGTAGAGAGAGTCCTTCACAGCATGCTGTGCCATTTGCACATATGCTCTCTGGAACAAACATCCTATGAGCCCGAGAGCCCACGTGTTTGAGGAGTCAAGAAATTTACCATGAATCCTTTAACGGCGCGGGGAGAAGGGTGAATTTTTGCAGCGGGCAGCTCACCAGCTTGTCTCAGTGCCCGGGCTGCTGCTATGGTTCATCGGCCAGCGCGTCAAGGAGCTCCCCATTTCTGCTGATGTGAGCCGGGCAGGAGGAGCGGGTTCCTTCCCCCAGCGCTGCCCTGCAGCAACCTGCGGTACGTGAGGGCCGGAGCAGCGCTTCGGGGAGGAGGATCTCCACCTGACTGTCTGCTGTTTGTCCTCTGGACCGTTTCCTTCCTCTAAGTAAGCGCCCATCTGAGTCATGTTTGAATCCCTTCCCTGCCGCTGCTCCAAGAGCACGTTGCACACAGGAATCGCTGTGTGTCTGCAGACCTTGTGCCGCGCCATCCCTCGGAGCACACTCCCTGTACCTCGGTGTCCTCCCACGAGCCGCTCTCCCCGAGCTCGCTACAAGATTTCTTTCCCCCTTGGCAGATTTTCCATCCCAGCCTGCTCTTTTCTCTCCCAAGATCTAAACACTGTCCACGTTCTCCTCAAGATCCGAGCCCTCTTCTGCAAGCCGCAGCCCCAGCACGGCTGGCGCTTGCCGCAGTTTGCAGGTGTACAGAGCGTGAGGTGTTCTTAGCCAGAAGGTATCTGCAACATGCCACCTTCTGGCTTCAGTGCTGACCCGGCCCCTCTGCAAGGAGGCGCTGGGGAGCGCAGGGCGCTGCTCAGCGAGCTGCACCAGGCGATGGCCTGCCCTGCAGCGTGCTTTGCCTGCTGAGGGTGTTAATCTGCACCTGGATGAAACTCTGGGTGTCACCTTCGTTCGGAGTCGCTCTTACCATCTCACACAGCTGGTAGCTTCCGATGCAAGGCTGTGTTTTGCAAAGCAACTGCTCTGTCCCTCCCCCAAGGGGGCTGCATCCTGCCCACAAGCCAGATGGATGTGGTCTTTAAACAGCCCTCGGAGCATGTGGGAGACCTTTGGGCAGTGGTACGGGTTTTTCTTTGTTTCCAGCTGTTCTGTAGCATCCCTGCATCAAGGTGCCATGTATTCCAGCCAGGACCTAGCACAAAAGAAAGGCATAAGCAGCACACATGCACACTCGCAGGGGTGACTGAAAGGGCTCAGACATTCAAACTGCTCGAACAACCTGGGCCGGGCTGATCTGAACACCACCGGTGGACTCAGCTCTTGGTGGCCAATGGTGGAAGAGGCCACCATGGGGTGACAGGAGACGCAGCCCATCAGGAGCCAGGGGAGGGTCCAGGAGATAGGGCCATGCGCTGCCCACCCCAGCCTCTGCTAGCCCGCGGGAGGATCCCGGGAGGTCTGGGCTGGGGTCCCCCCACCCCTCGCCATCCCCCAGCTGCAGGCGCACGGTCCCGTTTTGGCACCCACGTGCCAGCTCTGCTGTGAGCTTGGGCAGGGACGTACAGGAGTGGGACGAAAGGGTTTGGAGGGAGGACGCTTCCTTCCCCCCCCGACTTCCAAGCATCCCTGTTGCTCAGGGTGCGACTGCAGGCTCACCCCAACACCCGGTCACAACGCCACTGCTCACTCCTTGGGATCCCGCCTCGCTTTGCTCTCCACCCGAAAAGGGCTGACCCGGGGCCTCTCTCCACAACATTCCCCCCATCACCTGCGTCCTCGGTAGCTCCCGTGCTGCTGCTGGGAGCACCCTGGCATCCCGCAGCCCTGCTCGGCCCCGTGGCCACGTCCCGGTTAGCCAGCAAGCTGTGCCCCCAGTGGTCACCTGGAAGGAGCTGGCACCAGCTCAGAGCGGGTCCCCGGGCACTTGGGGACGCACGAGCGGCCGCTGCCACCCTCCTTCCCGGGAGCGAGCAGCCGGAGGCGGCTGGGGCGTGGGCACGGGATCGTGCTGCCTGCAAGCCCCGGGCGAGGCTTAGTCAGAGCCCTGCCGCCGTACGTGCAGCCTGGCACTGAGATGGGCGTGAGCCTCCGTGAGAGGCAGGGAGGGAGAGCTGCGATAAACTGGCCCTGGCGATTAGTTCCCACTCCTGATTACACGTTTGCTCTTCAAAACGTGTGGGTTGGCATGAGCCTGGGCAGGGCTTGGCCTGGCATCCAACAGGCACCTTCTTTTATCTGGGCTATTTCATCAAATCTGTTAATTGTATCTATCTTAAGGCCTGGGCTCGGGATGGAGATTTCACATCAAACAGTGACGGCTCGTAAAGCAGCTCCTAGCTAGGCACTGAGCTCGGCTCTGAGGCTGCGAGGAGGAGAAAGAGACCTCCTGATGGTGGTTTCATCCCAGGCTCTCTGCAAACATCCTCGTGGCCCCGCTGGGGCAGACGGGGTCTGCAGAAGGCCCTCAGACCCCGAGTTTGGCAGGCGAAGTGAGGAAGGAGTTTCCCGCAATGGTGACCTCTAAAGGATGTCGCAGCCCTGCCTATGTCAGTCTGCAAAACGTGGCCACCTGAGGCTTGGAAACAGGTCACATCTGCAGTGGTTTTGAATTGGGAGCAAGTAACCTCTGTAAAAACCTTATCTGGAAATCAGGCAGTGGGGTTTATGCCCCAAATATACGGGCTTGCCACCAAAGCTCGTCATGTAGCATTGACACGAGGGATTACAGACGATGTCCCTCTTGCAGGAGCTGGCCGCCTGGCTCCAGAAGGCTCCCAGTCTGTCCCGCACATGCTCCACAGACAGCTCATTAATTTCCATTCCGTGGCCCAATCTCTTCTTCCTCTGACACAATTATTTAAAAGTCCCTTTACAGCCCTCCAGGCTTCCCACCCTCTTGCTGGTTTCCCTTCTCACAGCCTTCTCCAGCTCATCTCCACAGCACTTTGCCCCGAGCCTCCCTTCTGAAGAGCCTCATAGCTGGGGCCCAGGGTGGAGATGAGCGGGAAGACCACGGTGGCCAGCTGCAGGCTCCTCTCTTGCCTTATAGCCTGGGTCTGTAGCTTCTGGTGAAGATGTGAGATGCTCCTAAAGTGCCATGGGGGAAACAGCTGTGGTCTGTGCATAGTAAGGGCAGCATCCTGGAGGCCCTCCCAGGGCTGCTCTTGGCCAAGAGGCTCCAAATCAATGGGCCATGTCAGCAAGCACAGGCTTGCTTCTCTTTTGGAGTGCTCGTCTCTTGGTGACATGAACAACAACAATAAAAGGCTTTGCTGCCTTCGGTGTCCTGCACTTTTGGGCCACACCTTGTGTCTGGAGCTGTTTTTGACCAAGCGCTCCCCCTGCAAGCAGAGCCCCCGGGGCCGGGCTGCCTCCGCTCTGCAGCACCGCGGCGAGAAGGTGGTTTGGAGGAGGAGTGTGGGAAGCCTGTCCCAGGCACCAGTGGGCGAGAAGGGAGGGAGCGTGCGGGCGCCTGTTGGGCCAGCAGGCGAGCAGGCAGGAGGGACATCCCAGGGGAGCGGAGGCAGGACCTGCCACCTCCCAGCGGCGTGAGGAGGCGGCGAGGGACCCTGCCGATGCTGGAGGTGGAGGTGATGGGTGGGGAGGAAGGTCTGCGTCCGGCAAGGCTGTAACCGCTCGCTATCGGGAGGTGTCCCCTGGGACATCCGTGGTGGTCCCATAGGCTCGTAAATCACCTCTCAGCTGGCCAGTGCTTGAATCACCCCGGCGGCACTGTGGTATTCGGTGCAGTTTCATCTCCATCCTTCCTTCCTGCTGCTCCCTTCCCCAAGCTGCCCTGCCCGCACTTGCTGAGGGAGCACCCGGCCCTTTAATTCCAATCACAAATCCTGGAAATGATTAGCGGGCTGTCATCACTCAGCTGCACCGGATATCGGGCACGGGGCATTTCCGTCCCCTGTAATTAATGGTGTGCAGGGCTGCCTGGCTCTGCGGCGGGCAGGGGAGAAGCAAGCGAGTGGTGGGTGTAAGCGTGTACCCCCCCTCCCCTCACCGCCCGGCTGGGAAAACCGCTGGACCAAAAAACGGGGCAAAGAATAAATTCATTCATGGCTAGAGGTAAAGACAAGGCAAAAGGGTTCACCAAAGAGTTGGGCCTCTCCTGTCTGGGAAAAGAAACAGAAAGCGGCTCTGGGGGGGACGCTGGAGCAGCCCCCCTCACTGATGCGCAGCACTGCACTTTGTGCATCCCTCGAGGGGCCTGGGAACTCGGTGGCCCGTTGGTCCCCTGTCCCTGCCCGGGTGCCCAGGGGCAGCTGCCAGCTCCTGCCTGGCGGGGAGGACGTCAGCCTCACGCCCTACCCCTGCCTCGCGCCCGCAGCCTCCCCGCTCCTTTTGTCCCCCCGCCGCCTGCCCCTTTCCCAGGGCGCTCTCTGGCTCCCGGGGCTGCCCGACTGCCAGCTGCCTAGCGGGAGCGCTCCCTGCCCCGCGTGAATGCTGCGCATCCATCCAGCAGCCTCCCGGCCCTCCGCTGAAATGCCTCATTGTGCAGCTGGCCGGGCTACGTGAGCCTGGCTACGTGGAGTCTGCTTTGCTTTGAAGCTAACTCTTCCTTTTGAGTCAACAGAGTTGTGTGGTGCAATTGTAAAATTTCCCCTCGTTGGCCAACCTCCTGATGTTAACAAAGGCTCCCTGCTATGCAAACAGGCCAGATGCTGTGGGATGCTGTCTGCAGGCTCACGTACCCTCTTCACACCATGGGAGATGCTGGAACGGCACCTGCGGGCTCCCTTAGCCGGGCAGAGAGGGGCAGAGGCTGCATGTCCCCCGGGCGGGGCAGAGATGCAGCTTCCTTCATCCTCTTGCCACTGACCTGGGATGAGGCTCTCCCTTCCTTTCCTATCAGCTGGCCCAGCTGAAATCCAGGCTGAAACCACCTCAAATGTGGTAGTAATTATCTAGGGGAGAAGGGGTGAGCTTACAGATGACTAGGAAGAAAACGCAGACAGACAGTACCTGGCCTTACAGGAGTGGAAATGCAGCCGTGAGACTATGTATCTGCTGGTCCCTGGAGCAGACGAGCTACTTGTAAGACTGACCGAGACAGCAAGGTGAGAAGTAATAGCGTACACGGATTTGTCAACAGCCTGATTGCCTTCTACAGCAGGGTTTTGGGGCAAGGCCGCAGGAGATGAGGAAGGTGTGTGCTGGCTCTTATAAGGTGAGCTGCTTGCCTGGCCAGCCTGGGTGTTGGGTTGAAAGATGCGTATTAATTTGCTGCTGCTGATCGGTCATGTGGTGGCTGCAGACCCTTTGGAGATCAGGATGGGAGCCCAAGCAGATTGTGACATTGGTGAAACGGATATAAACAGGATGCAATTCAGTAAGGGCAAATGCAAGCCACAGCACTTAGCAGGATAATCTCCTGTATGCATATCCAAGAGGGCAACGAGACCTCCAGGAAAGGCCATGGGAGTCATTTTGGTGACGGGTGTCATTACTGACTTGACAACACACAGATGTGAAAAAAAAAACAAATGTCCGTACTGGGCCACATAAACAAAAGTGCTGCATGTACCCTGTGTGCTGCAATCATTCCACTTCTTGCAGCATTAGGAAAGCCTCGTGCTTTTTGGATGTGCCCAGTTTTGGACAATGCAGTTCAAGAGAGGTGTAAACCTCTTAGAATTTGTGGAAGATGATCAACAGCCTAGTAACCATGACCTATGAGTAAAGGTTGAAAAAACTGCATTTGTTTAGTCTGTCTTGGAGAAGAGGAAAGGGAAACAGTAACAGCATCCAGATTTGTAAAAAGTGTCTAAAAAAGGAACAGGATAGATTGTTCTCCATCTCCAGGAGACCTAAGGTTAGACAGTCAAAAACACCTTTCAGCTCTTTAAGCCCTTAAGGGCTCCTGTCCCCCTCAGACAGAGTGCCTTCTCTAGAAATTTCCCAAACCAAGGCGCTCAAAGACTCCTGACTCTGCAGAACTGGGGGCAACCAGAAAGGCTCATTACATCATTCCTGTCTACAAGAATCGGATGAGAAGGCTTCCTGAATGGATTCCTCATCTGGTGCTGGCTAGATATCAAGTAAATTTGGAGAAGTGATGGATGAAGACTATCCTTTATTGTGGCTGACATTAAACCACTAATCCAGGGCAAATTGCAAGTGTGGGTTGCACATCAGTCCTTGAGCAAGCTTTCATGAAGGCAAGAGGAAGAGGGCCTAGTCTCCACGAAACAGAGAACAAAACGAAGCGGGCAAGTCCTCCAGGGGACAGGTAGGGAAGCCATCCTACAGGAGTCCTTCAGAGCTCCGAACTCTTCACCAGGCGGCTGTTCAGAGCAGATCCGAGCTGCCTTCCTTTTCACACAGACCCGGTGCCGTAGCCTGCGCCTGCGCAGCTTGCACGAGAGACCCCCCCGTGCCTGCGCCGGTTCAGCCGAGTGTGAAGCACACAAATGGCCCCTCCGATCCCAAACGCATCGTGAAGGTCGGACGAAGCCGATGCGTGCCTCTGCTGGAGGATAAGCACGCTCACAGAGGCTGGGTGGAGGCCGGATTGAAAAACCCCGAGACCCGATGACACAGAAAAGCCAGCCCGCTGCGTTCGTTAAGGGAGGCATTGGCAAGGAAAGGGCTGGCTGTTGCCTCGATTACAGCATTGAGGCGAGGGAGGCCACTGTGATATAAACATCTGTCAAGAACAGAGGAGGGCTGGAGCGGAGACATTCCCCACAGGTTTATAGGATTTTCAAGGATCTGAGGCCAATGATCCATTTTCTGCTCCTCAGTGATTTCGCAGATCAGTGACCTCAGTGATCTCGTGACCCTTTAATTAAGCATCATTCCAGACTCCTTGGCTGAATCACCCCAGCGTAACAGTGCAGGATCAAACCGAGGGGAATACCTGCCTCCAAGGGTTCATCTACCAGGTCAAGAGTATTTGACAAGACCATCCCAAGGGGAGTACAAAATCCCCTGTGCTCGGAATGGAGGAGAAAGGGGTCTCGGAAGAGAACACGGCACAGACCTCGGAAAGTACCTTCTCTGGCTGTCCTGCTCAGCCACGAGGGAGCTGCCCCGGCAGCTGGCTCGCTCCTGCCCAGATGAAGAGGTACATGAGCATCCGCTCACGTAGCAGCCCTCAGGAGCTACAAATGGCTCTCCAGAATCTCCCAGCTCTCACTGGAAACCAAAAGGGATTGCATCTATGCTAGCGATTTCTACCAGCCAGAACTGCTCTGCTGCTGGAGGGTGTGAAGCGGGAAGACGAGCTACACCAGCCAAATGTCTTATAACATCTCATTTTGGTATCTGGCAAGCTTGTTCTGGGGATTGAGCTTGGAGGAGTACCACGACCTCCTCCCCTCCATGTTTGACCGTGGTGCTCGGGAGAATGAGTCACACATTTTGCATTTGGAGCTCCCCATCGTTCCAAGGGAAAAAGCCATGCTTCCGGCATCCCTTGGCGTGTGGGTTTCCATTCATCTGTTGATGGCCAGGCAACATGCCATCCCCAAGACAAAATGGCTTCTCCTTCGTTCCTCTGCTATTAGCTTATCCCTTAGGATTTAAAGAAATTCCTCCAAGATCTCCAAGTGTTTTGAACATTCTGTCTGAGCAGAGAGAGCTCAGCGCCCAAAGATTTTGCTGTCAATCCCTCAGTGCACTGTGGCCGCTCATTTCTATCCATATACATCATTGGGAAGTCCGAAAGGCTGCCTCTTCCTTTCCCTTGATTTCTGCAAGTTGACAACGTGTGTGGCAGGAGTGGATCAGACCCTTTGCCGCTGCAGCCCTGCCTGAAAAAGGCAGGGGAGGTGCATCTGTCCCTGCAGCTCGTCAACAGGCTCTATTAGCAGGGAACCCTCAGGAAAAGGTTAGGAAGCACAGTATCCCCTCTTTATTTCCTGGTGGGGGGAACATTAGGTGAATAAATATCCCAAGGCAGGCCAGCCAGATCAGGCCCTCCTGATCTGAAGAAGCCAACCAAAGCAGTGCAGGTGGTCATCAAGCGGCCCCCTCACTTTGGGGGAGCACATAAACACATCTCTTTCTGGTGGGGTCGGCTGGCTTTCTCCTCAGCACAGACAAAACCCCACGAATGCTCCCCTGTTTCACAGGAGGTGGTAAACAAGCCCTGGACCTCATCCCTTGGCTCCAGGGCACACAATTGCGAGGCTCCTCTGATCAGTGTGGGAGGAAGCGCCTCCACCCTCTTTATGGCTGCCCCGTAATGAGCCCCAGCTGTAAGCCTCTCCCTTCCATGCCTGGAAGCCCAGGCTGGCCTCGCGGGGTGGGGCACGGGATGTTTAACCCATTCCCTGGACGGACAGACAGATGGATGGATGGACAGACAGATGGATGCTGGCCAGCTGCACTGCCAGAAAGGTGCCCAAAAGCTGGTGGTGCAGAGGTGGCCGGCTCCATGCGGAAACGGTGATGGTTTTGCTCGCTCCCGGCTCAGGGAGTTGTCCCACCCCCAGGATTGTCCCCAACACCTTCTCCACAGGGCTGTTCCTGGTGGCTCCCGCCAGCATCGTCAGGCTGGGGATGTCCACCCCGCGGGCACGCGTGGGTTGCTGCAGGATGCCCTCTTCTCCCCCAGCCGAGCATCCCAGCACCACCTGGGACTTTGGCTCCTTCTTTTAGGCAGCTTTTGTCCACTAGGGAAAATCCGCGGAGAGGAACCGTCCCCCCCCGGCTCTGGCGTCCCGGCGCAGGCGAGTGGCCAGGCGGCCGCTGGTGTGATGCCTACGTAGCACCGCGCCACGGAGACGGGGCAGGGGATTCCTGAGGTGACGGGGCTGCGGCGCGAGAGCGGAGCGGCGCGGGATGGTGAGAGGCTTTCTCTACTCATATAGCTAATAGACTAATTAGCAAGGAGCTTGAAACTTGGCGGTGTTTGTTGTCAAATGCAGGCCCCTTTCCAAGTGGTGTTAACAGCCTTCCCTTTTCACTCTGGGCGCATTGTACAGCCGGTGCTTTTCTGCCGCTTCACAGAGGATGCTTCATTTAGTAATGGATATAGGCTGAATGGCTACAGGTGACAAAAGGGTCAGGAGTGAGGGGTGACCAGGAGGTGGGGACGGGGCTGGCCCTGGGGGAGCAGTGGGAGGCTGGGAGCAGGGACGGAGGGGACATTTACCGAGCTGTGCGCAACGTGGAGGCAGGCTGGGGATGGCAGGGGGCTGCAGGGCAGGATGGAGGGGTGGGCAAGCCGAGCTCTCCGGGGACGTGGTGGCAGAGCGGGGAGCACGTTGGCAAAGGCGCATCTCCAAGCCAAAGGTACGGCTCCCCTTGCCGTTTGCCCGCTTCTAATTAAGATGCCAATGTTTAAACGGTCCCTTTGAAACGCTCCCCTTTCACACGAGAGACAAAAGTTCACACGGGCGAAAGGCTCCGGGCGCTGGCAGGACGCTGGCAGCGCGCGGGCAAGGGGCGGGCGAGCTTCCCCGCCGCCGCGCTGCCAATGCAAATCTGCAGGCACAGCTGAGCCGAGCCCAGGGGGAAGCGGGAGGGTTTCCGCCGGGTTCCCACAAGTGCAGGAGCTGTGGCTGTGCCTGCCATCACGTCTGCCCGCTGCCTTTGTAGGCGACCTGGATAATGGTTATTCAGAGCTGGCGGGAGCAGGGAGTCTCGCCCCCATGGGGCCACCCCTCCATCCGGACACCTGGCATGCCGATTCCCTCCAGCCTCCCAACTGGCATGCTCCAAACTCTCCAAACTGAGCAGGAAACCTGGCGTCAGCTCGGAAGAGCGGGGCCAGGGTGCTGGCAGGACGATGCCTTTTGCCTTCCTCTCGTGGGATGGCACTGGTCCCTTCCCGACAAAAAAAGTGGGCATGAGGCAGAGGGAGGCAGGCAGCAGCCCAGGACATACCCACAGTAGTGCAGCCTGCTCTGAGGACACCTACCTGCTGGGGGAGATACCTTGCTGCATCCCCCCAGTGCTTTTTGCAGTGAGGGGGAAGGCGAGGGCTTTGCAGGAGCTTGTGTGCAGCCCAGGCTGGAGGCAGGGGAGATGCCTGCAAACCTGGCTGTTCCTCAAGCTCTCCGCAGTGCCTGGAACAAGCTATAATTGACACCTTCACCACACACTTAAACGTTGCCTCAGCCAAAGCACCTGCCAGCCACACACAAATATTACCTGGGTGTCACGGCAAATACCGGGCTCAGGGCCGAGAGCTTGCCCAGGCTGCCCCTGAGCTCCACGAGGGTTACTTGCCCATGGCTGGCTCTCCCGCAGATGCTTGCATTGACATGGCATGGCTGCTGCTGTTTTCCTTGGATGCGGGCCGAACGCTTCTGGAAAAGCAGCATGGAAGGCAGGTGGTGCTGAGCGGGCGCAGGGTGCCCCGCCGACACAACACGGCTCATGTCTCAGGCACGGCCGGGTGGAAACTGCCCCAAACCTCAGAAGCAGGATGGTGGTTTGGCAGAGGCATGACTCCGTGACAAAAGCCATGCCCAAGAGTGTTTGACACATCCGCACTCATACATGCGATCCTTGGAGCCAGAAAATACTTCCAAAAGCATGTCCCCTCCCGCTGCTGCTGCTGGAGATGCAGGGAGGATTGACCCCCTCTGTCAGAAGATAGGAGACCTAATATCAAACCTGTCATTTGAGCCCTCCTATGCCCTGGCCACCCACCACCAGGATCTGGCTTCTGTAAGACCTGTTTGCAGACCATGCAGTGAGCCCTTCCTGCAGACCTGAGGTTAGGCAGCCCGTGGGCTCCTTGGGAGCTGGCCACTGCGTGTGGAGCGTGACGAGCCACCGTGTCGCCATGGGTGCCCTCCTCTCCCCCAGCTGAGCCTCCAGCGAGGCCGGAGGGACTTCTGAGGTAGCCGTGCAGCCTGCCGAGGGGCTGAACCTCAGCACCGACAGGCTCAGGATCTCAATATTTGCACCCTGGGGCTGAAGTTTTCCATGAACGTCAGCTTCTGGTCTGGAAAATAAGTTTGGAGACAGGGTCAGGTTTCCAGCTGAGAAGAATGAATGATCTCACTACCAAGCAGGTTATTTCCAGAGCAGCGTTTCCCGAATGGAGCGCTCTGGTGCTAAGCTCCCCCAAAGCTGCGCTGGCAATGCATGGCGGGGCCAGGCTGTTTCCCAGTGTGCCAGCTCCGCTTCATCATTTCCCTCATTCCCCCATCTCCTGTTAGGGATTTCAGTGCGGAGACCTGGCTGCTTCTGCATTTCCTGCTCCTTTCTATGTTTGCCTTTCTGGGTCTGGACGTCTCCTCAGTTTTCTGGATGCTGGTAATTCCCACCTATTCATCTCCCTTCTAAGCTGTGTTTGAGTTCACACATCTGTTAATTTGTTGCTCATTTGGGATCCAGGCCTAGAGGCTGGGCAGCCATGGAGGCAGCCTCTGTCCCAGGTAGTTCTCAGCTTAAACCACCCCTGAAGCGCCCTTTGAGCAACCTCTTCCTTTCCAGTCCTTTCAGTCCGTCCTTAACTCAACTGCTTCCTCCTGCCCCTTCCCCAGTCTGACCCAGTCACTTGTTTAGCTCTTCATCCATTGCTTCTGCTCATCCCTGCTCCTCCTTCTGCTCCTCCTCGGCCCCCTTCCTCCTCTCCCCTGTGACCTGCTCGCTTCCCTGCCGGGGACAGGGAAGGGGCAGGGGTTCCTCGCCTCGGAAGGTGCCTGTTAAAGGGCCTTCAGTTTAGGGAGAGCTGCCGGAGCTGACAGCAGGTGGGGATCTGCCCTCACCACCTGGCTGGGCCAACAAGCTTGGCGTCTTTTGCATCTCCTTTTCGGTGTTGTCAGCAAGACCCAGCTTTCCTCACCTGCCTTCAGGTGTAATGCTGCCGGTGGAGTTACATCCGAGCGGTTTCCAGAGGCAGAAGGGGAGAACCCAACCTCCCGTGACCTCCGCTTGGTGCAAGCACTGCGATAAACCCCACCGCTTCTGCCACAAATGACAGCAAGCACAAAAC
This sequence comes from Anseranas semipalmata, assembly GCA_013399115.1. Lineage (NCBI taxonomy): Eukaryota > Metazoa > Chordata > Aves > Anseriformes > Anseranatidae > Anseranas > Anseranas semipalmata. The sequence goes on along the minus strand of VXAA01006753.1, from coordinate 292,574 downwards.
CCTCAGACAAACAGATCTTGGAGAACACGGGAGGGCAGGTTCTCCATGCTCCCGCTTCCCTCTCTCAGCAGTGCCTCACTGAATTTGCTCCACAGACACCAGAAACAAGTCCTTGTGGTGGCAGAGAGGGTGCCACATCACCCCAGCGCTACACCCAGCAGTCTGAAACAAACTCCAACAGGCTGAGGTGATCAGCTGGGCTACCTGGAGCCACCACGAGCTAAGGGGACTTCTTCCAAGGGATCACCTCCTGTGTGGGCATTCTGCAGCCGGGCAGCCCATAAAGGTGTCAGCAAGAGACAGGGCTGGAGAGAGGAGAGGAAGGGTGGCTTTTGAGTTCTGGATATTCCTCCATTAGAAGCACAACACTGAAAGCCCTCATATTTGGATTGCTCTTTAGGCTTGGGTTGGACCCAGGGGCTTGGACTTTGCATATCCACCCATCCTAGCTGCTCGGCTCAGGCCACCTGGGTCATCCTTCCTCGCTGAACACAGCAAAGGCAGTTTGCAGGACAGGTGAGTGAAGATGTGATTGAGACCTGCCTCAGCTGCCTGCGTTGGTTAAGGGACCGTGATGGCAACCCATCTCCAACCTAGCTTTGTCATGTTTTATAGCCATGTATTTATTCATCTGCTTCAAGAAACCTGGATTATTATTTATCACCCCTCACACAGAAAATGAATATTTTGCTGGGACTGGGAGTTCAGACTGCCAGCGTGCTGTGCCCCTGGTTTCTTATGCTGCAGGGCAGGAGCGAGGGGCAGGGCAGAGCTGGGCCAGCAAAGCGCAGCATGGACAAGAGTGGGAAGTGCTGCCATCGTGCAGCAGCGGTTACGTGTCAGGCCTGCTTATATATTTAACACTCTTTAATGTTTTTGCCCTCTGATAGCTGCAGGCTAAGTAGAGGCCTGCTCCAGTGAATAACTGCGAAATGAATACAATATTTACCAGCACAACTGGTGTGAACCCAAAAGCCGATGCTCCTGCCACCCATGACATCTGCTGCTCCCTGCCCGCGGCCCTTCTCATGCATCCCTTGCAAAGAGCCGGGGCTCTGCGCAGTGCCCCGGTGGCCGCTCTGCAAGTGGTACCCGGCACAGGAGCGCTGCCTGTGGGCACCGGCTGTGCCAAAAGCTGGAGAATGTAGGCACCAATTGCCGCCGATTGCAGTTGCGCCAGGGATGGGTCGGAGCGGCCAAGTCGCTACGTGCCTGCTGCCCAGCACCTGGTGTGACTGGGACTTTCCTACCCCCACGGTGTCACCCGCGTGTGGGTAACCGCTACCAGCAGCTGCTGACTCATGGGTTCAGCACACCTCTGGCTCTGGAGGCTGCTTGCCGCTCTCTGAAACAGCTGGAAACCTCGTTCGTTTTCAGGAGACAAGGAGAAGGAGGCTAAGACTTAGTTAACTCCCAGCTGGCCCATCACACAATCCTTTCCTTTCCTTTCCTTTCCTTTCCTTTCCTTTCCTTTCCTTTCCTTTCCTTTCCTTTCCTTTCCTTTCCTTTCCTTTCCTTTCCTTTCCTTTCCTTTCCTTTCCTTTCCTTTCCTTTCCTTTCCTTTCCTTTCCTTTCCTTTCCTTTCCTTTCCTTTCCTTTCCTTTCCTTTCCTTTCCTTTCCTTTCCTTTCCTTTCCTTTCCTTTCCTTTCCTTTCCTTTCCTTTCCTTTCCTTTCCTTTCCTTTCCTTTCCTTTCCTTTCCTTTCCTTTCCTTTCCTTTCCTTTCCTTTCCTTTCCTTTCCTTTCCTTTCCTTTCCTTTCCTTTCCTTTCCTTTCCTTTCCTTTNTTGCCTTTTGCCTTCCCTTTTTTTTCCCTGTGGATTTGATGTGAATGTAGAGGCAAGTGTGCCTGAGCATGGAACGTGACTTTGGGGTGCACCTGGGCAGACACTTATGAGCAGGGGTGTAAGCGGGACCTCTCTTTGCTCTGCCCCCACCCTGCAGCCGCTCTGTGGCCGCCTCAAGGGCGCTGCAGCTGGGCACAGCTCCCGCAGTGCTGACACAGCCAGCGGGCAGCGGGGCAGCAGCGCGATCCGGGGATGTGCCGGGTGGCACGTGCCGCCCGTGGGCAGGTGCCTGCCAGCTGCCGGGGCTGCCGGCCGCGTGCTCGGAGGAGCAGCCTGCCTCCGGCCCTCGCACGCCGCTGGCCGCACGTAGGTGCCCGCAGCCCCCGGCGCCCTGGCAGCAGCTCCCGGCCGCCCTTCTTGTCCGCCTGCCAGCCAGCGCACCCCGTGCGCTTCCTCCCGCGTGCCTTTTGCTTTTGTTATTTCTTTTCCTTCTTTTTTCCTCTCTCCCGGTCACTCTGCAAGGAGAGAGAGGGGATGCAAGTGGTGAACGGGCAGCAAGAGGGGATGGGAGAAGGGCTGGAGGCTTCGCTCATCTTTGCATCATCACCCTGGAAAGCGATGGGTGCTCACCCCACCACCACAGTCGCTTCCAGAGAAGTCACTTCCTTCCCTCCCTTGGCTCTTTGTTTCTCTCCACAAAGGAAAAGAGGACGGTCTCTCCGAGCAGCTGCTGTGCCTTGGATTGCCTCCTGGTCCTGCTGCCACTGCCCAAAGCAGAGGGGTGCTGCTTGGCGCTAAGCCATCGCTTCCCCTCCTTCCCTGTGCCACCTCGGGGGCCTGGCAGTGACCCACAGGACTGGCCGTGCTGGCTGAGGCTTTGGGGTCGGCGGTGAGCTTGTCAGGAGGCTGTGCACAACCTGGCGTTGGCTGTGGCATGGAGCTCAGCGGCAGAAAGAGTGCCAGATGAAGGTTGCAGGGACTGCATGTTGCCTGGTGGGGACAGCTTAAAGGGTGGAGGTGGGATGGAAAGGGACATCTCTAGGTCTGGAGACACCAGGACCCTTCTGGGCATTAATGGTGTGCAGGGGTTGCTTGCCGTCAGGTCTGTTGGTGTTCCCTGTGACTTCTAAGACAATGTCCATCACCCCACTATTCCTTCAAATCCCTGGCCCTTTTCCTGCCTGCACCAAAACCTTTCTCCCTCAACTTTCTATCTGAGGGCTTTTGCTTTCATTAACCTGTGAATCCTGTTCACAGCAACAGCATATTCAGCTGTTTTTTTTTTTCCTCTCTCTTTTTTTCCTTTCCCTTTTTTTTCCCTTCCAAAAAAGTCTGTCCTCCTGAGGTCTCTGGCTGGGAACTGTGAACTCATGCCTCATCCAGGCAGGCTCCAGGTTCTCGTGGTCACTGCCTTAGGTTTCCAACTCACCCTACTGTTCATAGTCACTCCCTCGCTGCTAGTAAGAGGAAGAGCCAAGGGCATGACTTTTCCTTTGGACCCTCTCATGGTGAACGTGCCTGTCTGACTGTGCCACATGGCATAACCTTTACTCACCGCGGGAACGTCTGCTCACGTCCACATGCCCACAGACGTCAGGGGGCATCTTGCCTCCGTGAGACCTCATGCCAGCAGCGCTCCCCTGTGCCAGCAGCCTCAGCACGCCCAAGGGACTCGCTCCATCAGCACGTCCTTCCCTGCGGGTTTACCCTGGCCACGCTCACAGTGCTGGTTCCAGGCAGATGGTGCGGTCACCTCCCCTGGTGTATGCCTGCAGGAGCCGGTGAGTGGCTCTGCCCGCTGTGTTCTAACTTGGTTAGAAATCTGAATGACCACGTTTCCCCAGATTGCCTTGAGCTGGCACAGCAGTCTTACGCACACTGGCACTTGTGGGTGCTGTTGGATTTCACTATGTGTCCTCAGTGCAGAGGGGCATCTCCGTTCGCTGACCCATGTTTCTCCTTTGGCTTTCACCCCTTGATTCTTTACCCCAAGGATTTTCCCGAAGAGCTCCTGGCTGTTGATCTACCACCTCCCAAAGTTATTGCCCCCCTCTGCCTGTCCCGTCCGTGCAGACCGTGACCTGCTAGGGGAGACTGGCAGCGTTATTATCACAGGTGACAATGGCTGCCCCTAATTTTCTCCTGAGCATGTGCAGATTGGGCTTTTGTATTTCCACCATTCCCTCATTTCAGAGAAATCTGTCTCCCTGTAGCTCTCAGGACTGAAGAACACAGTTGTGAATGCTTGTACAGCTTGGAGGATACCTAGCCAGCCCTGACAGATTTGAAGGTAAGTGTTTTTCACCTTTTCACTTTGTTTCTTCCTGTACAAAAAGACATGTCCTTCCTCTTCGAGTCCAAAATCTTGCTCAAGCCAGCACGGGCTTTCTTCTGTCATCATTCCCGGAGGAAAGTCTCCTGGCCTGCACACATCTTTGGCTCTCTGTAGTAGTATTTGAATATAGCAAATCTTCCTTCAGCGGGAGATTTGTGCTTCATTAGAAAAGGGAAATTCCTGAATTTGTTGATATTCTTGGGAAATTTCTCCAAGACTTTTCCCCTGGTGCCCCAAGGGCAGCATGGCTGGTGCTGATTTCTTTATGCCAGCCCAGGGTATCTCAAGCCATGCTTCTGACAGAAGGTCAGTAATGAGGCTAGTCATTTGTCCTGGCTCTTGTGGATGTCTATATCAGGGCCAAGCATCCTGCCAGTGAGCTTCTTTTAAGGACTGATATTCTTCTACACAGTCAAGGCTCAAGCAGCCTATTATTAATCTTAAATCCTGATGGCTTGCTTCACATTGCCATTTTAGTCTGTATTTTCACTGACTCCAGCACACAACTGCTGCACTTCTGCTCCCCTACTGCCTCTTGCACTTGCTTGGAGCCCCCTTGCTTTATCAGACCACCTTTCCCAGCCTCATACCTCAGAGAAACCTCTTGTAGCCTTCACCTGTCCACAGAAAAGAGGACACACGTGGAGTTTTCAGACAGCCTGCCCTGGTTACTTGTCCCAGCAACCTGGGGGAGTAGGGCCTTGCTCTTCTAGATGGGCAGCTGAGGCAAAGCGGCATGCCAGCAGCACGTGGGCAGCCAGCAGCAGAGACATCATTTGAGTGCAAAGCTCCAGAGTGCCAGGCTTAGGTCAGGACCAAGGTCACCATCCTGAAGGACAATAGCAGGACAAAGTGCGTATTTTGCCCACACCCGAGGAGCTGTGTCACCGCTGATAGCAGGGAAGGATGAGAGGAATTTTGCTAAGAAGGATTAATTATCAGGCTGCGCCCGAGCTCAGACCTCCCGCTTAAAAAGTCCCTCTGCGTGCAAGGGCACAGCGATGGCCTTAGCGGGGCAAACCCCAGAGACTGCGTGAGGCTGAGGGTGCCAGGCAGGAGCAGAGACGAGCCTATGCCAGCCCATCTCCGCGCAGAGGTGAAGCAGGCATCCAAAAATAGCCCGCCACCCCGGTGCCAAGAGCAGCAAGCCTTTGATAAACAGTTTAAAAATAACCGCCGCGGGAAAGACACCGCTGCTCCCTCCATCGGAGCCCGGTTTGTGTTGGAGCCCGTGTTTGCCTTCCCCTGCCCCTGCCAGCTCCCACCGAGCGTGCCGCTCACGTGATGCCCGCTGCCAGCAGATGCTGGCCCTGGCTGGCACGCGGGTGACCACGAGGGACCGGTGGGATGCTGGGGCTATATTTTGCTGCTGCGGCAAGGGTTTGGCTTGGCCGGGAGCGGGGAGGCAGCCCGGCGGGGACGTGCCCGGCCGGGGCTACAAGGTGCTCCTCGTGTGGCAGCTTCCCAGCCTCCTGCGGACACAAGGGGATGGCTTGTGTGGGTGTCACGCGGAGAGGGGAAAGCGCAGGGAGGTCTGCCGCAGGAAATCGGAGCCAGGCGTGCCGCGGGCCAGCGTGTCCCGGAGAGCCCTTCCCGGGGAAGGGGGGCAGCGGGGGACGTCCGCTCCACGTGCCCTCACCTGGTGCTGGGATGCAGAGGGGCAGGAGAGAGGGGTCCTCCTCGTGTCCCCTCCGCTCCCAGGGTCACGCCGCAGTGGGGAGATCAGGCTGAGATGCAGCTCCTGGCTGCCCCTGGAGCAGGTGGGACTTTGTGTGGGGTGGGATGAGATGAGTCCCTCGGGATTCTGGCTCTGCACGGTGGACCTCAAAGCTCTGGTGACTTCATTTGCAGCCCCAGCAAGCAGCGGGGGAGCAGGGCTCATTGCACCAATGTGTGCTCTTGAGCAAGACAGTCTCAGTGCTAGATGAAGGGACAATGTTTATATCCCCCTCATCCCCTTGCCTCCATGAGCGCACCCCTATAGCTTCGGGACACAGACCCTGCACAGCTCCCTTGTCCCACCTGCCCAGCAAAGCCCCACCAGAGAAGCAAGGAGCAGGGCCTAGAAAGAAGACGTCCCACGCAGACAAAAGCTGGTATTTTGGAAGGTTTTTGTATTGCTCTTGTGGGTGGGGAGAGAGGGAGGGAGGTGGGGCAGGGCAGGGGCCGGCCATCCTTCTCCAAGCGTTGTCACTCCGGCGCAGCAATCCTTGGAGAGCCCTTGCCGTTCAGCTGCCAGCAGGCAGGAGCCAATTAAGGGCAATTAGGGTGGAAGCGGAGAAGGCGCCCCTTTAGCAGCCGCCAAAGCGGCCGCTCCGAGCGCTGGCAGGGCTCCACACTGTAAGGTTACTGGAGTTCTCCCTCGTATTGTCCTTGGAAGGGGTTCTTCAGAGCTGTCTGCACGGAGCGCCGACATGAAAGAGAGACCTCCTTTGATGTGTTCACGCAATCAGCCCCAGCACTTCTCCTGCACCTTCCACTGCTGTTAATTACCCAGGCCAGTTACCCCCAAATCTGAGTTCTCCCAGGCAGAGTGGGACCCCCCCGGGGCACAGACATGGGCTCTGCCCCACGCAGTGCCTCCTCCCTCCCGAAACAAGCAGCAGCAAGCAGGGGCAGGGAGCAGGCAGAGGAGGGAGTGCTAGCCGGTCTCCATTTAGGGAGGACGAGAGGCTCAGCCAGGCTAGTGGGCTCGCTCACAGCCACGCGGGCCATGGCACGAACCCAGGGCTCTTCCTGGTGGCCCGCGTGCTTAACAGCTGGACACGGATGGTCTCAAAGCCTCCCTCCTATCTGCACATACTGCCACAGGAGGCCGAGCAGTGTGGAATGGCAGCGGCTGAGCTTGCAGTGGCTTTGATGCTTATTTTGTCCCAGCATTTAGAACCCCCCCTCTTTGGCCACCCCTTCCCCCCTACAGCTCGGGCAGCTGAGGAACAGCAGAGGCAGGAGATGGGACAGCTCTGGTGTGTGTCACGAAGACGTCCTCTTGGCCCGCTGCAGCGATGCCCTCTCAAATCCCTGCTCTGCGAGGCTGAGTACTAAGTGCCTCTGGGCAGCAGTGTCCTGCCAACTTAGAGGTTGCTCCACGGCACAGAGTTTCCTAATATATGTTGCCAACAGCACCCTTATTCCATTTTCCCTCCCCATTCTGCTCTTGGACAACCCCTCTCCCTCCCCTGCGGTCACACCTCCCCGTCCTTATTCTCATGCTTTGCTGCTCCTGATGTCACTGTGCCCATCTTGCGTTGCTTCCCCCAGGCAGAGCTTAGTGTGCTGCCCTGCCTTGCTCTCGCTGATGGAGGGCTGCAGCGGGGTGGAGCTGGAAGAGGAAAGAGGTGCAGCTTTTGCTACCTGACAGGGGACTATGATGGGATGGGCAGAAGGTCTGTGGTAACTCACCATCTGTATTTTTCCTGCATCCATGAGCTGGATGGACTTCAAATTTGTCTTGATGTGGAAGAGAGCAGGAAAGCCATCTACTCCAGACATTGGTCCTTTTGTCTGCAGGCTCTGGGCATTGTTGGTTTGGTCCAGGTTCCCTGCACTTCTCTGCAAAGCAAGTGGCCCTACCTAGGTCACCTGCTGGGCAAGTCTATTGCTCGGCCACCCTCCCCCTTTGGCTGGATGGCTCCTCGTGTTTCCCAGCCACGCAAGCCTGCTCACTGATGCTGCCATCTGCAGCATGGTGGGAACAGCATGGTGCCTCCCGGTCTCCAAAGGAAAGGTGCCCCCAGGGCACTTCCCATGGGTTTGCCACCCACAAGTGCCACCTCCCATCCTCTCTGAGCAGCACGCAGCTGCTGGCCCAGGACAAAGCAACCCGTGGCCCCAGGAAGTGAAACACAGCATTGAAATCTTTTTGAATCTTGAATCCTGAAATCTTGAAGTCGTTGCCACCAGCTCTCATGACAACTGTCTTTCTGCTTCTCAGTCTCCGTGGGGAAGAGGAGTGATCTTGAGTTTCCTTTCCCACCTGGTCCTGCCCTTGAGACTGCAACTGCTGCAAAGCAGAAGTACAAACAGACGGATGCAGACCTTGGTCTGCTTCATGAAAATATCTTCAGTGCTGTCAGATTTGGTAAAGCTCTTTCATTTACAAATTGTAACCAGTGACCACAAAACACCTGAGATCCTCTCAGAATTTTTGCCAGCATCCATGATGCTTTTGTGTAGCTCCAAACAGGAAATAATGGTCTTGGAAAAGATCCTAGTGGCTCCAGAATGGGTCCTGGGAATGTGGAGGGTAGTTACAGTGCAGAGCTCAGATGTGCTCTTCCCACACGTGCTACCTCTTGGAAGCCAAGGAGAGATTCCTGGGGCCAGGAAGAGAGAGTGGATGCCACCATGTGGCAGCAGCCTCCCAAATGTGGCGTTCATGAGAGCTTTGGACAGGCCTGGCTCATTGCTCGGGCTGGAGGATGGCCTGGCCCTCCACATGCAGAACTTCAACGAGGAATTATGATCTTCCATGGAGTGGCAGGGAGGTGCTGTACCAGCATCCTCTCCCTTCCCCAGTGACACCAGCCACCCACTCAACAGAGATAAGATTTATTCTGCAGCTCAACAGCCCTGGAATTTACCATGGTAGCCAATATTTGTCAGAGAATTGTATTCCAGAACCAAAGACCCATTATTCACAGTGACAGCCTGCAGAACTGAAAACAAAGAGAGAACAAAGTCAAATCAAGTAGCTTTGGACATAAACCATCCTGCCTCAAGGCAGAAGACAACTTCTAAGCAAGAGAGACAACTTCTAAGGGAGGAACTCTTTTGGCAAGCACATTATCCCACTGCTGCAAAGCTTCTTGCCTTTCTCTCAAAAGCAACTAAAATCAGCCTCAACAAAATACTGGAGGCTTAATTTGATCCAGGCTGGCCAGTCTTATCTTCTACATTTTCACTGTAAAAAAAAAAAAAAAAAAAAAAAAAAAAAAAAAAAAAAAAAAAAAAAAAGCATCTCTCTGGCAATGGGGAGAGCCCTAAATATTTGAAGCTAATACAAAACGATGCAACCACATTGTTTGTGGTCTGAAGCATGCTGCAACAACTGTCGTTCCTATCAATAGGCTGTTAACTCTAAGCTCAGCAATGGCAACTCAGACCTTAGTCTTCACTATTGGATGTTGGCTGAAACTTTCAGCCAGAAAACGTGCTCACCCCCTAGCCTCTTACTGCCCTGCTTGACGCTTGCTCTCTCCTAGCCATCAAAATGCCATTTTGTGCCCCCTCAGCAGCCCTTCCAGAGTGTCATGTGCAACAGCTCTACTCGCCTCTGTAAATACTACACTGTCAGCTTGAAATACATTTGAGTATCAAAAAGAACCATATGGGGACAACTACCTGGTTGAGTTACTTATTTCTTCCCACAAGTGCTGCACTTTAATTTGAAGTTGTGAATGCAGCTATGGACAACTCTGAGATCTTCTGCCCTAAAGATCCAGATAGTCCAAAGGATGAGCTGTGGAAACCAGCTGCAGCATGGAGGATAAGGAAGGAGCTGGGGTCTGCAGTACCATGGAGTGGGAAGAAGGGACTTGCGCTTGCAAAGGGCACAGAGTTAAGTTCATACCAAAAGTATTTACGTGGTGGAAAAGCAGCTATTCTCACACTGGGATGCTGGCTGGAGAAACAGGCCTTACATACAGCAGCAAGCACTCAAAACAAAGAAAAAAAGCATTTCAAAATGTTGGCCTGACTGCTCCAGCCAGGTTTTGTAGTGAGCCTGGACGTGCCCGGACTGCTGTGCTCACACCGCGCTGCCCACCCGCTGCACGGCACCAGAGCTCATCACCATGGGTCACCAGGGGCCACCTAAATTGGCTTAAACCACGGCTGGACTCAGCCCCCCAGCTGTGCCACCCATCCCAAGGGAAGGTCTCTGACCACGGCACAAAATTCCTCCTGTGGTCTCTTTCGTAAACCTCTGCTCGGCTCGGAGAAGGGCAGGGAAAGCAGTCTGCGGCGTTCAGCGTCCGCAGAGCAGCCGTGTCCTAGCCATCCAACACAGAGCTCGGGGTGATTCATGCGTCTGGGGACTCGGCCTGTTTTGGTGGTGCGAGGAGAGCCAGCTCGGCAGCACCGCTGCCCAGCTGCTTGCTGGTGCTGGGAGGCGATCCCCCACTACTGCCAACACAGAGAGCGGCACGGCACCAGGCCCCATGCAGGCACCAGGCCCCAGGCCGCCTCCAGCTCCCGCCATTTTCTTCACAACGTCAGTGGAGACGTGCAGAGATGAGGGCACTCATCTAGACCAGGCTGGTGTTTCTGGACCTTTCTTTCTTTGAAAGAGCAGCAAACATCCTCAGACCTCCCCACAAAGGGCAGAGGTGTATCACGTTGCCCTCACTTTCCCTTCTCCGTTGCCTTTGGTCCTCTCCTGGCATGTGTGAGGATCAATGTGTCCATCCCCAGAAGTCACCCGCGGCCGTCCCGCAGCCCCTTTGACGCCTGACAGAGCTCATGTGGCCCGCAGGCGGCAGGCTGGGAACCTCTGGGTGGGTTGAGGCCTCTGGAGTTGCCTCCCAGGCCCGGCCTCCCCTGGGAGGACCAGGACGGGGATGGCGGCCAGGGGTGGGCAGGTAGGGGAGGTGCAGCAAGGGCCCGCGGCCGAGGGGGAGGCGACAGCCCTCGCCAGCCCCACCACACTCCAGCAATCAAAGCCCAGCCTCTGTAATTAATACTATTTAGCCCAGGTTAGTGGCAGAGGAAAATGTCTCTTGTCAGCCTGGCTTTGCCCACTGGCCCTGATTTAGCAACATGAAAGCATTTTTTTCTGATTAACTGTTCACTGAAGGAGATAAAAGAGATGACCATGAAATGTTTTCTTTAATGTGATGAATGTAAAGGGATTGGTAGAGCTGGGAAGGGGGAGAGGAGAGGAAAGGGAGTGCTCNTGGGTGGGCATCCAGGATAGAGACTAATAACTGAAGCATTTCGGAAAAGAGTGACTATGAGAGAAACTGCAATTGCTACAGATATGCATGTATATATATCGTATGAGATTTTTGAAAGGATTTGATGAAGTCACAGCCTGAATGCCAGATTTCACTGCTCATCTCTACTACTAAGCTAAAAAAAATGTCGGTAGCTAGGAAACAAAGTGAAGTAGTAAAGCTCCATTTCTAATATAGTGTGGTGAGGATATTTTGGGGAGGAGTGCTTCTGCCTCTAATTTGTAAAACCATACCAGCAGGTTCAAAAGCTATACTTGAAAGATAAACACAGTTTCCTACCAGTCCTTAAAATATATTTCGGCAGCATGTAGCCCAAACTGGCCTTCAATGGCTTCTGATGTACTTTTAACCATGCATTGTTGATAGCTTAGATTTTAAATTTTTCTCAAGCTGGAATATGAAGTTGTTCTGACCTCCTGAAGATTAATTTCTGCTTCCCATGTATTATCAAGTAGTGATTGGGGATTTGGATGGGTTCTTGCCAAAATGATAAAAACACTGATTTAGAAGAGGGTGGGAGAAAATCCAATGAGCACCCCACTCAAGTTAGTTTTTGCAATTTTTTCCCCAGAAAGGTTGGTTAGAACTTATTTTGCCCTGATGTTTTTATGTACTCCAGGAAAGAAAGGTAGCGTGCATAACATAAAATGAGTTTCAGTTACAGTATCCTATTGAAAGGCAATTGGGCACAAGCTGGGAGATGAAAGTCCTTGTAGATAGGTACCAAGTCACGCAAACTGACATGTCTCGTAGAAGCCGATCGTGCCAAAGGGGGTGTAGCTTTGCAGGCAAGCAAGCCCTCACATTCTCTTCCAAGGATGTGCAGTGAGAAGCTCAGGCGTGCACAAAAGCAGCAGCTGTGTTCAGCACCGGATCGGCGGGTCCGTAAGCAGATCCGATGTCCTCTCACCGAGCCCCCCTTCGGGTCTGCTCGGCTCCTCTCCCAGGGGTCACAGGAGACACAGGAAAGGTCCCTAAGCAGGCAATGGAAACACTGAAAGGGAGGTGAGGCTTGAATGCAGATAAGAGGAGTGAAAACTAATTAATCTGGAAAAGCACTGTGATTGCAGGGTATAAAATAATGACTGGAAAGTCCCTTTTATTTACTGCGAGGCAATAATGGCAGAGGGCAGTTGATAACACTGCAAGGGTGACATTTTAGGGCTCTTTAATCTAGCAGAGAGAGGCATAACAAGCAGCAGGGACTGCAATTTAAAGCTAGGTGAATGTAAATAAGAAATGAGGCACATTTTACGTGGCTTGCTGGCACACATCGAAACGGGGCGGGAGGAGCCCGGGCTCCCCATCTCTTAATGGCTTTGTGTCCAGACTGGCTGCTTTTCTGGGAGATAAACACAAAGTACTGAGCTCAAAACAGCAGCGATGGCTGAAATTCAGCGGCTGGTGATGCATGGCAGAGCAGAAGTCAGGCTAGTAAGCCCTTTGGGTACTAAACTCCTGCCTTTTCCTCATTGCGGCAGGAAAAATAATCTGTGCGCACAAAACCTCACCGGCAGGGACTGTCCCAGCTCGCAAGCATTGCTCACACTCGCTGGGCAGGGCGGCTGGTGGCGGTGCTCACACTGGGTCCCAAAACCTTGATTTCTGCGAAGCACCCCGAGCCCCCGCTAAGCTCAGTGAATGCGCTGCAGCCCATCCTGCTAACCTGCGGCAGCTGCCCCAGCTGGCAGCACATCGCTTTGCCCAGGGCTTGGGGGCAAGGGATGCTCGTGGTCCCCAGCCCTGCCGAAAGCGCTGCCTCGCCTCAAGCAGTGTAAATACTGCACAGCAGGCAAGAAAAACACCTGCAGGTGATCATTAAGCGGTAATGTTTTCCCAGAAAGCGGAAAATCTGTCAGCCTGGAGTTTATCATTGTAAACAGTTTTTCTTTGAAAAGCAAACAAATAAACTGGTAAAAAGTCTCCTAGTAACAGGTGCTGCCTGCACGCTAAGCCCGGAGCTGCAGCCCATAATTCGCAGTTGTCTGTTTATTCGGTCTGCTATTTATAGCTGGTCAAATCTCTCCATCCCAGCTTGTGTTTCCCACTTGCTGTATCCTCCTAATTAATGTATTTGCTGTCAGCATTTTAATAAAACAACCAAAAAATATATTTGAATCAAAAGCACAGCCCGTGGCCACGGTGCTGCTGACGTGCGCTATTCACGAGGGCAGGGGCCAGCTGCGGAGGTTGCCGTCGGCCCCAGCTTTCTCTAAAGCAGACGTTGCCGCTCCTGCTGCAGCAGGTTGTCCCCTGGCTGGTGGGGACAGACAGGCATGGGGACCTGGGGTTGCACCAGCCCGAAGGGGAAGGTGTTTAAGGAAGAGGGCAGTGCTTTCGGAGGAGCTGGGCTGGGGCACAGATGCTGCAGGTAGACCCCGACTGCAGCTGAAACCTCTGCCCTGGGGCAGAGGAGAGCCCTGCAGCCTCTGGGGAGCTGTGACACCAGCCAACATGGGATAAATGGATCGAACAAGCCGTGTGTGAAGAGACACCCACGTCCCACTGAGTCTCACTTTGTTCCCTATCCCTCTGCAGATGTCCTAGCTGCAGTTCATCTTCCACAGGCCACATGAGCTGAACCTGCAGCCACCTTGCTGCGCCAGCTTTGCATTTTCTTCAGCAGGCTTATGTTTCCTCATGCAGGTGCAAGTTTAGGCACTGCATGATAGCCCCAAGCGGACACCAGCCATGCCTCTCCCTTATTTTAATTCATTCTGTGTGCCAACGCTGCACCAGGTTCTGCAGTCTTTGGTCTCTGCTATGAACAGCATAGCCCTCAGTAGCTTTAAAATCCAGAAATTCATCACACCCACTGCCACTGCTGTTCCAAAAAGAGCACATTTTTTCATTTCGGTTTGGGCCGTTTAGGCAGCCAGCTGTAAAACAGAGATGTGTTTCTCTCTCGTGGTTAGTCCATTGCACTCATGACAAACACTTGTTGTGGATCTTGAGCAACTGCGCTCTGCACCCCTCTGTGGAGGCAGCGCAGCCCACCTGGCAGGTCTCGAGTGGGCGTTTGCTCCTTTGGGAGAGGACGGTTCTGTGAATCCCCTGCTCAGCAGGAGGGCCGGGACCACATCCCTGCTCGCGCACAGCTCGCTGCACGGGCGCAAGGAAGCCTCTTTCCTCTCCAGGGTTCTCCACGCCTGGAAAGCGGGGGGAGCCCTGCAGTGAAATGACGAGAGCGATGCTATCTGATGGGGCATGAGTGCTCACAGAAGAACCTAGGCAGCTAAGTGAGTGGGGTATAAAGTGTGGACAGAGAAAGCCCAGTGTGTTTTCCTTTTTTACTTGATTCTCTACTCAGAATGCACACTCTGAACCCTTAAAAAGTCTAACTATGACTACTGGCATATAAAAATAATGCAGCTGATCTTAAAGAGGAGGCTTAGGGTGTGTTTTGTTACTTTTAGGAGATCTGCACTGAATTAGTTTATTACATTTTTTTATATTGGAGAGATTTCAGGCTGTTTCGTTTCCAGGGCTGCTAATGTAACAATAGGATGTGACCGAACTATTAGCAGCCTCGGGCACCGTCCAGTGATTCACCAAAGCATTTCACTTGTACCACAGCTGATATTTGTGTGTCATTCGGTGTGCCAGACTGGAACATTCAATGTTTGGATCTCGGATTCCTCCCAGACAGAAAGGCGCTTGGGAGGGGCTGCAGACTATCTCTGGGATCCTTCCTTTTTTTTTTTTTTAAAAAAAAAAAAAGATTTGATTAAGTTAATTATATTTTGGAAAAAAATAGAAAAAACAACTTATGAGCTGTCGGGGAAAAAAAATAAAAAAAGCTTTCTGAGAAAATGGCTTAAATCAATGGATTCCTGCCATCTTAGCTGTCTCACCTTTCCCACTGGTCAGCTATGATTTATATCTGTATTGACGAAGCAGCGATCCTGATGTGAAACTGCATTCTGCCAGGGTGAATTTCACCCTGTGCAAATAACCGGAGCAAAATCTATTCATCCCTTCACGGTATTTCAGCTCACTGATTTCATGGAAGAAAAAAATAGAAGAAAAGTTTTTTTTTCTTGTAGTTTTTACTTTTTTTTTTTTTTTAAATTGACATTTGCTTTGTGCAACAGAGTGCCCCAATCTCTCTGGAATTGCCTTGGCAGATGCAGTAGCACATGGACTGAACTCTCCAGGAAGCGAGGGCAGCTCTTTCTGTAAGGCACCACCCCGCATTCCAGCTTTCTCACCTAAGCAATTTTTTATGCCAAATACCTTTTCTGACAAGATTTACAGGGGTCTTAAAGAGTTTTATCAAAAATCAGATTGGAAAATGGTCTAACGGCCTTCCCGTCTGGTACAGAAGGGAGTGAACAGCGTAATGATGCTAGAATGTTTGGTAGTTTATGTGATTACACAAATATTTCTTTCATTCCTACAAATGGGACCCCCAAAAAGGGTTTTATGAGTTTGACAGATTACCCCATTCTACACTGTCAGTTGCTCTATTTCACCTCCAACGATACACAGCTGCAGCATGCTTGATGTCCTTGTGAGCCTGAATGAAAGCAGTGAACATCTCCCTAAATATTTCTCTAACAAAACCTGCTCAAATAGACTAGACTAGGTACAGAAGGAGTCCTAGAGGAAGCACCTGCACTTGGATATTTAGTTCAGCATTGTGTTACCTAATGCTGCTGACCTGTTCTGTGATCTTGAAAAAAGCCCTCTTTCTTTTTCTTTCCTCTCTGATCCCATCACCCTTTTGTCTCCTTACACGCCGAGTGCTTCACGGCAGGATCAGCTCCGTCCCCTTTGTTTGTGGGAGGCTTTGCACAGCTCAGTCAAAGCCTGTGCGCGCTGTATGAATAGTGCTTGACACCTGGGCAGAGTGACCCCTGGTGCGTCATGGCACAGCACCCTTTAGGGTGTTGTGCAAGTTGGCAGCACGGAGGTAGGGAGATAAGACCTCACCTTTGGATGCTGCTGCAGTTCGTGGCTGCTGGCGCAGCACCGCAGCTGGATTTCCTGCTGGTGCTCGAGCTAGACGCAATGTAAAACAGCTTAAGGGAGGATTTGTTCAATTCCAGTTTCAAAGCAGACCTGAGGGTGTTTTTGTTGGAAGAGGAACACCAGCATGGTCTCATGTAAAGCTGCAGCCGCTGCTCTGATGGGAGCTCGGGTAAGTGAAGTGAAGTCTGTTGGGAGCAGCGGAGCTGTTGAAGCCTAGCTTTCAGCGACTGGATTGCAATGCTGAAACTCCCTTCCCGTGCCTCCCATACTTCCTCCTGCAATACCCTTCAGTCCTCCCCAAATCCTTTACCCACCTCTGGGCTGTCTACCAGACTTGGTGCCTGGTCAGCCAGATTCACCACAACCTCTGTGATGCCCATCAGCTCCTGTTGTCCCAGTCCATGAGTCCATAGCACACGGACAAGAGCACTTCCCAAATGACAGGGCTGCTCTGAAGAGGCAGTGTTTGGGGCAGACACAACATATACCAAAGGCAGGCAGGACTCCAGGAGGGAGAGGAGGGAATTTCATACAAAGGTGGTCTGAGCTGTGAATGAAAGAATAAGAGTGTATGACAAATGAAGGCAGTTTTCTGTAGCTTGGATCAGCCTGAGCTGTTAAGACTCCCAGTCTGCACAATGGTCCAGTCCTGGAGTATTTCAGCTTTTTGTGTATCCAGGCTAGCTGGCTTTGGGCTGTTCTGTCTCTTGGGGCTTCTTGTAATTGCTGGACCAAAAGCTTGGTTGCATGCAGGTTTTCTTTACAAGTTTAATGGGGTTAAAAACCATACGAAGGTAATGAAGATAAAAATACTGTGACATCTGTTTGCACTTTAAAAAATTGCATAAAAACTGAAAACACACAAATAAACCTATCATTTGATGTGTGATGAGCAGTTTCCTCTCTGCCTGGGTGACAGCCTGGAGCTGCTAATGACTAGATGGGCTGTGATTATAGCTAAGAGAAAGCCACAAGAAAATAGCACTTGATTAATAACGCCAAGTGCCACCTTTGAGCCTCGCTGGAGTCCCCAGACAGGTGGGAGGTGACAACCCTGAGCAGCCCCTAAGGCTGCTGACCCTCCCAGGCCAGCTCAATGCGCAGTCCATAGGGATCCTGGAGCAGGCGGTCATCCGCCTGCCTTCCAAACCACCCCGCCACTACCAGGCCCTCTTCCTAGGCTCTGAAGATGCAGGTGGTTCTCCAGACCATAACCACGATGGCCAGGTTACACCAAGGTTTGTCGCTGTTGGAAGCAGGCAATCAAATGTGGGATGCTCTGGGCTTCTCATCAGGCAGGGAAGCTTGGAAGGTCAGGGAGGATGTGCTAGCCAAAGCCTGCACCTTGGCTTGCAGCACCAGAGAAGAAAAGGAACGAGGAGGAGATAACTGGGCATTTCTGGGAGGACTGGAATTATCCACATGGGATGAATCCCACCAGTCTGACAGCAGCCAACACAGGGCTCCTAAGGAAGGTGTCAGGGCCAAAAGGGGGCAAGCGTGGAGCAAGCACCTCTCCTCCCTTCACCCTCCATCACGGGTGTCCGTTCCAGCTAAGCAGCTCAGTCAATGAGCAGCCAAAGACAGGCCCCGGAGCAGGATAGCTCATAACCTTCTGACACATATGGTCATTATTTACAGTGATCCTGCGCCTTGCTGACTGCATGAAAAATTACAGAAGTTGGCTTGACAGTACGGAGCTAACTTAAGGCAGACAGCACTCCCCCCTTCCCCTGAGAGGGAAACTCACTGAAAGCCCCAGGCCAACTCTCAGAAGCCAGCAGTAAGAATGGGAATAAAAATTGCATAACTTAGTGCTATTTGCAATGGCCCTGTGCCTTCGAGCTATCCAGGCCCCTTCTGAGTATTGCTAAGTTCACAGCGGGTGCTAAAATGTATGTTATTCCACTGGAATTCCCCACCCTTCAACTTTTCCTCTGCTGCTTTTGTGGTTATGAGGGAAAGGGCAGGTGTTCCCAGCTGCCCCCCTTGAGACCGTCAGCGCACTCGTATTGAGCCCCTTCTTGCTCTTCTCCTTTCTGAGGCAATGTATCCCAGCATTTTCAGGGTCTTGTCAGACAAACACTAGCCCACAGCCCTTCTCTTGTATTATCTTGTATGGGACCGGCGGCAGGGGCTGTGCGCTGGATGGTATAAAGGTGTTGGGACCTCAGCAGTGTGCTTTCCCAGGCCCTTTTACATGGTGCCCACCTCCTCACCAAGCTTTTCTACAGATCTCTTAGAGCCCTGTAAAGCCCACAAGTCACGGGGCTCCAGGGTGCATTAATTTATATTCATCATCCTGGGCTTTCTCCTGCAGCTGGGATCCCTCTTCACTGAGCATCTGAGGGGTGTCTCCCCGAGCTTCCTCATGTCCCTTCTTGTGCAGTAGGCATGTGCATCACTTTTACCTCCTTATTCATCTTCCTTATCTCATTATGCATCCTTCTTGTATTATTGAACATCTTCCTCCCTAGATCATTTAAGAAACCAGCACGTGGTACCTGCTGACTCCAGTAGGCCAGCTTTGCCAGGGAGGAAAGGGGAAAGTAAGTACATAATGGGTAAGTATTATTGTGTCTGGGAGACAGTGTGTCCAGCTCCAGATCTGGGAAATCTGAGAGTGTTGTACAAAGCAGGGGATCTCAAGAGGCTAAAAATACAAACTTGCCAGCAAACATGACAGCACAGCTCTGCAGCAGATTTGCCTGGATGGTGGGTGAACAGAAATCCCAACAGCCCCGGATGCTCCCACCTAATCGAGTCTCCCAGAGGCTGCCTTTGACTTCAGAGCCTGACGAAGGGGGTTTGAAGATCAGGACATATCCCAGTCCTGCAGGGGAACTTTTCGTGAGCCCACTGACTCTTCCCTCCTAGGTCAGCCTGTGGCAGCAAACAGCCCCTTCTGACTTGTGGGCCTGAGCTTGCAGCTCTTCTGCTCTGCATCAGGACTGAACCACCAGGTATTTTCTCAGCGGGATGGGAGAGCCTAAGAGAGGCTGTGTTAAAGCCCAGTATCCATTTGACTGTGGATAAAAGAAAACCCAGAAGATGGGTGAGAAAATGAGGAGAGAGCCATCACCCTGCATGGACAGAGAGCTGGTAAAACCTCCCGCCAGACATCTGTTAAGGTCAGCTGAATTTAAGCACTTGCTTGGAAATACGCATAAATGATTCTCTGAGCAAGAGCTCCGGAGCAGGCTTGGGCAAGGCCTGGAGGGACAAACGTGACTGCAGTCAGAAAGCACTCTCCTTTTTCCCCGGGTTGCAAACTCACTAACCTCTGTGGGATGGTGGGAACAGCACAAGGAATGACAGCAAGGGTTGCACAACATGCTATGTTAGAAACCAGGCTTGACTCTCAGCCAGTGTAAATTTAAACCAAGTGCTACACTAGGTCAGATCAAAAGTCCACCTAGTTCGTTCTCTTGACTTTGACAGCAACTAAAAGTGTGAGTTCAGGGGTACAGCATAAAAAAACAGACCTCAGCAGAGTGTTCTTTCCCTCTATGGGCCCTCTTAGCTTCTGCCAGCTAGCATGGCAGACATGTCCAGAGATGAAGTTTTGGCTGGACTGTTGTATTTAACAGTGAGAGGCTTCTCCAGAAATTTGCCCAGAGCCTTGTTGGAACCTCTTGGGTATTTGCCTCCCACAATATCCTGAAGCAATGAGTTCCATAGGGCGGTCATAGGGTGGTTGTGCACCATGTGAAAGGAGGATAGAGAGGCCAAGTGAATGTACTGCACAAACCCCACTCCCCTGCCAAAATCCACCCCCCACATACTTCTCGGCATACACAGAATTGAAGACTATGAATTTTTCTGTGCTTGTGAAGAAATCCTGCAGACATAAAGTAAAGAAGAAACCGAGGAACTCTGAGTTTGAAACAGGTTGTTGGTCATTACTGCATGAAGGACATCTTCATGGGAATTCTGCAAAGTAATTTTAATTGTGATGCTTTGAAAACATTGTGTAAATAAAGTTTCTGTGATACATATGTTGCAAGTTACTACAAAGCCATAAAAGAGCTAGGAAAGAAGAAACTGAAACACAAAATGTTCTGTGACGCCAGAATGCTCTTCTGGTGAGTATCAGCTTGCAAACCGCAATGTAAGTTTATGCCCACAATTCAATTGACCTCCTGAAAGCAAAGGTAAACAGGAATAGAAGGGCAGGCGTCTGCGGTTCCCTCTCTCCTCTAGAGAAATTTATTCTCTATCAAGCTCTGCCCTATTTCACTGGCATTCCCTCAGCCCCTGAGCAGCCAAAACAAAACCAACAAGAGATCTCCTTACTGAGGTGTGCAGGGAAGGGGGCCTGTGAGACACACTTTGCAGTTTTGAGAGCAACCAAATCTAAAAAGGGAACCCCATGCCCACCCCAAAAACCACACAAACCCAAACAAAAAGATGGCTTAAGAAAGCAGCCTGCTCTGAAAGGCTGCACTTTCGTGGTGGGAGGTGTTTGAACCAAACCTTAGCTGGCCATGGCTGAGATAAAAAATGTTAGTTCTCCCCAGACTTGCAGTCAAACCCTATGGTTTGACAGAACTAACCCGTTTCTTTCCTTTAAGTATGGTCTGGCCGCGGAGGAGTGTCAAAGCAAGCTGAGAAAGCATGAGGTGCGAGGCAAATTGCTGCGCTCAAGGGCTGCCATGGGAAGGCAAAGCCTGTCACCTAAACCCGGAGAGTCGGGGTAATGGTTTTAGTGGGAAGAAAGGCAGGTTCAAGGAGGAACCTGCCCTCCAGGAGTAGGTAAAATAAAGAAAGGTAATCATCAAGCAGGTGAAGTCAGAAGTTGTCTCAGCTCCACTGCCGGTTCCAGCTCAGCCTCTTCCATCACAGACCCTCTGCATGATTCCCGTGGTGGCAGGGGCACGCTGTGACCCCAAACAGGCTGTGACATGAGAGGGTGGAGCGCAGGGGACGTGCTCATAGCTCAGCCAACCCAACAGGCAGGCACTGCGTGTAAAGAGCCACCAGCAGCTTCCTGAATCAAAGCTGTCACCAGGTTGGGGCCACCCAGCAGAGCGAGGGAGACGAGCTCTTCAGCAGCACCTCCCCGCCGCTTTGAACTCCCCGTGTCCTGCAACACCAAGGCCACTGCAGAGCCGAGCTCTGGCACAGGGCAGCACAGCACGGCTCTCCGGCAGCTGCGGTCCCTAATGCCACATCTGCTTTATGAGAGGAAGCGAGCCTGGAGAAACTCGGGAGAAGGAGCAGGCACTGAGAGTGGGGCTGGTGGGAGTCAGGCCTTCAGCAGAGCCCCTTCTCCATCCTGGAGCGATGGGGTGGGACAGCCCATCCCCTCACACCAAAATGCTTGACCGGTTTCGTGTTCCTGCGAGGAGTGGCGTGCATCCCTTGCTACGCAGACGCTGGTGAGATTAAAACCCAAGCAAGATTTGAAGCACGGCTTTGGGAAAGCCACTTTACTTGTGCCTCTGTTCACATCATACAGGTCAGGGCGTGCAGAGGGTTTCCTCTTGTGGGACCCTGCATGAACAATAAAGCTTTGAGCCAGGGACTGTTTCCCATTCCAAGTGCGCAGCGCAGCAAGTCCCTAGTCTCCCTCACCCTTAAGACAGCTGTGATACAAATGGTCAGTCATCAGAGGATTGTTTTTTCCCAACTGTGAATTCAATTTTAACTGGGCATCATATTCTCTGCAGCTGATGATCATTTCTGTAGGAAGGTCTGTGACCCCAGCAAGTGAATAGTGTTTGTGCCCTATTCAGTAATTAAACGATGCATTCACTTTTGGGTTGAGGAGGGAACGTGTGCTCTAGGGTGGTCCGCCAAATCCAGAACAGCACCACACAGCTGAAGACACAGCTCGAACAAAGGATTTCACAACGAGACTTTTACAGCTAAGGCATTTGGGATCTTTGGATCTGGACTCAGTTCCCGGCCACAGATTTGCAGCAAGAGCCGAGGATCTCAGGTTCCACATCTGTACAAGGGGAAACTCCATCCTCTCTTTACAGGAGGGCTGCAAACAAATGCAGAGCTACCTAACAGGCCAGTGGAGCCTCCAGCAGAAGGAGCCAGAAGCATGTGGTGAGAGCACAAGCCTGACTGTCTTGATGGTTGCTAAAATCCCTTCTCCAAATCATTGAAATGGCAAACTTAGGAAAGCAGAAAACCCAAAGACAAATAATCTGTTTGAAAAGGTGACATGAGTCAACAAAGAGTTTTGTCACGTAGAGAGAATATTCAGTGTGTATTTAGTTGTATTTCCCTCTCCTACCCTCCCCTTTTGTACTTCAAAGCAATTCAGAAACAAACTAAAGTTATGCTTCACATCAGCTCCTACATGTTTGGGATCAAGTAATTTTTTTCCTCCTTCAGCTGTCGAAGGAAGCTGATGGCCGGGAACTGTCAAAAGAGTGGATTAGCATCTGCTGAACATTGCCAGTTCCTAGGACTGAGCCAAAGCCAGGCAGTGCCCTTGATGGCTCTCAGCTCGCGGCTTCTCCCCCCATCGTTGTTCCCCTCCCAGCCACCTCTGATGGCCACCCAGCTCTTCTCTCTCTCCAGCCCTCAAATTTACAGTCTGTCACAGCTCACAGCTGCAAGCAGGGCTTGAACAAGGCTGGCCTGCTGTGGTTGGAAGGACTGGCCCTTGTTTCTGGCACTGCCACCTTGCCTTCTAAATAATCCGAGTGCTCAGAAGAGCAAACAAAACTGCACCATGAAGTCTTCGAGCAGATGGGTCCCAAAGCAGCAGATCTGCCCAAGCATGCAAGCAGCTGGATGCAAGGGCACCACGAAACACAGAGTCACTTCTTAGTTCTTTCAGAGGACTCAACTTTTGTAGTCTAGAAGTGACACTGGAAGGTCAGTATGGCCAGCTGTTGCACAGCTGCCCCAAACGTATGGGAAGAGGGGTGCAGCGAAGATTTGCTAAATCACCTTTTGGCCTTCAAAAGGAGGACACAGTCCTTCATCAGCTCAGTCTTTAGCCCTGGGACCACTCTCCCCTATTCAAACCCCATGTTAATGCTCTCACACTACTGTGCACCCACCCCGCTGCATTTATAGGCTGCTGCAGAAACCCTCTCCCAAGCCCCTCTTCTCAGTTTGCCAAGTCTGTACTCCCATCTCTAAGCTCCTTTTCTTTTCTTTCCTTCTTTCTTTCTTTCTTTCTTTCTTTCTTTCTTTCTTTCTTTCTTTCTTTCTTTCTTTCTTTCTTTCTTTCTTTCTTTCTTTTTTGGTTTTGGGGGAGCTGAGAGCAGACCCTTAGACTTACTGCCAAGCTCAGCATAAGGCCTGCAGTTCCCTCTTTTCCAGCTGCAGGGTCATGCCAAGCTCTAGTCACTGCCTGGGGAAAGGGTGATCCTCTGTAGTCATTCCCCTCCACCCAAACGCTGGGAGCTGCTTTAGCTCTTTCTGTGCTTTTATCCCTCACACCAAGAAAATTAGCCACTAATGAAAAACAGTTGGCTTGCAAGTTCTCACTGCTCTTTCATATCAAGGTCGCCTAAAACTACTCCACTAGCCCAGAGACATGGAAAGTGCTGGCTTCATAGCTTCTGCTCCTCAGCTCTGAAAGCTTTAGGCTTCACAGCCAGCCCAGACTGCTGTTTCCCCTCTCCTCCAACCACTGAGCCCGCTGGCCACTTCTGCATGGAGATGTTGCAGCTGGCTGGGACTCTCCTGAACAGTCTCTCACACCAGCAGAGCTTTGCCAGCGCCTAAATTCATCAGTTTTTTGCTTCCACTCCCTGCAGCACCAAGGTGCACCTCCCATTTCTGAGCTCCCTCCCCAGACAGAGAATCCTAAAATTCCTTAAATTAAGAAATCAGTTAAGTAATTGCAACAATTGCACAGTTACGGCTTCTGTCGTCTCTCAGGATCCCAGCACACATCTCAAATGTGCTGTGACAGAAACGCAGCTGTCTCTGGAGTGCCATCTCCCCGGTGGGATCCACCTAATATCTAGCAATGCTCGTGAGCATGGTGCGTGGTGTTTCCTCCCGAGAGCCCCTGTTATGTCTCCACACCACTGAGCAGCACAGAGGGATCTTTATTATCCTTGCAGAGATGGGAGAAAGCTGGGGCTGCTTGCTCGGAGCTGAACAATTGTGTGACGTGTACGGGATGATTTAGGTGCTATAGTGCCAGGGAACTGTGCATGAAGTCAGATGTTTGCAATGAACAAGACCAAGAGAACTGGGCGTGTTGCACAAACCACGGATAGCCCCAGGACCAAGGAGCTCGGAGCCCAGGGAAGCTTGGAGGCCTGCCTGGCGGGGAGGAGGGAAGCTTGGCAATTGGGCATTGAATGGAGAATTTCTTTCTCCTCCCAAGGAAGCATGCAAGGGGGAACTTGGAGCCTGTTATTCAAGGCCCGGCCTTTGAATAACGCTGGTGGGGAAAGGCATGCCACATTCGTCCTCTGCTCTGTGGGGCCAAGGGGTATGCAGGGCCCCCGGGGATGCTCTTCCCATTGCTCACCTGGGGGGCCAGCACAGAGGTGCGTCAGGATTCAGGCTCCTGCCATTCCCAGGA
Source organism: Anseranas semipalmata (assembly GCA_013399115.1). Lineage (NCBI taxonomy): Eukaryota > Metazoa > Chordata > Aves > Anseriformes > Anseranatidae > Anseranas > Anseranas semipalmata. Next base: position 268,009 of record VXAA01006753.1, on the reverse strand, counting down.
GTTGCTGGGATCAGCATCAGGCCTGGCGGATACTTCTGTGCGTGTCTGGGGGCTGAGAGCACTCCCTCAGGATTGCACCAAAGGCCTTCACAGAAGGGCACGGGCAGGGACCATTCCTTCAGTGCCTGGGAGCACTCTCATGCTGCAGGGAGACTTCTCTGTGCTGCAGATGGCCCAGTTTGATCCCCTGGGTACAGCCAAGAAGAGAAGAACTGCCTCCCAAGAGAGCATCCTCTCTGTCGGCCTCCCTGCAGCCAAAACATTTGGCACCAATGACAACTGTTTCCCTTAATGGATAATGACTGTCTTACCTCCCATGGGCCCTGTGAGGATTAGGGAGTTAATTGCTTCGGAAATGTACAACAAGAGACTACTACTAATAATAGGAGTGGCACAAATATTTCACAACGAGCAGCCTGTCAGATTCACCCTTCTCCTTCTTTTCCTTGCTCAGTACTCACTACGAGGTGGCACTCTCCTTGCGTTAGTTTGTTGATTTAATAGACAAAAAAAAAATATTGTCTTTTTTTATTTTTTTGGGCGTGTGTTTTGGTGTGTCCTGTGACTTGACAGCAAACATTTGAAATTCAGTGCGTGTTAATGGGGGTGGCTCCTCAAAAACAGTGGGTGTTGCTGATCCCTGAGCAGATGAGCACGTACGTTCTTTGAGAGGCAAATGGCTGTAAAAGTCATTCTATTTTGTGCAGGGGACTGAAATGTGATGACTAGAAGTATCTTTAGCAGTAAAATACAGTTTTTCTCAGAAGTGAAATAGTATCACACTGCCATAGATCATCCAAAGGATTTGAACTTGGGTGCTGTTAGCACAAAACAAAACCCACTTTGGCTATGGAAACTGCCCCGTCATCTGGCTGCAGTTCCCCATGGGACAGGGCTGCACCACAAATGCAGCCATCCCAGGACCTTGATTTTTACCCGCGGCTTGACTTTAACCATCCCCAGCGCACGGCGCTGTACGAGGGCTGCGCCTTGCGCCTCGAGCCCCGGGCATGTAGCAGCGATGGCTGCAGCTCCAGGGAAGCCAGGCACCTCTGGATGTAACTGCATCCAGAAAGCCATATGCTGTTGCGGCAATGTCATCATGGGATGTCATCATCGTTTCCACGGCAACGCACTGTGATGTCAGAGGGAGAGGATTAGGATGACTTCGTGGCCAGCCCAGGCGGAGGGGCTGCCGTCCTCAATCACGGCGTCGGGGCGCAGCACACACCCAGGTCCCTGCTTTCTCCAGCCCTTGCTGATGGGGAAAGCCCCGGCCCCTGGGCGCAGGTAGCATCCCCTGCCTGCCCGCTAGGCACCGCAGGCGCTAGGTGCTGGTACCAGCTAGCAGCCTGAGCGGGGTTATTACAGGACAGGCTCCGGGTAACTTAACTGCTAACAGACGGGCTCCGTCACTTGGAAGAAATCACAGGCGAGCAGACTTCACGGGGCCTGGGGGAGTGGGGGCGGGGAGCGCGGTGGCTTCCTCTCCTCTCAGAGCGGCGCACTTTGTGAAATACAGATGTAATTGTGCTTTGAAACACATGTACGGCAGGACGGGGAGGAGGCCGGGAGGCAGCGAGCGGCGCTCATCAGCCCAAACCCACAGAGCGAGCTGCGTCCCGAGCAGCCCGGCTCTCCGCACATCTGTTTCGCGGGCTCTTTTTGTCACCAGAAAACAATAGCGAGGCTTTCCCGCGCCGCTGCGCGGCACACGCCGCTCCAGCCTTGCCACCGACAGAACCCGCACCCGCTTCGTGCGGGGGAAGCCACCCCGCACACCCGGCTCCGCCGTGGAGCCCCCGGCTCTGTCCCCCATCCCGTGCTGCCCCAGCCCGTCCTCGCGCCCCGCGGCACCACTGGTGCGTTGAAGCAGCCAGGCCCGACTCCAGCTCCAATTCCAGGCACATCTGGGAAGCTGGACGTGGAGGAGGAAAGCAAGCACGCGTCTTGTGTGCACAGAGGCTGCCTCCGAGTCCTGGATCATTTGTTCAGTGTCAGCTGGGGATTTCTTGCTGAAGGTGATGCCGGAGACAGGGCCACTGCGGTGCATTAATTTGGTAAAGATTAAGAATTTGCCATTGAATAAAATGTCAGCCTTTGAGAGAAAAGTGCTTTGGCAGAGCTGGAATTGGGGCATAACAGAGGCTGCAGGGCAGGAGCAAGGAGCAGGAAAGAACTGGGGGCCAGGGCTGGGCTCGTGGTGAGGCTGCAAGGCAGGAGCAAAGGCAACAACAAAGCTGTGCAGTTCTGGAGGGCACTGGCATTGCGAAAACATGGCTCATGGTGATGTACTGCACACATCTACTGAAGCAAAGCACTGGCTGCATTAACAGAGCACACATGGCCTCCTTCTGAGCAGCGTCCCTTTGCGTGGTGTGGCCTTTTAAAATGTGCCAGAGGGATCAAGTACAAGCAGCACGCACATAATAAGCGTGACACAACAGAGCAACAATACTGCATTCCCAAAGAATGCTGGAAATGCCGCAGAATTCATTGAAGATGCCCCAAACCCCCTTAACCTTTGCGCCAGGAACTATTATTTCTAACGTTAATAAAGGCTGGTCATAAACAGTGGCATAACTCCAGGTCCCTGCAAGCCAGGACTGAAGAGATGTAATCAGTAGCAGAGCACAGCTCAGATTTCCATGCTCTTCCTTTTTTGACGGTGCATGTCACAGCTGGAAAAAAGAACCCACCAAAGACAGGCAGACAGTACCGGGTGGGTGCATCGTCCTGCAGTCATTCCTCAAGCTGCCAGAGTTCAGAGCATCCTGGAAGAAACTGGGGAGCAAAAAACCCCCAGGAGTCATGCAAGCCTTGCCCCCGCACCAGGACCACCGTGAAGGGTTTGTCCCAAAGAGGTTTACCTGACTGAGCAAACACTGGTACCGAGGTGGAGGGGAGAAGGGGAGCTTTTCCCCTGTCAACCTGTGTGAATAATGCCCATAAAACGAAGCAGATGGAGATGCAGGACAGGATGCTGGTTTTGCCTTCCCCCTGCGATGTGCCCACTCCCCGCATCCCTTTTGGACCCACCTCCCCTGGCTGGGGTGGGAGCCTGGAAGAGCTGCTGGCTGCGATGGGATCCAAATACCCCCACGCAGATGCAGATACGATCTTTAGAACAAACAACTGGTGTGACACTGCGATGCTGACATGAGACAGCCCGGCCCTCCGTGCAAACCGCTTGGACTCCTTGCCTCTGCACACCCAGCCTCTGGACCGGGCTCCCTCCCTCTGCCGGCCCCTCTTCACACCCCTCTGGGAGCCGGCTGGCAGGGGGAGGAAGGGGTTAAAGAAGCCATTGGGGCCCGGACGACCCATCTGCCACCTCATCTCGTGTGACACCAGTCATGCGATGGGGGGGCGGAGGGCAGGGAGCAGCTCTCTTTCTCTCCTGTTTGCTGAACCTCTGATTATCATTTCTGTGCCGGCAAGGAGGTGGCATGCCATTGTGCGTCAGCTGGGAGAGCCTGCAGAAAGGGGGGCTTCTCCCTTTCTTAAAGGAGACGGCCCTTCCTAATCCTCCCCTGCCCGGAGGAATCGCCCTCCTCCCCGAGAGCCTTCCTTCCCCAAGAGGAAAGGACCCTCGCGTAGCTCCAGCCCCCCCAGCCATCCCCGCTCCAGCCCCAGAGGTGCTGGGCTCATGCACCCTGGGGTGCTGGGCTGGCTCCTCCCCAGGGATGCGGGGCCAGCGGTGCTCGGGCACGCTGCCTTCGGGACATGGCCCCCCGGGAGTGGGGAGTGGGCAGCCGGGGTGCCCCAGCCTTCTGTGGAGGCTCTCAACCAGGGGGGCCAATTAGCACCAATTGCAGCGGTGGGTTTTGTGCAACAGAGGCGCTTGGCCGTGAGGAACTGGTCCAAGCTCCTCACCTCATTTCACACAGGCAGCAGCAATCAGATGGTAATAACCATGGGTCACTAGAAGGTGACCTCGAGGTGAAAGGCTCCATATCCCATTACTGGTTTACTGAGCTAGCAGCCTAACACGTCTCTCCAGCGCTTTGAATCAGAAAACGGTATTGAAACCCTTTGAGAAAACCCCTGCTGGCTGGTGTTTAGCATTGTGCATTTCCCAGTAGATATGTGGGAACTGTAATTAAAATCCTCCATGGCTACCAAGCACTGGGACCTTGCCATTAGTGTTATGTGACTAGGCGGGAATTTATTGATTTCTTTCTCGAGCTGTGCGTGCTTACAGCAGACACCAACTCTGATTTTCCTCCTGCTTCATTACGTCTGTGCACTCATCTAACTCTTACCATTACACTTCCCATTAGTATCTGCTGGTATTCCGTGGTGTGTGGAAAGGCTCTGAATGGGAAGTATCATCCCTGCTCCTATCTCTGTCATGTCTAAATAGTTTGCATCCCACGGCACCAACAATCCAGCTGGCTCATTTATCGCACTCGGGCCCTGCAATGTTACTTCAGATCTCTTGCAGCACCACTTCCAGCTGCTCTTTATTATTCTCCATCCTCACGGGGTCCAAGGGAGTATTTCCCTCTTTACGGCCATTTGTGCCATCCTCTTTTTCCCATCATGGTCAGTGGAGTTGCGGGAGGGCTGGATGGAAAAGGCCAAGGGCCTTTGTCTCTGCAGCGCTTCAGTATATCACACAGTATACCTTTTCCCAATTTATATGATGTCCACACAGTTCCCTTGCCCTTCTCATCTGCTGTCTTGTCACTGTGTGTCTGCATCTCTTGCAGTGTTACCATTTTGGCCCTTGTTGTGAATTTTAGTGTTTCCTTCACTTTCTGGTCTAAGCCCTCTTCAGCAGGTGAGTCACATTGGCTCCTCTGGCCAGCACAGCTTTTCTGTGGTGCCAGCAGTAACACTGCTGCAACCACCAATGCCTAAGAGCTATGAAACAGATAAGGCTTGTGGGCAGGGGCAATTTCTTTTGATCAAATTATATCATTTGAAAAAAAATGGGAAAACTTTCAGGCACAAAAGCCTCCTTTTCTGTTTTGAAACATACAGCAAACTCCTGCTAAGCACTGTCTGAGAACAAATGTTTTGAGTTTAGTTTTGGTGATCAGATGGGCAATTTGAGAAAAAGGTGGAAAAGACTTTTGCCTTTAACCTGTGAAAGGATAAGGGTTGAGAAGCAGTGAGGCATAAGCAGTACTGTGTAATAAGACAGTGTATTTACTGAGTTCATGAGTTTTACCATCCAGAGGGACTGTGCATTCTAGCTCCCAGCTCATCCTTTGAAGGTGTTTTATAAATCTGCCTGGGGATCAGAGTGGAAAGTCAGTGGCTGAATGCCCGTTTCTGTGGAGGAAGCCAGCCAGGTAATTCTGTCCCCCTATCAGTTGCCAGTGTGCGTTCATTGGGGGCTGCACTGCTTGCTCAGCAGTGCACACAGTTTCCAGGAGCATGTTGGGTGCGATGGAGAAATATATTGCATGTTGAGGGCTGGGAAATAGGATGTATGCATAAATATGTACATAGGTATTTATCTGCACGGAACGGTCCATGTCCAAACCCCAAATGGTAGCTGCTTTCCACTCCAAAGACACCTCTCAAACATGAATCACTCCCTGCCTCTCCTGGCTGTTCTACCACTGTTACTGGAAGCATGTGTTCAGGAGACACTAGTAACTGAGGAGCAGGCAGCAATTTCTTCCTGCAGCATGGCAGCCTAAGCAAAAGCTGACCTAAGGGGTTTCAAAACTTGAGCACATTGGGATGGAGGCTACCATCCCTCTTGAGGGTGATCTGGCTCCTTTTTGTAGAGTTGGAGGAGTAAGAAAGAGAAATGGATTTAGTCAGCAGCAAAGAATAACCCTAGAGGGATTTTCTACTTGGCTAGCAGATAATTACAGGGCTTTTAGCCTTTGCCTAAAGGCAAGCCAGAGTGTGAGCGTGCAGATGGGCCATCAACAAGCATGGGGAAGCCTTGACATTCCCAGGTGTCCAGCTGGCTAACTCCATGGATGCGATCACATAACAACTGGTCCTGCTCCGCTTGAGCTGTGTTGTTGGCACCCTCCTTTCTAGCAGGCTTCCTACTACCGTGGGGAGCACGGTCAGCCAGGGCAATGAGAGACTGGAGGGTACCATGAGATGTTTGAAGAGCCATCCCCACATGGGCAGCATGTCCACCTGGTGCTTCCCTGTGCAGGACATGCTGGGAACCCAGGCTCTGTCACTCCCTGCTCTGGGCTGTCCAGGTGGTTTGAGGGTGTGCAAAGGAGACTGTCAGAGCAGTCCCTTAAGCTTCCACTTTGCTGGGAATCACCTGGGCTTCTCTAGTGAGGCACCACAAGTGATCCAAGACGGAGACAGCATGAACTGGCAGAGAAGATTTCAAAGTTGCTGCAGGGTGTTGCATAGGGTACTGTAACATAGGGAAGTGCAACTGGTTTCTGCAATTACAGATTCATAACTCACATAATAATTTAGGTTAGAAGGCACCTCTGGAGGTCAACTGGTCACACCCTCTGCATTGCAATGGGCCTCTGGAGGTCATTTGGTCCAACCCTTTGCTCAAAGTGTGGCCAATCTTTATATTAGACCCACCTTCAGAGCTAGAACAAGTTTCTCAGGGCTTTGTCCAGTTGATCTGTGAAGATCTCCAAGGCTGGATGTTACACAATCTCTGGACAGTGTGTTCCGGTGTTTGACCACCCTCATTGTGAAAAAATGTTTCCTAATATCTAGTCATATTTTCTCTTGCTACAGCTTGTTCTGATGCTCCTTGCTCTTTTGTGGTGCACCTTCAAAAAAAGTCTTAATTTTCTGTATAATTTCTAACTAGGTATTTGAAGAGATTATACCTAAGAATGTACAGGATCTTTTGGCCTCTTTCAGCGTGAAAAGGAGAAGAGAGGAAGCAGTATCACATCCTGACCTTGAAATCTTTTCATGCCACTCATAGATGCACCTGCCACTGAGATCAGAATGAGCCAAATGATCATTTTACAAGCCAATAAAAATTGCTCTCAGGAAACAGTTATGATCTGACCTACCCTGGAGGAGCAATTTACACTAAACTAACTCCTGGTACACAGTCCGATGTCTTTTTCTGGACTGCGCTTAAGAGAAGAAGGAAAGGTAGAGAGGGAGGGCAGCTCTGGGGAAGTCAGTGATACAGGGTAGGAGGGAGTGAGAGGGAAAAGAAGGGGAATTACCAGCCTTTAGACATTGTTGTTCTTAACAAGTTTTCCTGTGCTGGATGTGCAGCTTCTCCATGCTTGGGGGTGCCACCGCACAAACTGAATGGTTTCCTTACTGCAGAGCGAGGCAGGCTTTTTGCCTAGTGATGGCAAATTTCACAAGCAATCAGAAGTGAAGAAGGCAGCCCAAGAGGGACTGTGATCCTTCCAAGCAGCCCAGAAGATATATATTGTGTAATTAAGAGCTGACATTACCTCTACAATGCTTTGTCCTAGCTGATGAAGAGGCCCATGACATCCTGGCTGAGACTGTATGATGTAAGCTTATTCTATGTGCGTGACAGAGGTACCCTAGAAGTTTGGGGCGATATGGATTCCTCCAAGAAATCTATAGCTGATATGCGGAGGAGTAGAACCTACATGGGTCAGATATGTATGCCTTCTGTATGCCCTTTCTATAAATGAGTAGCTACAGAAGAACACAGCAAAGCTCACTGCCCTGGGAGAATAGCAACTATCCAAACTGTGACTCTGGCTAGACAGCCAAACAATGGCTTGTGGATGAGGATAAAATGCATCCTGGTTTTTGTGAGGCTTTTCTCATAGGATTGTGGCATGTTATAAGGGAGGAACAAAAGCTACAATGCGGAAATAACATGGTGTCCAGCAAGACTTGAATTCATCCCGCTTAACACAAGATGAGGACTTTGTCTTCCTTTATAGACAATGGAGAGAGACAAATACCCAGAGAATGAGCCAGGCCACCTAAGGTCTGTCTCGCTTTTTGCAGCAGTCTGTTTGTCCTGTGACTACACAGTGGGTAGAAGGTGCTTACCAGAACCCTGCACCTATGGTATGGCGTTCCAGTAAGATCCTATGGGAGGAGCACTCTGGCAGAGAGGAATTGGCATGGCAATGCCTGATTTTTGCAGGAAGCCTTCATACTAGGGTGAAGGAAAACAGAGAGTAATGAGAGGATCATGACTATAAAATTAGCCTGGAGTGGGTGCTCCTGACATACGGACACCTGGGGTGGAGTGTTGGTGAGATCTTCAGGAAAAAATGGAATAGAAAGAAAAGTTAGAATAAAAAGACCAAAAGAGTAAGCAGAAGACTACAGCAGAGTGCTGGTAAACATTTGGATTCCTCAGGCTGGCCTAGAACAATGGCTGGAAGATGGGTGGACCATAGAAGGATTCAAGGCCAAGCTCTGACTTGCAAACAAAATTCATGTTTGGATTTGACCCTGCTGATTGTCATGGGTGTTGCTGAGTTTACAGTTTTCCTCACTGGTGAAGGAACACGTAGGAATGAGAGCAGTAGGGTCAGGGGTGACTGCTCACTTCAGCCTTGGCAGATTTTCCTCTCTGTGGTCTTTTCTCACTCTGGGAAAGTCCATTGTTGCTACAGCCTCATTTACCATCTTTTTCCTTCTAATTCTCTTTCATACACCAGAGGATGCAAAATTTGCAGTCAGACAGAGGGATGTTGATGGTGGAGTTCGTTAAAGATAATTAAAGCCTGGAATTACCTACATGCTTATTTTTATTTTGTTGAAATGTGTTGCTTATATTGGGATGTGCCCAGGTGAATATATATCAGAAACAGTTTCTATTGCTTTTCTTCATTTTAGTAGCATGAGCTCTAGTATTCTCTAAGATTCTACCATTTACTTCAAAAGGTACTAGGAGATAAAATTCCCCTCCTTCAAATGCCATTTTGTCTCTCAGGGTTACCAGAAACACAGACATTATTGACACTATTGCATCTTCTCCTTAGGCCATATGCTTTTTATTTTTATTTTTTTAATTATTATTATTTTATTTTAACACCTTTGTTTTGAATATGAATGCTGAAAGCCAGTTCTCAGGTGCTGTAAATGTACTCCCACTTTGGGACAGTCAGTAGCTTCAGCATCACATTTGCAAACAGTTCCTGATGTTCACACAGAGCTCTGCTGCACAGCTGTGGTGCAAAAACCCTGCACAGATGCATTACAGTAGAATGTGGCAAGTCACAGTATTTGACACCAGCATGGTGGCCCGAGGCTTTGCACAGTGACCACAAACCCACCTTTAGACAAACATCATGGAGAGGTGAAGCAGAGACTGGTCAGGGCAGAGAGCTCAGTGGTGATGGTCGTAAGGTAACTCAGGGGAGGGGAGCACCTGGAAGTGGTGAAGACTTGTGGAGGATTTCAAAGAAGGTAAGAGAAGATGTGTCAGGATAGGACGGTGACTATACAATAAGAATGAAAAACTGGGAGGGACCAGACTGACAAACAGACAAGGGACTGGGGGGGGGATCCTTCTGTGGTTTCAAGCAGAAAAAGCATCATGGCCAAAGTGAAGGATGAGAAAAGCCATGAGAAAGAGGAAGAAGGAAAGGTTTTAATTAGGGTTGCAAAGGTTTGGGGCAGATCCATCAACAGAGGAGAGGGAGATTTACGTAGAAGAGAAGAAGAAGAGAAAGAAAAGTCAATGAGATCAGTGAGTAGAAGCTGCTGTCTGCAGTGCAGTCATGGCCACGGGTGCAGTGAACCCCAGGTGTACCCAGGGTAGATTTAAATTAGACTTTGCGGGTGCTGCTGCGTAGGTAGTACCAATACTATTCGTGGTGTAGCTGTGGTAGCAAGGGCTGCCAGCAGTCCTGGAGATAGGCCAGTTAGCTACATCTCCATGAGCTGAAGAAATCGTTTTGGGAAGACAACCAGAGCCGCATGGGGAGGCAGCAGCAGAACAGAATCAAAGCAGAGCTTTTTTTCTGTTCATAGTGGATCAGATGCAGGTCTTAATTCCCGTATTTAAATCTTCCATGGGCCTGGCCCCTCTAACCTGCAGACACTGTTCCCCTGTGCAGGTCCAGTATTACCAGTGCCTGCACCACCAGCATCAGCCTGTGGCACCAATGCTCTCAAGGGCTTTCAGGTGGTCTACAAATGAGAGCTCTTTCCCCCGCAGTGGGCTTCAGCCCTCGCAGGGCAAAGGGGTTGGAATAACCTCTCCCTCCACAATGAAAATGGAATGAAAGAGCCCTCCACCTCCTCCCTACAAGCAAAGTCCTGGCCTATTAACTGGGATGGCTGGGAGCAGGGGGGTGTAGAGCAGGGGAGAAACATATCTTTGTGTCTGCTTGACAACTTTGTAAGAGGCAATGTTACCATGGCAATGGGTGGTCTTTAGTGAGAAGGGGAGTGAGCTATAGTGTCAGGGTGAGGAGAAGGGGGAGCGATGCTGAGGGGAGGCAGCTTGAAAGTAGAGTGGGAAGGGGGAGAAGGGACTGCACAGCAGTCATCAGTGGGTGATGGTCAGAGAACCACATTCGGTGAAGGGCAGGTGGCTCAGACAGCTAGCCTGAGTGCTGGCACAGCTTCCCTGCAGCATGGGCTCTCTCCCGAGCTGCCACAAGATGGGCACCTCTGGACAGGGACCACATGTTTCCGGGGGGGCCATCGCCACTGGCATACAGGGCACTGCAGTGAGCCCCTGAGGCCTCTGCCTGGACTGAAAGCCACCACCTAGACATGACCCTGCTGCTCTCCCCCACCCGCACCCCCCAAGTCCTTCTGTGTTTGGAGGAAGCCCCGTGCCAAGGCGACCACACAGCATGGCCACCGGAGAAGGGCCGGCTGGCAACAGAAACCAGTTGCCTGGGTGGGAGCCAGAGGGATGCTGCGGCCCTGTAGCGAAATACCGTGGAAAGGCCAGTGCCGCATGGGAAAGGCCTCCTCCCCACCTCTCCTCGATGCGGACAGCAGAGGAGTTTCTTCGGTCTCGTGTTTTTTGCGAGGGGAGGGGCTCGGCGGCCGGCGCCGCGAGCGTGCTGCACAGTCGGGTGATTGTGTGGTAGGTGGGGAGGAGAGGGAACAAAGGCGCAGTGCTGGAAGCAAGAGCGCTACCAACAATTGCAGAGAAAAAACCAAGCCTCTCCCGTGAGCTCTGCGGCGTGGCACAGCCTCTGCCAGGCCGTCCTCTGCACCAGCACCAGAGCTCCTGTCCATGGCCGCTGCCATTTCCTTGCGACCCAGCGGCCGCCCCGGCCTCGCAGCCGACTGCCAGGGTGTAGGCCAGAGCATGGATGAGCCTCGGGGGCCCTTTAGTGCCCGCCCGGGCAGGCTCCCAGCCCCGCCGCCCTTCTCCCTGGAGCTGCCCTGCGGCTCCCCGGCCGTGCCCGGGCCCAGGAGGCGCCGAGCCCGGCTCTGCCGGCAGGTGGCAGGGCAGCCCCGCGCCTCGGCCCGGCCCGGCCCCCCGGAGCCGCCTGCGGGCATGGTGTCTCCATGAGAAGGCTTGAGGAACCTTGGCATGGCGCCTCTCTCCACGTCCACCCGCCCTGCAGGAGGGCTGCCCGGTGGAGGGCGAGGCGTGAGCTCGGGGCGGACGGCTCCGGGCGTCTGCTGGCTTCACCTCTTCCTGTGTCGTCAGCCGTGCGACGCGCGGCCTCCGGGAGCTGGGACCCGGGCCCAGTGGCCGCGGTGGGGAGGCCCGCCTCAGCACCCTGCCCCATGAGCTATTCCTCGGTAGCCTGTCCGCGAGGGGAGCGTCGGGCCGGCTGTCCACAACTGCCCCACAGTGATGGGCATTTTTATTGTTATTAATGGCAGTGTGTTCACACTAAGGTTAGATTACAGCCCCATTGTGAGCGGCTGCGCACAAGCACGGTCAGAGACAGCCTGTACTCCGGGGAACACATTGTCCAAACAGAAACAGCAGCAAAAAGGGCAGGGAAGGAAGGCAGCACAGGGAGAGGAAGCGCTTTTCCCCTGGGTTCATCCAGCAGGCCGGTGGCAGAAAACAGGCTTTCTGCACCCATGCAGGCCCCTCATCCTTTGGACTGCACGGTCCTCTTGTGTAAGTGGAATAAATAACCTGTGACTGGCTGGTTTCTGGTGGTTCAGCATTTGTAAATGCTGACCGTTTACCCCTTGGTTAAAGCTAAACTTGCCTTCTCTTTCCCCAGCTGTTTAACGTAGATACCGGGAGCTGGGAGCCTGCGCCGGTGTGCTCGGGGCTGTGAAGGTAATCATTCACCCGTGGGGCTCCTGCCTGCCCCATGGGTGCCAGAGACCTCTGATGGAGGACCATTGCCCACCCTGCCCACCCAAGGACCAGGCCTGGGTGGGCAGCACCGCAGGCTTACTGGCTCGCCTGCCGGGAGGAGAGCGGGACCACTGCAGGCAGCTGAACTTTTCACTCCAGCTTACAGACAGATTTCCAGAGATGCTTCGAGGGAGGGGTGGGGATGGGAAGCAAGATTTGCAGGGGGACCAGCCTGGCCTTTTTGAATTCAGCTGCAGAGTTAGTTAACAAAGTTGCAGGTTCTCAGTCTCTTTTTCTCTTTCTTTGCCAACTCTTTCTTCTTTTTTTTTTTCCCCCTTCCTCAATATAAATACCCTAGGGCAGTTTCTTTTCTTTTTGGTATGAATGTGATGATCTTTCGAGCCTGCGATTGGCTCCGCGGCTTGTCATCAGGGACACACCTCCTGGCGAGGGGCCACCGCCTCCCCCTCTTGTGAAAGCTTCCCCTTGTAACAAGTGAGCGTAATTACATCAGTTACTCACTAGAGCACAGACCTGCTTTAAATTTTGGCCTCTCGGAGCCTGTGAGAAGCTGAAGGACTAGAAAATGCAGTTTCAAAGGCCTGTAACACTGTGGAGCATGCAACTCAAGCTGGGCTCTTCCCTCCCAGGAATTAAGGCTCCCAGTCACATGGGAGGAGGAATGAATATCCCTACTAGTCACTGAAATGGCTACCTGTTAGGAGAAAAGACCTGCCACACCAGGGGAAGATTTCCACTTTGCCAAAGCCCGGCCCACTGAAAAAAAAATACACATCTGGTCCCTTTTGAATTGAGCTGTGGTGCAAATGAACCAGAAAAGGCCGCGCTTCCAGGGGCACCAAGAAGGAAGAGAGCTCAGAGTGAGCTGCAGGGGCTGTGGGCAATCCCTGTAAATGAGCAGAGCCAGCTGAACAAAGGCATCCGTGTGCCAAAAGAAAATGCATTTCACCCAGCAGCAAGGGTCTGCAGGACAGGGCCAGACCTGTCAGGGGGAGAGAGTGGTCCTGAAGAGCAGCATTCGTGTGCCGGGTGGATATTGCAGCAGCAGCTTGATGCATTTCTGACAGATTGTGATGGGAACTTGCAGTGCTTCTGTGGGCTTGTTCCAGAAAGGGGTGAGTGCTGGGGGGAGCATCCGAGCTGTGCTCCAGAGGGCAAGGTCCTCCACTGGGGTAAATCACCGTAGCACATGGGAAGTCAGTGTTCTTCCAGCTGAAAGCCTGCTCCACACTTGCATGGCAGAGTGTGGCTGATAAAGAGGAAAGTTTCTGTGCAAGAAAGAAAGGAAGTGGTGTTCTGACTGGAGGAGAGAACTCCTTATCCCAGGGCATTTAGTCCCTGCAGGGGCACGACCCTGACATATGGCACAGATGCTGCTACTACTTGGTGAGCTGGAAGGATGCAGATGAGGTGTAGGAAAATTCAAACCATTTGTCTGGCTAGAGCTGAGTCTTCATGTACAGCCATTTGCAGGGTGTCATAACTGCTATTCTGACATGAGATGAACCTGGGCCTTTTCAAACATGTCTTGCAAAAATTAGACACCTTTCTCCTCCTCCCCTCCAGCTATTCTCTCACACACATGTGTTTGCTCAGAGTGTACTATAGATCCAGTCCTGGTTCTGGATCAGGCAGAGCAAACCTTGAGCTGGCTCTCATATTGCCTGGCCAGTGGATTACTGTAGCCTTTTTTCCCTGTCTGTCTCCTTCAGTTCTCTGCCCTCCTCCAAAACAAAAATAACCACCTGCTTTCTATCCTGCATCAGAGAAACTTCTTCCTGAAATATCATCAGAACTGATGTGCCCCTACGAAAAATGTAGGTTTTGATGATTCAGCATTTTCCCATGGAAGAGAAAGCTCCTTTGTTTCTCTGACCAGCTCTCATAGCAAACGGCTCAGTGGCATGCTGTCTGCGTTTTCTCCCAGGGACCTGTTCTGGAGCTGCTAAGAAGCCTCCTAGGTCATGGTCCATTCAGAAGCTGGCAGGAGTTGTGGGACCAGGCGGGCCTGGTCTGAATACAAGCAAAGAGCTCTAATTCATTATTACAGGCCTGAAAACATGACAAATAGTGTTAGGTGCTTTCCGTATCAGCTGTCCTCTGATCATATCCTCTTCAGTGAGACTAGGATTTGGGTGCCCAAAAGTGAGTGTAGCCTCAGTGGGGTATGGGGCATCTGGCATCTCTGCAAGCCAGGACTTCCCTGCCCCGTCTGTCCCATGGGCCAGGGAGCGGGGATGGAGCGGGCAGTGTTTAAGGTCTGGTGTCTGGCACGGGAGGAGCAGGCAGAACAATGGGAGGTTGTGGTGCCTGGGACAGGTGCATCAGCAGGCCACGGGGCATTTCCGTGTGCCCAGGTGTCGTATCCTCTTCTGCCCCAACCTCCGGGCTACGGTGAGAGTGTTGGCTCCCAGCTTTGCTCTGCAGGATACCAAAGCATGTTTGCCCATTTCCCTTGCCTGTAAACAACTGCCACTCCACCTTTCTTATATACCCTTTGCAGGTGGATGAAGCTTTCGTCCTTACTGTTACTATGATCCCTAACATTCTCTGCAAGCAAACTATTGGCAAGTGATGAAATTCCCTATGTAGAGACCGAAATGCAGGGATCGCGGGAACAAAATAATAATGCTAGTCATAATAATAAATAACAGTCCCATTTGCTTTAATCTGCAGCTCGCAAAACAACAGCCCAGTCCAAATTCTCATCTGCTGTGGAGATAAAAAGTGTGATTTACTCTGTCAGCTATGGAGAACAGACACACCACAAGGCAGTTATCTCTGGCCATAAACAAACTGGAGTGGCTTTGCCTTTTAACAGGCTCCCTTCTCCTCTCCTGTGGAGTGCTACTTTCCGCCTTACGTAACCCTCTGGGCAACTCCACTGACCTATTTTGTTTTAATAAACTTGAGCAGTTTGAGTTATGCACCCTCCACTTCTCCGACGCCGTTGCCACTCCACAGGGCTCCCTTTCTTGCCCTGCTCTGCAAGGTTGCATAGGTAATGTCTTGGTAGAAGCTAAATAAATGGCTTCCAAGTTCCAACACAGCTCATATGTGCCAAGCTTCCCTTCTGAATGATAGCCTTGGAGTTGAGGAGGAAAAACCAAGTTGTCCAGGAAAATGCATAACCTTTCAGAAACAGTTTTTTATTAGCTTCCTTATCACCCCTTTAAGGTCATAAAGATTATACCAAAGAAACTATTAAGTTTTCCAGGACTGCAAAATATTTTATCAATTATACACGTGAGGCATGCCATTCCACTTTTCAAATTTTTTGCTTTAAATTTCCTTTTAAGTTCAGGGATTTGATCTTAATCTTCCCTCCGTACCTTTCTGTTTCCGTCCTGCTTGAAGGCAGTCAGACATGGTTAATGGTTTCTTCTAGCAAGAATCCTACAATGAGCTGCAAACAGAAGGCCTCGCAGGCATTAAAACAAATTAGAACAGGGAACATGGAAACTAAAAATGTGGGCACCATGGTTCCTTAAGGGGCTGAGCTTCTGGCTTTCCCTCTTTCATGGTTCCTGAAATGGGTATTAACTTCTGAAGAACAGTGACTGGCAGCAGTGGTTTTCCATAGTGCCTCATCTGCTTGAGTTAATTTAGGAGCTAGAATATATTCTTCCACTGAAAAACATCTGTGAAAACAACACCAGAATGTTTCTAGTGGTTTGATACTGGGGTCTGGGCTGAAATGTCTGCATACGGGTGTCTCCACCAGGTTCTCCTGGGGAGGAAATAGGCCTCAAATGCAGTAGGAGGCCGTCTGAGATTCCCTTCCCCACATGCCACAGTGGAGGAGCAGATTAGTGTCCTGCTCATAATGCGTCCCTTGCAAATCCCATGCTGGAAAAGGATATCCAGAGCTTTGGGAGAAACTCTGCAAAGAGGCTCATGAGAGGCCCAATTCTTCACGCTGAACTGGAAAGTGTTACGGATGGACTGCAAAGCTCTACTGAATATTGAGTTAATCCAAGATTTATGTGTCATAAGCCTCCAGAAATCGGGCTGTGGTGGGCTTTAGCTAAAGTAGTGTTAGCTAACCTTTTAAGAAACCCTGGTTTCCCCTCCTGCGCAGTCTTTCCGATGGGCCTTTTTTTCCTGAAGGGCCAGATCTTCAGCTGGCATAACACAGCTTCATCCCACTGAAGCCAGTGAAGCAGTTAGGAGGATCCTACCCCAATGCGTATATATGATGACATATTTGTCTCCACCAGGCAAAGCAAAGGACCGAGCACTGGTGATGGAAGAGTAGCAGACAGGCTGCTGGCACAAAGATGCTCCATTCGCCTCTGCTGTGTCACTTACTATAAAGAGAGGCCTAAGCAGGAAGGTGAGACACTTCAGTGAAGTGAAGTTGGCATGAAGAAGAGCGGAGTCTTACTCAAGCTGAGTTAGAGTGGAAAAACATTTATCAGGGAAGTGCCAAGTATAAATCACTAACAGAGGCTCCTCAGTCGAGACGCTTCGGAAACAGGACAGTAGCGAGCTAATTAATGCCAACTGGCAATAAAACAGAACAATACTACGACCATGTAGGACAGCATGTGCCAACCTTTTCTATAGTGTCCCACAGGGAGAGGCTTCCCCTTTCCCACAGGATTAGACCTCCTGCCTGGCATGGGCAGAGGGGCTGGGAGCGGGGGATCTCTGAGCTGTAGTTTCAGGTGTCTTGCCAATCTGAGCAGGCATCTCAGCATCAATTTATGCTCTGCTCACATCTTTCAGGTTCTTTCTCCAGTCATGCAACAGTACAGAAAGACTTCCCCAGTGACTGTAACATAAAAAACAGGGGTAGAGGAGGATAAAAGAAACGGGGTGGAACCTGCCTTTTCTGACAGCTCTGTCAGTCCTGGGGGGAGCTCGTGATTCCCAGCTGGAAGCTTTGTCTCTTGGGTGGTGACTTGTCATGCTGAAGCCACCCACAGTCTCCAAGCAGCAGCTTGAAGTAGTCTGGTCACTGGGCAGGGAAGGTTAGGCCCATACTTTTCTCGACATCCATCTCAGTCAACATAAAATAACTATGACAGACTTTTAATCCTTTTTAATATTTTACTTTTAATACTTTTTCTCTCTTTTGAAAGAAAAATAAAATTAAATGTGGAACAATGGCAAACTGTATTAGGGAATGAAGCTTAGTATATTCGATAAAAAGCTTCTTTTCGTTTTGTTTGAAGTGTCAAGTAACATGCTTCCTGCCAAGGCATTTCAGAAAGTTGAACCAAACCACTGCCTAAGCACCTGGAACTAAAGCTTGGTAAGTGCTAAATTCACTTTTGAGAGTGATAGCTCTTCCGTGAGTAGGAGATGACTATTTTTTCCATTTCAGTTTGTTCAACAACTTAGATTCAATGTCTTGTTCATTCAAAGTTGAGAAACTGAATGAGGTTTGGAAAAAGCAGACAAGCTTGTTTTTCTCCTCTGGTCTACAGGGAAAATAAGGATGAGAGGACAAGATCCAGCAGATCTGAAATGTTGGGGTATATGGTGTCCTGGAATAACCTGTTTAACCCACTAGCCACTGATGCAACTTCCTTTGCTTAATATTGCTTTTTATTATCTGTTTTGCAATTAAGGTGGTTTATTTAAGTAATAAAAATGTAAGAGTTTAATAAAAAATATTTTTAGACACTTTTAGTGGATTCAGATTTCATTCTAAATGCAACCTGATGTGAATCAATTCTAAAGAAAAACTACCATCCTGTAATAATTAGAAATACATAATTCATCATTTTCCAGCACAGAAAAATGTAATAATCAAGACCTAATAAAAGCATGTAAAGCTGTAAATAAATATGTGTAGATAAAACTGTCTGCTCTTAACAGTAGGTAACCTGTACAGACAGGCTGTATGTGGTTTGAAGTCAACAACTGGTTACAGCCTGGTGAGTATCAAACTTTCTTTAGGGAAAATAATTAAATAGGATAAATGGAAAAGAAGTTTTGAATTAATATTTAAAATTAATCTCTCCTGCTTGCTAATTTAATTGGGTGATTTAATCTGTTCACTGAGGCTCAAATCTATCAGTTTTAGTCCAGTTTCTCTGTATTTACAGGATGGGTGGAGTTTTATGCATCTGAAGTTTCAGGTTCAGCTGTATGAAGTTGAAACCAAACCTCCCTGGACTCAGTGCGATTTTCCCCACCAGTCTGCCAGGAGTCTGGAGCAAGCCTTCAGTGATCCAAATTGGTGACTGTTCAGTCACTAAAAACCAGTGCCGAGTGCAGTTCCCAGCAGGTAGCTTCTGTCCCTGCCTGACATACATCACTAGCAAGTGTGCTTGTAGCATTCCCAACGGAGGAGCCAGGAAACAAGATGCTCTGATAACGTGTTAGCAGTTCATAGTCTCCCTACCCATACTGCATCTCTCTTTCAACCTCCTGCCCATTAACCAAATCTTTCCTAGCTCAGAATTTGCTTCAGAGAATGTTGCCAAAGCCCTTGTCAGTACCCGTGCGGAGGCAGAAGGTAGCAGCCATGGAGCAGGTGACCCCAGACAGAAGTCACAATTTGAACAGTAAAGGCAGAGCAAGCACATCTACGCTGAGGGTGGAGGAGAATATGGTGAAAATAATGGAATCATCTCCTTGGAGAAGAAGTAGAAATAAATGGGGTAACAATATATTATTGACACGTGGCAGCTATTTAATATGCTTACTGCAGTGTATTTACTTTGTTTAACTAGTAGTGGCACAGTTTGTGGGTAACTCCATCAGGGAAGACATCTTCTTGTGTCCCATGGCAAATATATGCACACAATTGTCCAGCTGGGCTCCAAAATGACCCATATTTGTCATCCCTAAATCAGTTTTTGTTTTCCAGCCCTCCCCATCAGTCTAGAGTTCCTGTTCTTGAGCTCCTTCCTCTGGCTGTAGATGCCTATCAGCATAGCTGGAATTCATAGCATGACCTTTGATTCATTCTGTCCTCATGCCAGACTCCAGCAGGTCTCTGTTATCAGATACTAAGGCCTATTATAACATGAAGTGCATGCACAAATTTACCCAGGAGGGTATGCTGGCATCCTTGCCTGATAGTTCCTCCTTCCCAGAGGAGCACGGGCATCTCTCAGCCTCCTTAGGGCCGCCAGAGCCTCTCTTTACATAAGGAAAATATGTTGGCACGAAAGGCAAATGGTTACACATGCTTCTGCTATTTTCCCTTTCGGAGGGTAAATGCTCGTTCATATCCCATGATGTCATCTTTTGACACCACACGCTGATGTTGTGCCAGGCAAAGATGGGATTCTCGTCCGCTATCTGCACCCTGCAGGGGCCCTCCGGCCCTGGAGCCCAAGGATTTGTCCTCATTCTCCTCCTTCTAACTCAAGGGAGCATCACTTCCCCTGGCAGAGGCACACGAGAGGGATGTGCCTTGCCTAGCATCACCCCTGAAGGCTGTGGCAAAGCTGGGGACAGAAGCCAGGCCTTGTGCTTCCACATTACCACTGCTGGTTTCATGGAATACATGAGTTCTTCCAAGCAATCCTGTCTCCTATACAGGCACCACAGTCTGGGACACTGCAGGGTACACCCTGCATCTGTTTGACCTGCAAGCACAGCCACAGAAGCTGCAGAACAGGGAGGTGAGGGCTGGCTGACCTCATCTCTTCTTGGGAAGTTTGTCCAAGCCTGGGTCACACCACAGGCCCTACTCTCTGCAGGGCTGCTCTGGACAGTGCTCTGTAGGATCTATTTTGTGTTATGTGGTAGGTACAGCAAGACATCTCTTTTCCTAGCAGCAGATGGGATGCAGAGAGAGCTCCCATCCACGTGCCTCCAGAGATGCATCCTTAGGACCCTCTGAGCCACAAAACACATCTTCATTTCCTCTGAGACCCTTGCTGGATTCATGGGAAGGTGTTAGGAAATGTTCCTGCAGCGGGTGGAAGCGGGCAGCGCCGGCCTCGTATTGACAGAGCCAGGTGCCAAACTGGAGTGCCTCAGCTGATCCAAGGGGATTTTAATTGAACCACCTTCACCCGCTGCGAGTGGGTGCAATTTGTCAAGCCTTGGTGACACTTGCCACATCAGGCAGTGCAGTAGGTTCACATGCATGCTCTCTGTGGGACTGCCGTAGCACTTCCTGCTAAATGACCACGCATATGCCTTTGCAGTCATTAAATATAGGAAGTGCCTTTGTTGTGCATGATAATGCATCATTATGGTCATCCTGGAAGCTGCTTCCCCCTTGCCCCTGTGTCTCTCAGCTCATCACACAGCAAAATCAAGATGGGGTCACCAGCAGACTTAGCAAATCCGGCTTTAGCCCATCACAGGAGAGGCAAGTTCTAATGCCAGGTCCTCTCTGCTTACAGGTGTAGGGAGCTCTCTGTTCAACGTCCTCCCAGACAGACTCCATACAGCATGGTATAGGGTAAGAGACAGATTTTGTATCAATCAGATCTTAGGCAACTTTGAGCAGTGCAGATTAAAAACCAACTCCTAGAAGGGAACAGTCTTAATTTCCTCCGTGATGTGCTTGGCTCTGTGATAGCCAGGCAGCTGCATATGGAACTATCTTCATCTTGCGGTCTCCAGACACGGTCCTGCGAAAAGTACATTTATCAATGCTCTGCAGCAGCACAATAAGGCCACCTTCTGTGCTCGCCGCTTGTTCTCACACGGGTGTGTGTGCTGTTCTCACACGCAGCTTCGCACTCCCTGGTTATACATTAGCGACGACACATTCTTTAGCTCAAGTTTGAGTCAGATGTAGATTGAGGCCTGATGCTACAAACTGCAGCTGGGGAGAAAGAAAGCATCGCTCAGGGTCAAATATTTTCTGGTCTCAGATTAGCAGACAGAGCTTGTGACAAAACACTGCTGCTAATTACTGTTATTGATTAGTATCTATTGGGCTCCAGTAGTGCAAGAGGAGATTTCCTTGGGTCTAAAGGCTTTCTGAGACAAAGATACCAAACAGGCATTCTTGGTGCATGAGTTTATCCCCAGGGTGGAGAGTGCTTTCTGTGGGTATGGGGTGGTGTGCCTTTGCTGATGGGATTAGGGCCCCAGGGATTATATGTCTTTTGTGGAAGAGACACAAGAGACACAAGAGACTTAGAGAAGGAAAGGAGGAACAGGCATAGGCAGAACTAAAAGCAGATGCTTTGGTGTGGGCTCAACAGAGGTGATAAATTTGGGATTGAATAAGCAAGGTCCTACACTTGCATCTCCTGGCCCCTTTGTTCTCCACGCCTCCAAATCCCCGGTGTACCCAGAAGGCACTGATCATTCAGAAAGCCCATGCTTCCCTCCCATGGATGCCTGGGCCAAACCACCAGTGCATGTAGCACAGTTGACCGGGGACAGGGGAGCTGGGACTCTGCCTACGACAGCCAGCTGTTCATACCAGCCATTCCTGCTCCAAAAGGAGAGTGCCCCAATTGCATGTTTGCAGGCTGGCCTTTTGTCCGGGCCCATCTCTCTTGCCCTGTGTAATCCACCCGACTGGAACACTTTGCAAAGTATCATGCTGCTTGGAGGGAGGCCTTCAGCATGTGCTGGCTTTGGAGAACCTTCCTCAGCTCCCGTGTCATCTTTCACTCGGGACCTGGCCATCTCATGCATCCTGATAAAAATCACATGTTTAGCTCAGCTGGACCTGGACTGAATGTCATGCCCGAACAAATAATTCCCCATCTGCGTCCACAACCATCTTTTCTCTGAGGAAGAAGTTAATAGTAACACTAATGCAGTCAGATACCAAGACTAATGTCAAACCAAACCAAGGAAATTTCATTTTTAATTATTTAAAATTACATAAGGAAAATGCAAGTAGGGAATAGAGGAGCAAGTAAAACCAAAATAGTTCAAGGCAGAGAGCTCCAGCTGTCTCTCCAGCTGCCTTTGCCACTGACAGCTTAATCTAAATCCATCATCAGGTGATGGCAGATCATGCTGCCTCCCTCATTGCCTTGAATGATAAGCAGCAGTTTTGTCTAAAGCATGGAAGGACAGGTTGGTGGAGAATATTAGCTGTTACCCTCCCCTCTCGTTTCCCTCTCACTTTCATGCTTTATGAATAACATCCATGCTGTGATCTTAGGCCTGATATAGATGGCCCTCCTGCAGCCCTCATTTAAGTAGATGCGTGGCCCAGGGACAGAGGTGGATGCAGAACAGACCATGAGCAGAGCATTGCTGACACATCCCTTTGGATGTTCTTCAGTGATCTCTTTTGCTTCCATTGACTTCCTATTTTGTAAAGCCCTTGGACTCTCCATGTGGAGGGAAAGACAGGCAAAGAGGCAGAGCTCTACAGGAGGCTGTACTAGCCCACTGAAAATTGTTTGCAGCCTAGAAAAACAGGTATGGACTCATCCTTAGTCTTTGCCTTTTTAATTGCATGTGTATCACATGGACCATGGCACTTCCAGCACGCCACTTGGTTTGCTGTCATTTCAGGGAGAACTGGGGGGCTGAGCTCACTCAGGAAACAGTGCCTGGAGGACTTTGTCCATGGAGACTCATGGAGCTTCAGATGAGCCCCAGCCTGTTCCAGGCAGCAAAGCTGAAGCTGCCTCAGATGTAGCAGAGGTCAAGAAACTGCCAAAGGTCACACAAAAAAACTATGGTAGAAACAGGATCAAACGTAGTACCTTAGCTGCAGGGCCATCTATGTCATAGGAAAGACAACATTTTGGCAATTCTGTCTGGGGAGGAGATGCCAAACTTCGATGCCCAAAGAGCCCTTGTGAGACATCACCTTACAGAACCTCTTGGCCAGCACTGGGAAGCCAGGACAGGACAAGAACCCTACAGTTCTCTCATTTATCAAACCAGGCAGTGACTGCACAGGCCAAGTCTTGTCCTGACTCACTCTGGGTCAATGACAAATGTTGCTTTGGGAAAAATGAGTGTTTCAGCCACTATAACTGAACATCTTGGCCTAACATACTGACAGGGAAAGGATGCAAGTTTGGACAAACCTAATAACTCTGCTGTGGTGACGGTTCCTTTAGATTATATTGCAGGTACAAGCAGCTCACGTTCAGATAAGCTGGATATGGCTCTTGTTCTGAAACTCACTTCTCCCAGACCTCTAGGGCTAGCTCCCCTGCCCAAGTCTCAGTGCAAAATTACTCAACCACAGCAGCGTGCTGACATG
The DNA here is from genome assembly GCA_013399115.1 of Anseranas semipalmata. NCBI lineage: Eukaryota > Metazoa > Chordata > Aves > Anseriformes > Anseranatidae > Anseranas > Anseranas semipalmata. The sequence goes on along the minus strand of VXAA01006753.1, from coordinate 244,706 downwards.
CACAATTTTGCTGATGAACAAACAGCAAATTTTCCCAATGCTTCCATACAGTTGTTCTGCTGGTGAGAGGTATGATTTCAGGAACATTAACATGAATAACTTCCTCTGACAGCTACATTTATTGGGCCTGCTTACCTCCCTCGTCTTCAAATTTCTGACATGACCTTTGATAAGAGAGTGGCTTGCTGGAATGACACTAGATTGCTAGGAGCTCTTGTGAGACAACCCCTTATCAAAGGCTGAGCACAGCCGTGACCAGCGTGGAGTGCCAGTCCAAATTTACCCAGGCTGCTATGTTGGCATGCGTCCCTAAATTCTCAGCTTCACGGGCTTTTATCTTCCACTGCAAAACGAGGGCAGCACGGACTCTCCCCTTAGCTGCCACTAGCCTGTTTGACACCACAGAAATATGCCCAAGTGAGAACATGCTCACCCTCCCAGCCCATACACAGAGCTCCCCTTCCCAAAAACCTCAGGAAAGAAATGTTTGAAATATGTGTTTCCCAAGTGCGGCTCTGTTTACTCGATAGTGATTGTTCAAGGAGGTGTTTTTGGCCTCTCCTCTTCCATTCTTAGGTTCTCAGCCGAACAAGGGCTGTATTCTTGTCATGGTGTTTATCGGGCAATGAAGGAGAAGCAGCAATGGCTTTCTGGTGCCAGCTGGCACTGTGCCATGCAATTGTTGTCAAATGGGGATGTAATAATTGTAATAATATGTTTCTCACTCAATTCAAACCTCTCCTGAGATGCTCTTTTTATTTGAGGGGGGTGAGAGGGGGGATCTGTGACTCTGCATGTCTCAATCTGCCGCTCCAGCTGGGTCTCTTTATCCTTCCAGCAATGCCTGTGGCAAACCAGGTGCCTCTGCGTGCCCTGCTGCAGCTAGCTTCACCCCGATGCGCTCTTCAGCTGCTGTGAAAACACAAAGGCAGGCCCCCAGAATGGTCCCTGAGCACCAGAAGGGCTGCTGGACTCCAGATCTGCCTCCCGCAGCTCTCTCTGCCATTTGGTGTCTGTGTCTGGAAGAAGGCGCTGGAGCACCGGGACAGTGTGTACGAGAGGAGAGGGGTGGCTCGGCCCCAAGTTTTCCCCTCTAACTTTCCTGCCTGTCTGGCCTTTAGGAAGTAGAAGGGAACTCAGTCATTAATAACCCTTGCAGTTTTTTGGCCTCCACGCTGAGCCTGTCCATGAGAGACCAATTATAATTGTGCTGCAGCCAGAAATCTCAGCTAAATGGCCAAAGCCCTCAGATTCTAAGAAATTCTGGGGAAGGATTTCTTTGTGGAGAGAGAGGATGAGAAAGGAAAAAAAAAAAGAGGATTTTCTTGGACACATGGCAGTCTGTGAGCAGGGCCAGGATTTCATACAATGCAGCTCGCTGTGGCTGACAGCAGGACGAGGCCCGTGTGTCACTTCAGACCCAGAGCGTCTGGCTGCCTGCACGGGGCATGGATTTCACCCTCCAGATACCTCCACAGGACCCCACCGCGGCCCTGCTCCTTCCACCAGGCACCTCGCAGTAGCGGATGCCTTGGGAAAGGGTGAGCAGTGCCTGAACTGGAGCCAAGACCCCAAGACCTTGACCCATTTCTAGCTGCTTGAGTCAGGGGGTCCCTGGGGAACCCTGTCCTAAGGGCAAGTCTGCACTGCGTGTTTGTTGCACCCATTTAACCCATGATAGAAGTGCATGCATTCAAATGGGAGAAACCTCCAAGGCTCAGACACCTCCGTGGCCTGTAACGCATCACCTCAGCTTTTTTCCATATGGGAAATGAGTGTGTACAGTTAAGCCAGTTCAAAACTTAATCACCCTTTCATCATAGCGTGGTATAAACCTGTGTTCCTCCTCTGTCCTGCAGATATTTTGAATGGCTGGAGATTGCTGCTGCAGTAGCTCTGGGTCATCCTCTTCCTTCCCCCACACCAAAAACTTGGGTTTTCTCAGCACACCAAGATCTAAAATCTACATTTCCAAAGCAAAAATGCCGATTAAAATGATTACAAAATAAATTTTAAAAATGGAGAAAAAAAAAAGAGAAAGAAAAAAGAAAGTAAAATCTCTGTGTCAAGAGATTTATCCCTGAACACATGGCAGGTCTGTAAAACAATGAGGGGAGAGAACATGTGAAAAAGGCTTTATGACAGCTGAAGGCTTAAAACATGTAACTGCTTTTTGGGAGTTAATCCCAGGTACAAGAACACTTTACAGATGCACGTTACAAGTTTGGTTTCATTCAGGTGCAGATGCAAGAGGGGAGCAATCTCCTGCCACAGTGCATGTCATACTTCTGTTTGCCATGGAGGGGTACGCTAAGAGGAAATATTGTGCATATTTAGTTATTTGGTGAATGTGTAGAGGTGTGTCCTGTTCTCTGCTGGGGCACTGCAGTACTGCCAGCATTTGCTTACCCAAGAGTCATGTATGGAAATGTGGGGTTTGGGGCAGGTGTTTAGACTTTTTTTCCCTACCCGTACATGGAGGTATACACCACCAAAAGCCGGGAATGGACAGAAGGCACACAGCTGGGCTGGTGGAGCCACTCTCATTTAAAAGCATGGTGAAATGACGGGAAAGGGCTGAACCTTCTGCCATAAACCCTCCTGGGGAAGTCTGTGTGGACATGTCAGCCTTGGCCATTCTCTGAGGGGGCAGCAACTGACTTGTCAGCTTTGTGGAGATTAAGAATAGGAACCCAGTAAGTGCTCCCAAAACGTCAGTGTTGTTCTAGGCACAGAAATAGTTGGAGAAGAAATGTTGCCTTCACTAGAAGTTGCTTTTCCCATTGCTAGAAATGTCCTCTGTGCTAACCATGCACATGCCATACTACAAAAAGTTAAAGAGTGACCACTTGAAGGCTGGTGGGACCTGAAAGACTAAAGTGCAAGGTTTAAAATGCAAGGCACATGAATTTAAACATGCCCTGGACTCAGCAGGATTTTTGGAGAGACCTGCACCCTGCAGCTTCCCCCAAGAGCACCTGGAAAAGGATCTTTGGAGTATTCTGGCCCCTTTGTCTATGAGACATCACTAATAGCATTTCCTGGATAAGCAGGTGTGTTGCTGGATTATGAGAGTATGTCCTAGACAGAGAAACTCACCTTTGTAGTAGTTTCATTCAAATAACTTTGGAAGTGTTCGTGGCTCTGGAGCAAGAAATTCTCTTTATCTGTAAAAGTCGCACAGGAAGCTGGTCTGCATTGCAGTGAGCTCCATCTGCATGCCTCAGCTTTTGTCCTTCACTGTGTGTATCTAAGAAACACCTTTTAGTGACTACCATAATGTGGACTCTTATTCACTGAGAATGTGGAGGAGGACATCAACTCCCGTGAACTCCTGTCAGTTGGAAGAGAAACCCTTCAGACCTCTTCATACCCTACTGGGACAGGTGAGGCTAGAGAGAAAAGACCTGGTTCCTGAAGGGACATCTATTAGTACTGGAGCAACAGGCTGGGACTAGGAGTTGAGAGAGAATCTAGAAGGTTGATGTCTTATTTAACAAAGCTGTAGTTTCTTGCTCTGCCCGCTTGCTGCCTTGCTTAGTGTGAGTAGACATTGGGATCCTTCCACAGCTCTTGTGCGGGCTCCTTCAGTCTCTGCATTGCATTTGTACCTAGATAAAAATAATCCCACAAGCTTCACACTCTTGAATCCCACTGCTCTGTGATGATGGTCTGGATTCCTTGCAGTTGGCCAGAATAGAGCTATGCTCTCCAAGCCTGACAGCAAAGCACCAAAATCACAGAGTCATGGCAACCCTGAGAACACAACTGAAACTCTAATCCCATTATAACGGCTCAATGTACTTTCCTCAAACTTCTAATAGGGCAACATGTACCTGAATAACTAGATTTCCTCCTCATATTCATGATCCTGCTCTTGGCGATGATTGGAGAACTATGATAACATAATCTGATTTGGATGGCCTGCGCAGGCACCACCTGGCAGCTATTGATATCAAGTTAGGAGAATGAAGATGTATGTTCCAAAGCAATATTCAATTACATTGTTTCCTTTCCAAAGGTAATAACCTGATGAATAACAAAGTTACTTTCCTTTTTTTGCTGTCACCATCTCTGTTCCCAGGGATTTTTATTTAGTTATTTTCATTTTTCTATTCAGCACCCGTCTGGAGATGGATGGGTGCCCCTTCTGTTTCTGGAAGCCACCACTGCTGAATCAAAATCAGCTGCCTGTGTTGGAATACAGTGATAATACCCAGAGTAAAATCTGTGCACCGCAGAGCCTGGCTTCTGAAGATCCTGTAAGCAGAAGTGCTGAGAGACAAGCTCTCAACAGCCTACCTTGTCATGCATTTGCAACTGGTCTCAGCTCCCAGCAAAGAGCTTTAGTACAGAGATAAGGGGAGATCTTTCTCCTGTTCAGCAACATTGAGATCTTTCTCATTCCATCCTCTCTAACTAGATTGGATGTTTAAGAAATGCTGAGTTCACTGAGATGTCTAAAGCCGGGTGAGAAGACATAAAGGAGCTTTCCTTAGAGATGCTGTGAACCATGCTTACTTTACTCACCATCTGTTTGAAAGAGCATTCCCTGGTTTCTAAATTTGATCTGAAGGTTATGAGACGTTACCCTTGTCCATGCACTGGCAGACCATTCTCCATAGCCTGGATTTCTCTCTTATGGACTTAGTGCCTTGGGGCTTGTGCTGAATTTTCTGACTTGGGTCCAAACACAAACTCAGCTTGACTGGGACTCTCCTTCCCACCCTGAAACTTCACCTCTGCTCTCCTGAATTCCCTTTATCCTTCAGTATCCAAAGGAAGAAGCTGCAGTACTTACAGTCCCTTTCTGATGTGGGAGAGAACTCACTAGCAAATGGTGACTCACTACCCAAAATCTCTTTACTGAACCTCGATCTCTTTTCCAGAAGCAGTTTGTGCCATTCTCTTCACGGTAAGTGAGACATGTAGTGTTTCTCGCTCCTGTAAATGTTTCAGTGGACTGGCTTCTCATTGGCATTAGACAAAGACGGCTTTGCAAACCAGTATTTCTGTCCTTCCCCAGTTTCATCCCATTTCTAATTTTCCCTCCCACTGGCTTCTGGGCAAACATTTTTAAATGTGTAGCACCTAGGCAAATGTGTTATGGAATGACTGTCTGGTCTTCATACCTGCCAGCAACAGTAAACCAGCTGTTACCACCAAAGGTAATAGAAGAAAACTCAAAATTTGAGTGAACCTCAAGAGCTCGTGGAAATGAATGGAAAAGCTTCCAAAGATTTTAATAGCCTTGCAGCAAGTTTCTGCTTGAACACAGAACAAAATCAAATCAAAATCACTGTGGAGCAGGGAGGACTCACATACAAACATTGAAATGACACAAACAGGGGAGAGCAGAAGATGTTAGGAGAGAGACAAGTAGGCAGTAAGATGAGAAATAAGTTATGTTCAGTGGATAAATGTCTGAGAGCTGGGTTCATTTAAAGGTGTAAGGACCAAAGGACTATAGAACAGACTAGGGGAACTATCAATTTTTGCCTTATTGGAAGGAGTATATGAGCTTTAGCATAGTAGATCTGTTCCAGTTTCGTGATTTATGACAGACAGATATATGAACAGTTTAGCCATCATCAATACAGTCTTCCTTGTTCCACCCAAATCTCACCAAAGGCTACGTGTTTTTCTTCCTAAATTGTGATAATACTCAGCAGATATGGGAGTTATTATGATTAGACCTTTTTTAGGAAAGAACATACACAAGTTCCAACTGTAATTTTCTTTGCCAGGCACTGCACAAGGACTTGTGAAGAGAGATGGCACCTGCACTTCAGAGACAGCCCCTGGCCTTGAGAATCTGTAAAGCAAAGGGTGGGAGACAGGAAGCACAATTCTTCTCATTGCTAGGGAAGTCATGGCATGGAGAAGGACATGCATGAGATTGCGTAGGTTTAATGGCAAAGCTCAGATTTGAAACTAAATCTTGTTCTCTCCTTTACTGTTGCTTAACCATAAGATCTCCTTGTCTCCCTGAAGTTTCATGATTCGACCTGACTCTTCAGTAGGCACGCCCTGAATGTGATGATAGTTATTGTTTATATGTTTAATTTTCTATATCTAATGCTGCCCCCAGCAAAAGGCAGTGTAAGAACTGAGTCATCGTCTCGAGGGATACAAAGGACCAGTGCTTCTCATCCCTGTACACAGATTTCCAGAGAAGATAGCACTTGGATGATGAAATCAGTGCCACCAGATGTAAAGAAAACTCTGTTGAGACTCCAGTTCTGACTTCAGCATTGCCTGCTTGCCAAACTTTCTGCAGCTTGGACATTGTGGAGAAATCCCATCACGGATATTTCTCATTATCTGTATTCTCAGAAGGAGTTTGGTCATTAGGCGCTTCCGACAAAGGTTTCAGCTTTGATCAGGCATTGAGGAAGGACACTCTCTGGTCACAGCCACAGTGGGTCAGTCTACCTCACTGGTTGTTTATGAAAGCGATTTTCAGAATCATGGATGGAAAATTCATTATGAGATCTGACTGTTACAGCCACAAGGACCGCAGTGGCTGATCTCGTCACATCACTTGCAAAACCCAACATGAAGAGCTCTGGCCAGCCAGCTGGCAGTCCAGACATTTTATTCTTCCCCACTACTTATCGAATCCAATACATTCTGGTAAACTAAACCACGTACTTTAGCAACCATCCCAGACAGGACGTAAAGAGTCCAAATGATGACAAATTCACCACTTTCTTCAGGAAATGCTTTCAGTTATTCCTTTCCTCAAATCTTAAACAAAAACAACAACAACAGCATAAGAAACACACACACACACAAAACAACAAAACAAAAAACCTATGTCTTACTTCCAGTTTGATTTTTATGGGTTCCATATTCCGGATCAGACTTTCTTAGGGTTTCCTTTTAGGTTAACTGTCCTTCCTACTTTTAGATACATTTTTCTTTGCTAGATCATTAAAACATCAATGTCCTTTACTTTCTTCTGATAAACTATATGGTATCCTGAAGAGTTTCTCATGTTAGAGAGTATCTTAAAGATAGTATATCATTCCTGTAGCTCATTTCTGAACCTTTCCCAGTCATTCTGCTTCCCTCTTCAATGTGGTCATCTGGTAGATGTTTTGTCAGTGTCATGCCAGTAGGAAAATCGTGTCCTTACTGCTACTCCATATCTCCTAAATTAGCTGCCAGGAGGAACAAGTTTGGCTTTCTTGTTCTGCCTGGAGCCAGCTTCTAGTGAATTGTCTGCATAACCCATCAGAGCTTCCCAGAGTCACTGCTTTCCAGAATATAGTCTCATAAATACATCGTGCCTGTCTATATGGCCTACTCTCTTCTACATTCATCTAGGACAGATCTTACAACACACATCACCTTACTGTTGCCCAGTTATGAACAGCAGAGTTCACTCTGTATCACCGATCTGCTCTTACTGCCATTTTCCTTTTCCCATTTTCTACTCAGATAGTCCCCAGCACACAGAGCATGGAAATGCTGTCCTAGCAAGAACTGATTTCTGTTGTCTCCCAGAATAAAGAATAGCCCACATTCCAGCCCACTTCCTTCCCCCGCCTCACCCACATTCAGATGAAACTGTCATTTTTTGGTATCCATAAACCAACCAGGTTTTAATACATTTTATTCCTCTAGGTTTTTCTCAGTCTGCATTGTGCTAGTATTTTGGCCAGCGTGCCAATTTTTGGAAAATCTGATCTGCATTATTATTTCTTTCTTTACTTTATAGTAGTGACTGGAGAATCCGGAGGTGTTGTGCACTGTACCTATGCACATGAAAAGACTGTCCATGTCACTGAGCAGTTATAACCTAGGCAGAGTGTAGGGCAAAGATAAGCAGAAGCGAGGAAAAAGGATTTCACAATAACTTTGTTTTTCAGATAGGGCACAAAGACATGGAGAAGTTAAAAATAAGGATGTGTGTGGCTGAGCTGTCAATAACCAAACTTTCCAGCAACTGAGTGGTAGGAAACACCCTCACTCAACCTTTTGACCTCACCATTGTCTGACATTCAACTCTGGTTTACAAGTATCCTGCCTTTCTGTTCCCTTTTCCCTACCCTTTACCATCCTTGCTCTAATTCTCAACTAGCTGGTCTCATCTCAAGTGCACACTTACCTGTGTTGCCTTAGTCATGATACCTTATTCCAGAATAGCACACGTCCTCCTGGATGATATCATTTTGGCCAAGGGCTCTGTTCCTCACTTTTTGATTATTTCCTCTCACTGAGACATAAAACTGTTCTTTTTTGGCTTTCTACTCCCCTTTTAGAGCTGTGAAACCTCTTTTCTTGTGATACACCTTCCAGAGGCCTCCAGGTTTTGTGAAAATTCAGATCCTCCACACAGTAAGAATTTTGCATCAGGTGTCCTGCGTAGTGTCATTTTATGTAATGAGCACAAAAAATCTGCTCCCATGAGAAGACAGAGGCAGAATCCTGGCCTCTGCCTGTGCACCTGCTCCTTTAAACAGTCGCAGGGCAAGCCAGCTCTTCCACAGCTGGCTAGCAGATGGGAAAAGGTGAGAACAGACAGGCCGCTGTTCAGGGTTTCTGTGGCAGAGTAGTAGGATTGCTTTAATCTCCTCTTAACACATTATGCAGAATCCTAAGTCTTTAGCTGAACCAGGACTACAATCCTCTTATGCGTCTTTGCTGAAATTCCGCGAGTTGCATGCACGCACGCACACACACCAGCACAGAGGAGCCTTCAGGAGCAGCTTACCCCTCGCAGGTGACAAACGACACCAGGCAAGTTTGTGCTGGAAAGCCTGCGAGCCATCAGTCACCCACAGACAAGAGACGGCTTTTGGCTCCCCCAGGCTTAAGGCATGTTGTGATTGCCTTCTTTTTATTTACGGGTAACGGAATTGATTGTTAAGATTGGCTTGTTCTTTCTTGCTGGGGATTTTTGTGCGTGTGTTTGTTTTCTGTTTCCAGCATATTGATGTGAAGTCTTTACCTCCCTTGACCTCCAGCAACAAGGCAACTTATGTTTGGGTCTGACAGCCTGTGAGATCCATTTGCAATGGGTGACACTCACCTCCATGCAGGACACGGGGACAAGGCTAGGTTGGACATGACTGCCAGCACTGCACGTGCATGCACGTGTGTGTCCTGTGCAGGTGAGAGAGATCCTGCCCCAGTCGGAAATGGGGTTTCCCAGACCTTGTTCCTAATCCTTTCTGCCACTCCATAATGCTTGCAATGTTGCAATGAACAGAGTTTTATAATATCAGTCAGTGTTCTCTTGCTGCATTGCAATACTTTGATATCATTAGTATTAATTGGTTATTTATGTAGGTTGGGATTTTCAAAACTAACTAGGGATTTCAGTGTCCACCCATTTAGGGACTGGATTTTCAAAACTTGGCTGAAGAAAAACAATTCAGACCTACTTAAACTGTCTTACACTGAGGCTCAAAAATCCTTGCTCTGGGTCAAAAGCCACGTGGCCCCGAGAAAACTACAGAAAAATATGTGGTTCCTCTTCTTGGGAGCTGATATTCTCTGCCACCCTGCAGCTCCAGGGATGGACTCAGCCGGTTGCCCAGGTCTGATGCTGGACCAAGGCCTACACAAGTGATGTAAGAGCTGGTCACGGTGAAGAGCTGAAGAAAATGAACCCTACTCTCTTGCTGCTTACCAACATGGGGTATCTTTAAAATTCTGGGGGGCTTTTCTGCTCTCTGGTAGGGTCTCCCTACCTGCCCTTCACTCCGCACAAGCTCTGGCCAGTGTCTGCACCCAGACTGCTATGAACGACTGTGTAGCAGCTGAAACTGCAGAAGAAGCTGGCTTGCGAGCCAGCTGGCTAGGGAAGGGGCAGATAAGTGGCATCTTGAGAGCCAGACGCAGCCCTGATGGTTTCTGGGGTTGGCCTGCGAGGCCTCTCAGCGGCTGCCCGTGGCGCCAGGCCTGCAGGCACGTGTCCTGCTGCTCCGCAGGTCCCCTGCTCAAGCCCTGCCAGCTGAGGGGACCCTGGGGCCTGCAGGGACAGTGGGATTGCCAGCACCCAGGGCCATGGGCAAGCACTGGCCATCCCCCTGCAGAGGCTATCCCCTCCAGGGCTGCGTCAGATCCCACTTGCTGGGACTGCGTGGAGGCTCAGTGGCAATTACGGTGTGGGTTGTCGTGTGGGATGCCATAGCCCAGGGAATGGCAGCACTGCTGATGTTGAGGCATCCCTGGTACATCAAAGCTTTTGTTTCATCTCGCCAGCCATGGGCTATTTCGAGTCTCTCTGGATAACTTGGAGATTGTGTCAGTGTCTCTGGATTTTTATCAACAATAAGCATGCTCAAAAAAAAATAGCCCCACTGTGCCAAAAGCTGTGTGGTGCGCTTGCAGTGGTATTTACAGTAAACATCTCCAGACACGATTATACAGAGCATTTTTAACATATGTGTCTCCTTAACACAATCCATTTCATTTCTTCACGCTGCAGAAGGGGAAGGCCGGCCACCCCTCGGGCACAGCACACACCTCCCAGTCACAGGGGCTGAACACCAGCCCCATCCTGCGCTGCCACCTGAGGTTCAAGCAGCCAGTCCTATGCAGAGCAGTCTTTCATGGGGAGCTGCAGAGCTGCTCTTCCCAGAGCTGCTGCTGAGCTGAAAATAGCTCCACGGCCTGCAGAAATGCTGCTTGGTGCCCTTCCATTCCCTCCAGCACGACTGACTGCTACACGAGCACAATTTTGTACGTGCTGAGGACTGCCGTGAGGTGGTGGCTCTGCTGCACGGGGCCTGGGTGTGTGAGGACTCACCTTAAAGACTCAGGGTGTCCGTGCTCCTTGCATGTATCTCTGGTGGGTTTCGCAATCCTGTCTGCGCTGCCTTGTTGCGTTTGTGACCTTGCCAGCTGCTGACAGCAGTGAGAGGCCGATTGCAGCACTGCCTGGCTGCTGGCCATGCAGCGTTTGTGCAGGTGGCTTCACCTCGCTGCCTCCCTTCCCATCTCAGCCCGTATGGCCCCACGTGCATCTCTGCTGCTGCCACTCTCTCCAGATCTACAACACCTCCACGGTTCTTCCATCTCTGGGCCTTGCACAACTTTCTCATCTGGTCTCATGCCCAAGCTGGTCCAGAGCTTTTCCATCCCTGGTTCTACCAGTACATCCTTCAGCTCTCCTCAGTCCCACCAGCTCTGGACTCATGCTGCTATGGGGAGATGCCACTAGTCACTGCTTTTTGGAGTCCCAGTGTAGGTAGGGTTAAAAACCCCACGTTCTTGTCAGTGTTGACTCATGTTTCAGAAGCAGATATTCACTGAGGTATGAAGTCTCATTCCTGACATTTCAAACAGAACATCTATAATCTCTAGGCCTCTGCTGACATGTTTTATACTTACTGTCCTGTCTGGTGCAAGTAGCACAACGTGGGGAAAGTTTGTTTCGTCAGAGGGTGCTTGGTAGCTGGATATCTATGTTGCCCTCCATCAAAGCAATGCTGATGAGCACTTGAGGGCAGTGCTTTTAGGAAGAAGGTTCTCCACTGAAAGAAATCACACCTGAAGCTGACCCTTAATATAATGGTACAAGTGAGACCCTATACTGGTTGCAAGAAATGGGAAGAAACTCTTATGGCTGCTCTAGTACTGCATTATGATGTCCCCCTTTTCCTTCAGGGAACTAAAACCTGAAGAACCTGAAGATCACCCGGTGAGTTGGTGTCAGAGCCCAGCTACCAGCTTGAGGTCCAAAGTCGTGTTCCCTGACTGACATCATGTGCTACATGGGCATTGCTATCCTGGCATTGTACCAGCTCTAATTTTTACTTAAAGAACAAATCAGTCGGAGCAAACCTACCCATCCCTGTTTGAAGCAGGGCCAAGTCACAACTGAGCAACATTTATGAAATAGTAACTGGAGCTCTGGAAACTGAACTACTATATTTATTCAGCCTGAGGTGAAGTCTGTCCCCAGATAATTGCAAAGGGGAATGAACTTATTCCAGTAAGGTCAGTTTTACCATTTTATCCCTTGCAAGCTCAGTTCATAGTTCCTGTTTGTTAACTGCAACTGAGCTGCACACAGAGGCTTTACGCTAGGGGACCTCTCTAAAAGGTAGGAAGAAATGGTGCCTGTCCCAAAGAATTTACAGGAGAGGCTGTTTGTCTCACACAGGTTAGTAGCAGGGATTTTTGTTTAAGCAAAACAATTTCTTAAGTTCACTGTGCTTCCATTAAGAAACACTCCAATTAGGGTGTTCCCTAGGGGACATGTATTAGGGTGTTCCCTAGGGGACATGTGAGTCTGAAGCAGAGGAAAAAGAGACATCTGTGGGGGAAAGATCAGGAAAGTGAAGAAAGGTTTGGGCAGATAGGAGATGTGGCAATGAAGGGCTGCTGGAGCAGAGAGGAGTAGAAGGGGCTGACACCCAAGAACAGTGCAATATGGGGAACAAAAAGTCAAGATCAAGCATGCTGGAAGAGTGTCTCTGGCAAGAGGGCTTTTTGTGCTGTTGGCTGCATGCAGCTGTGATCTGCACGTTGTCTGCCCCAAGTCTACCAGCAGTTTCTCCTGAACTGGAACCATCCACAGAGAGCCTGCCAAAACCACTTTCCTGGACACTCAGCAGAGATGCTGGTTGAGCTGCCATTAGAGAATTGGCCTGGCTTCTGGGAATAGATCTGCTCCAGTCACACCCCTTTCATTCTCACTGCTCTTGGAGTGGCCAAACTATTGTTTGCAGGGCCTGAATTGCAAAGTTGCATGCGTGGAACTGAAGCAAAATTCCCACACCCAAAGATCTGGGCTGCAAGTCTTCATGCCCTCAAACTCTCTGGGGGTGGGAGGTTGCCACTGAGCATGTGTATGCTTATAGTCCTGCTCACAAAGCTTCAGCTGGCCTGCTGTCTGGCTCACTGAACTACAGCAGTGCCAGGATGCTGCTAGGAGTCTTGGAGCATTGCTTTAAATTCAATTTACTGTACAACATCAGATCTGTCACCTGCAGGATATGAATCCCTCCGTGCTAGTGCCTGCCATGACCATTTCTGCACTTATTACCCCACTCTCTCAAATGTTTTATATTCCTATATTTCACAGTTAGGTCAGAGCCGTAAAAATGCACAGATCATGTGGCCAGATGCTGTCCATTCATGTCATAGCAGATGTCTGAGTCAGCCTAACAGCTCTATAGCTCCGTAGGCCATTCTAAGTCCAAATCTGATTATTCACAGTTCCTCCAGAGAAATCCTGCAAGATGCTCTGTGGTGGTTGGTTCTAGACTAACAAAGCTTGAGGGAAAATTCCTCCTCAGGCCCATGGCCTTGAGGATGGTTTATCAGAAGCAAGAAGCCACATTTTTCTGTTGGAAGTCTGACGTGTTTTAAATAGTTACTATTCCAACAGAACATTTGGAGAGCATTATAAGTACTACCTTCCTCTTAAAAAAATCTTGCTTAGCTCTTGTGTCCCCCAGCACCCTGAGGCAGTGAGTTCCAGCTAATCTGATAAGATGACAGTAAGGTCACGTGCAGCATTCTGGGGTGTCCTCATGCTGTTGGATTGTAGAACTGGGAGTTCAGGATATTTTTTTTCTCTAGCCTGTTAAACATTTCTATGACAGCTCCTTCCGTCTGTCTCCTCTCCAGGTCAAACATTATTCACTGCTCTGCCTGGAGGTTAGTCCCAGAGGCCAGTTCCTCTGGGTGGGGGCATTGCAGCAGGGCTATATGCGAGTGTGCCAGGGAACCCCATTCTCTCCTTCCTCCCACTTCTCCCAGTTCTCTATTACTACTACTTCTCCAGTGTTCAGCAGGATGGCAGAGCTCACAGAAGGAGTCAAAGTGATGGAGGAGATCCTAGAGGGCTGAAGATGATCTTCTCCAGTCTATTTTGCTGGAGAAGCTCTTGCAGAACTTGGAGGAAGACAGAGGGAGGGATGTTAAAGCCAACCTCCCAGTGGGAGCCCAAAATTAGTAAGTAGCTGCACCATCCAGCCTGTCTTGGTGCAACTCCTGGCTCAACACCCTGTGGGATACCGGGGTAGCCCTGGTGTACAACAAGGCAATGTGCCACTGGAAGTCTCCATTATGTGTCACAGTGCTGATGAGCCATGGCCCCACAATGACTCGGTAGAGATCCAGCTTGGCCTCATCCAGCTCTCTGATGGTAGGCATTGCCCTACGCAGCAGGACTTCTGGAGCCACGAGGCAGGACTGACGGCAGCACATGTTCTCCTGGACACAAAGATCAATGCTGGCTCTCAGGAAACCTCAGCATGTGCTGAAGTGGAAGAGGAAATGGTGCCTTTTCATTAGCACACAGGAGTACTGGCATGTGCCTGCTTCTGTGCCAGCAGGTATTAATGCCCATCAGAGCGTGCCAACCAGCAGGCACTGTCTAATCCTGCTGTTGTATAATGAATAAGATTATTGAACTGGAGAACTGAAGGTCAGAGAAAGAGACTGAAGCTGTTGGGTGCAGAGCTGCTGTGCTCCACTGAGATATCAGGGGACAGTCTTCTCTGGTGCCCTGCTCACTCTTCCTCCTGGGGGCCTGACCAGTGCTCTTCTCTAGATCTAGATGTTCATGTTCAAGAAGGAGGCTATGAAGACCCCAGCTGGAACAGAAGGGGCAAGACCAACTTCAGCTCCAGATACGTGTGTCCACTTGTGCTATATTTGAACATAACTGGATATCAGAGTCCCACTGGTTTCAGGCCATTAGTGAAAGCTAGAGCTGCTGCCTGACAAAATAGATGGAGGCTCTCCAAGGGATGAACATTCCTTCCCTTCAGTCTGTTAGAGGCCTCACAGTGTGATGGCACCACGGAAGAGCGTGGGCAGCACCCAAGAAAGAATGAATATCTCTGAACACACAGAAAATGAACAAAGAGGCAGAAGTGGCAGGTGAATGTCCAGATTATCTGCAGGTGAAAGATACAGGAAGTGAAGGCAAAGAGGAAATACAGGAGTAGGATCTGAAGGAGGCAATAAGCCCAAGTTATTTCTTTGTATTAGCTCTTTGTTATAAGCAATAACGAAGAGTCTCCTCAGGTCTCATCTCTCTTTCCCATGCTATGAAGAACTGAGAACTCTAAAGATAAAGATCATTCAGCTCATAGAAGGAAGAAAGAGATTACTGCATTACTCTGTAGGGCCTCAGGGAAGCGTTGGATGCTTAAGACTTTGGTTGGACTTTGAAGGGAACTGCCTTTGAGCAGCCTTCAACTGAAAGGGCTGATCTGTGGTCTGAAGCATTTGGGGAGGCACAAACAGTGTTCTCAGGATTGTATGAAGTCCACAGAGAGCTGAACATCTAATTAATTTCTCCAAACGCAGAAGAATTCCCTATCATCTGCCCTTTTTTGAAATTGCCCAGAAATAGTGGGAGGGATCCACAAGCTTGAGGCTAATGCACAACAGCTCTGTTAATCATTTATTAGTGTTTGGCTGGTGCCTGTAATGTGTGTGTGGAGATGGCTCTGATGAGCTCTAAACTTCTGGTTCCCATCTGGAACCTCTTGCTGTGCCCAGACTTTGTTCAGACTTTGTTTACCGTCAAATGGCCATCTGGCCTGTCACCAGGAAAGACATCAGTACAGGTATTGATCTGTACAATCGATTTCGTGTCACTTCCTCCTCTGGGAGTAAGGGGGAATTCACATGAGAATAACTCATAAAATACCAAGTTCAGAATGCCACCATGGACCCACACAAAGGTCCTCTGTCATGAGGACCTCTCCTCCCTGCCAGTGAATCTCTCTGAAGAAAAAGGAGTTCAAACACCAGCATCTATCAGTATACTGACCAGACAGAACTGAGAGAGATTAGAGGCCTGGGAGGTACAAACTCATTTCATCTTGTTTAGGCCAAATGGTAGGTTTCTGTTGGGCAGAGGTACCTGGAGAACATCATGAGGTTGGCTTGTAAGAACTGTCCTGCTGGGGTCCTTGGGCAACATTCATTCAGCTTGGTTTATGGAAGTAGGAAGAACTTGAAAGAAGTCTGTTCCCTAGACAGGCTGGGTGGTGCTGCTGCTCATGTCTCTTGGGTTTCCAAGGGAAGGCTGACATTCAAACCCCTCCCTTGGAGCAGGTTGTTTCCAGCTGCCTCAGATGCCTCTGATGTGTTCTTCCTTGTGAGCTAGCCTTGGGTCCCTCCTCCTTCATCACCATGTTGGCTGCTGCCACTGCTCCTCCTGCTTCCAGAATCTCAGCATGGTCTCTGGGGCTCTAGCTCCTGCTTCTTGCAACCAGCTGACTTGCCATTTCTGAGCAGAGTGAAATATCAGTGAGAAACACTTGTGTTGTTGCCCCAGAACAAATAGACCTTAGAAACTCTGCCCAGTGAGAGAGTGAATTCCTCTTGAGGTAGAAGTGTGCACCACAAACACAGCATGGCAACAGGTAGAAATGAATGAGATGGAGCTGTTGACAGCAGCCAGGGAGTTTCCCTGACAGTGGGGTTTCTGTGACCCATCCACGGGCACTGTGGGCTGTGGCCAAGCAGATGGAGTCCTGACAGCAGCAAAGGTACCTGCCAGAGGGATGGCTGCCAGATGTTCCAGCTCTCCATGTTCCCAGCCTCCTCGTTTCCAGGAGAATCAAAAGAAAAAAAAATTAGACATGAGGACTGAACTAGCTATCGCTGGCTGCTTTGGTGTTGAATCCATGTTCCTCCAAGGTGGTATGGGAAGAAGTGAGTGTGGGCTTATTTTAGTGGAGAGCAGGGAAGAAGCCAGGGTTTTCTGGATGCAAAAATGAAGAAGAGACCTGCATTCACATGGGGAGCACTGCAGGACCAGGGGGAAAGGCTGGAATCATTAGACAATCTGGGAGGAGTGCTCATCTGGGTATGGAGAACACCCATACTGTCCCTGCAGACCCCATAGTCAGGAGAAACAGGATGGTATATGAAGCTCAGTGTCCCGAAACACCCCTTGGCCCTGAATGGAGATGAATATAAACTAAGAGTTGTACAGGAAGAAAAAGACTTCTCAACTTTACACTGAGAAAAAAAACATTTGCTAGGACCTCTTGTCCCAAGAATTAAATGAACTATTTGACCTTCCACGTCCACTGTTTCTGAAAGCAGGACACGTCTGATGGACAAAAGGAAAGAGCATCCTATAGGCATTTCTGTTTCCGTGTTCATTCAGTTTGTGACATCCAATCCAATGATATCATCCACCGAAATCTAGGTCCTGACAGAGTTGTCTTGAATGTCTCACCACGTGGCCATGGAGCATGACCTTTCTTCAGTTCAGACTAGATTTCCTTTAAGAAAAGTATGTACTTAGAGGGATTGCAAATAGAGGTTAAAAAAAAAAAAAGTAGGAGGAGCATTTTCAGGAAGACTAAAAACAAACTGTAGCATTACAGAGATATTTATTTATGGGCTTACAAAAGAATGGGTGGAAATCTGCTAACAGGGCAATTTTGTTGTCTCTATTGTCTTCTGCTGTAGCCTCCCTAAACTTTGCTAGTCCCTGTTCTCCCCTGCGTATGAACTGGAGGACTTGCTAACAAGTGAAACCAAACTTTTCAAACCTCCTCACCAAAAGCCAGGCTAAGGCAGCTGGAACGTGTTTTAAATAGCTCCTAGCTCTAAGGATGTCCAATGCCATTCATCCAGATGCAGTGGGCTTCTGAAATGGGCTGCTCCACATGTATTTTGGAACCTGTATTCAGGCACCAACATCTGAAAGGCTAAGCTGGGCTACGCAGCTCTCCTGCTGCTGCACTGTAAGGGGGGAAACAGGACAGAATCCGTATCTCAGCCACCAAAAGCAGCAACCTGCTTTAGGTAGCCCTGCTCAAGCAGAGGGGTTGGACATGTTGACCTCCAGCGGTCCCTTCCCTACCTCAACCATTTTGTGATTCTGTGATTCTGTGTTCTTTAGCCCTAGTATACACAGGCAGCAGCTGCATTTAGTTGGTCTTCAGGCATTTTTGGACCATAGTCTTTATTTAAAGGCTCCTGGACTTGCAGTCTTGCCCTGAGCTGCTCATCAGCCATGCTGATGTGCCAAGGAGGCTGTAAGCAAGACTGGGGGGAGCTGATCCCATAGTTATATGGAGCATTGCTTAGGATCTGCGCCTTCTTTTCTTGTTTTCTCAGCTTTCCAGACAAATGGCCTGCATGCTCCAAGAGAAAGCAGGCCCTGGAGCAGTGACAGCACCTCAGTCCCCACCAGCTCTGTGAAAGCACGCAGACCTTGCCACAGATGTTAGCAAAGGTTCCTTGCTGACAACTCTGTTGGCATCACTTTCCTGCAGCTCACCTGGAGGTCCCCCCATTGGAAAGGCTGTGGGGATAAATCTCTGCTGCCCATATGTGCATTTGCAGCTGGTTTGTGGTCTTCCAAGCTCCTCTTCATGCTTTCCCCTTCCCAAAGACACCACTGCTCTCTGCTACATTGAGCCCAGTGGTGGCTGACAGGGACTACAGCAGTGGAGGTGCAAGCCAGGCTGTTTAGTTTGATCAAGAACACTTAAACCCAGGTGCAGGGAGGGAGGAAAAATCCCATTTCCTGCTGGGAGCCCCAGTGTCAGGACTCACATGCAAATAATAAGACTAGACAAATTAGATCCTAATTTGTATCAGGCAGATTCAATAGTCTTTGCAGCTGATAAATGTTTTTCCACTGAATTCATTGCCCTGTGGATTCGGACCCATGGACAGAGGGTGCAAATAGAAACCAGATCTTTAAATCCTACAGAGAGCTTCCTTGGGGACAGAGCTGCCTTGCAGTACTGCGTGCAAGACGGCACTCGTTCAAGAGAAAGGGAATAAGGGAGATGCTGGAGCTGATGGGTTGTCCTCAGCAGTGGGACAGGGGACAGAACACGAGGGCTGCAGTTTGGGGCAGTTCCCGCCGAGCAGGAGGTGGCTTTGCAACGCACTCCAGAGCGGGGTCTGAACAAGCTTAAGGCCGCTGCTCGAGACTCAAAAAGGCCATTTTTTCCCTCCCTCGCCACCTTCCCTGCTTTCTTCCCAAACTCCCGCCCTCTCCTCCTGCTTCCCCCGGCAGGCGATCAGCCCAGCTGGGGCCGGTGCGTGCCGTGCCAGGGGTCAGCGAGCCTGGCACGAGCTGGCTGTTGCATGGGCGAAACAGCACGTATGCACCGCCGCGCCGTGCCTCGTGCCTCCGGTTGCACAGCAACACGGGGACACATGCTCGGGTCCCCGCCAGC
>VXAA01006753.1:66447-225184 GCA_013399115.1 Anseranas semipalmata | reverse complement strand
CCCTCCCGCCAGACCTGCGGCTGAATGCTCCTTTTGATTCAAAGCTAGTAGCCTGACCTTTTGCAAAGCCAGCCTGCCTCGCAGCAATGGGTGCTGCAGGTGGTGGACAGTGCCAAGAGGGGGCCGGGGGAGCATGGATGTGCCCTGACCTTCTTCCGTCTTTAACCCCGTTCTGGATACGTTTCCCTGCCATGTCCCCTTAGCATTTGGCCAACCTCGGGTGCTTTCACTTTCAGATTGTTTCATGACTTTCAAGGGGTTCGGACCTTCTAATCTCTTCCTCCCTCCCTTCCTGGACATTCTGGTATCTGCTCAGCTGGGCTCTTCATGGGCTGAAACGAGATGAAAAGTCCCCTGCCGCTGCCTGGTGTTGCCTTTCATGGAGCTCTCCAGAAGAGCTCTTTCCAACAGTTGCAGGGCACACAGGGCCATGTAAGGTAGGGGCTGGGCTCAGATATCACCCTTGACTGATCTTGAGCTACCGGTGGGGTGCAGAGATGAAGTACCCAGCTGGGATCATGTTGCCAAGGGCTTATCTGCAAGGAGGGGAAGGTGTTGTCTGAAGGGATCTCCTGGCACTAGCAGATGTAGGGGAGTAGGAAAGGTGAGGTGAAGGCACACTGAAATGAGGAACGAAGGTAGCTCACCTCCCTACACCCAGGGATGGCTAGTTGGGATCAAGAGCCCCAGATCTTTTGCAACAGTCAAGCTAGCTCTGGAAACCACACTGGGCAGCACTTAATCCTGTGAATAGGCCCATTTGTCCTACGGGATCTGAAAGCAAAGCTCTGTGAACCGAATTAAACAGGGGTGCACCGGGAGAAGGATAGGCAAGCTGCAAAATCAGAGGCTATACGTTAGCAAGGTCTGTGCCAAAGGAAAAAAAATTAATGAAAAGCAGCGTGACCCTGCAATGACTTGGCTTGTTGAGCCTGCGGGCTTTCTTTGATTTTGCTTGTGATTTACAATATCAACCACTTTGCTAATGTCTCTTAAATGAAGTGACCTGCAGGGAGCCCTATAGCAAGACCTCACTGTGTGGGATCAGGAGATTAGCGTGGACTGAAGCAGGGAGGATCTTCAGGGCTCCAGGCAGTGCTGGGAGCTGAGGCAAAGGTGAAGAGACACCCAGGAATCTGCAAATTGGACTGTGTGGAGTAAATGAGGAGGCGCAATTTGTTCTGTGCCTCCTCCAATCAGTTTATCAGGGAGTTCCAGTTGTCCCAGCCCCAAATCACCACTTTGCTGAGTTGAGACTCCGGCAACAGCAGATTATCGTCAAACTTTCATCACCCCGGGCTGAGCATGAGCGTGAGAAATTTCAGCCCAGGGGGAAAAAAAAACACCAAATGGTTTCAGAAGGTTGCAGAAGCCAATGAAAAGAAATGCTTAAAATAAAAGTGCCACCTCAACTATTAAAGCAGCCAATGTGTAAGTGCATCCTGGCAAGAAGGAGAGAAATTGCATGGTCTGATGTGGTCAGTGCAGGATTCCAAAAAGGCATTTGACTAAGTACACCATCAAATGGAGACTTATCCTTGTTCCAGCAGGATATTGAATCACGGCACTGTGAATCAGAAAGCCATTGGGTTGTCTATTGGTTTAAAGGATGCCTTTTTGTCAGCAGCTCTTCTGCTTACAGTTTGCAGCCACACGGTCAAGCAGGCTGGACTGTGGGCTGTCTCCTATAAGGAGGTAACGATGACTTTATACCACCCTTGCAGTGTCACTGGTGATTTCTTGCCCCATGTTCTGGATTGAGGGATGACACAGGTGTCTGATTAACACTGCTATGAGACAAAGTGGTTCCAGGTATACAGGACCATACAGCTCTGCAGGGGCAGCACAGGGCAGATCTTGGCACGCCTATACCTCCCCAGCTCCAACTTATTCTTTCACTCTGCACACCCACGATATCAGTGCATGTTGCAAGAGGCTAACTCATGGCAGCCCCTTCTACTCCACCTCTTAGAGTGCTCCCAGGTTTTTACAGCCTGATTGCACAAGCAAGACATGGTGGCCAGAGCTAAAGCAGTGCTGGTTTCAAGCCACAAACTGCTGTCTGCTTAATACTCTCTGGTACTTCTGACATGCCTGCTGCCTCCTTCTGTTATGTTTTCTCATAGCTGGAAAACAATTTCTCTTCCCTTCAATAAATCATCTCCTTCCAATTCCTCTAAATGGCTTGCACCTTTTGTCTTTCCTTTCATCACTACCCTCCTCCGTGACATGGTTGGCTCCCTCCATCATGCCTGATCCTGCCTTGCCTGTTGGCATCTGCATAATCTATATGGAAAGCTCCTTGGGGAAAGAGGCCCATCCTACATGCTATTTGTCTAGCATCAAATACACCTCTCGTGCTGTATAATTAACAGACATTGGCCAAAAGCAGATGAGAGCACACTCTCTAGCTACTGCTGCTTCCCTGACAGTGCTCCAGCTTCCCACAAAGGAGTCATCCCAGGATGCGTGAGATGTGATAGAGAGATGGCTAGCTGGCAGTGGTACAGCCATCACTCTGGGGAAACTACTCTGCAGGGGATGGGCTGTAAAGCTGAGTCACAGTTACTAGGAGGATGTTGAATTTCCCTTGCTGCCTCGCTGTGTAACAGGACCAAGATATTTAGTGGTTGTTCTTTATTACTTTGCTGCATCAGACTAAGGGAAAATGCCAGCTTTGATGAGTTGCCAAGTCCTTGCTGAATTATCATAACTACTAGAAACACCAGCACGAGTGATTTGAGAAAGAACAGGAATAGAAATATTTGCATATTATGTCCTTCACAATTTCAGCTGGCACTGGCTGGGGCCTCTGGCCATAGAGGGCCACAAGGCAGTGGAAAGGGACCAGCTCGGCTTGCAGAGGGTGCCTGTGCCCTGCAAACCGCGGGGCTGTGCCCAAGGGAGGCAGCCAGCCCTAAGGGAGAGCTGGGAGCAGGCAGCGGGCCCCTGCCCTCAGGGAGCTGTCACGGCCCCCATGCAGAGGGAGGCTTGCTGGCTGTGGCTGGGGGAGCAGCAGCGGGACCCCCCCAGTGCTCCCGGTCTGCCGGTGCCTGCCTCCCTACCGGATCCTGGGCAGACGCTGAGCCACAGCGCTGCAGGCTCAGGGCCAAGGTTGGCCCTTTCCAGCTTCCAGTGTCTGCCTCAAAGACAAGCCAAGGCAAGTCATGTACGACTTCAGGATGCTGCACGTGGCAAGGCTAATGTTGGAAGCCTGGGTACTCACCTCTGTGCAGAACAACAACAACAACAAAAAACCCAAGCCCAGACATCCTTCCCTGCCAAGAACCATGTGTTTTTCTTACCGGGTGCCGTGCAGGGGGTTGGTTTCTCTGAGAGCTAACCCAGCGTCAGCTGCAGAACCTAATAAGAAGCTGTTTGCTACCGCAGCAAGGAATCCGTGTGCAGCCTGAGCTCATGTCCAATGACATCTGGATGTCAGGTTGGCACAGGGACACAACTCATCCAGTTGTGTGAGACTGAGCATCCTCACAGGATCAATCTCCTCCCATTAAGCAAGGTACTTGAAGAGTACCAGAAATATCAGGGACTGATGTTTTGGGAATGGATTTTCTCAGGTGAATCTCCATTATGTTGATGTAGCTGCAAGAAACACCTCATTTAGCATTGTACTATGAAAGCCAGGTATATAATCTCTTTTACATGAGACACAAGCAGAAGGCACACCTCAGAAGGCAATCTGATGTAAGAACATCCATGGCAGTTGTGCAGTACTGTGGCAAAGTATCACAGGGCACTTGGGACAGGATAGATCGTGTCTTACATTAGCTGTTATTCTGGGTCCCAGCACTACAAGAGTGATCTGGACACTCAGAGTTTCCAATACATGCAAAGAAAGCTTTCCTGAGCTTCAGACAGCTCTCAGCCTGTCAAACCAACACGTTCCTTTTGCTAATGTGCGTCTGCTCAGTAGCCAAAAGAAAAGCAAAATACATTTGTGGGGAGGGTGGGGGACAGCAGGGAGAAATGTTATGAAATAAAAGATCAGAGGATCAAGAGCACTTTTGAGGCTCAAACATGCCACACACAAGCTCTGGGCCTGTGGTCAGCCGGAAAACATCAGTTTAAAATTCCACAATAGCCCTGGTATTTAATCCTTCTAATGCAAATTCCCCCCGCCCCAGTCCTAGATCGGCACTACTACTGTGGTGGCACAACCCGAGCCTTTAAGCCCTTTTGAAGTATGCAAGAGTCCCTGTTTCTCAGCAGGAGGGCTGGGAAGCTATGTCAACAATGTCAAAAATGTTCCTGTGATTACTGTACCTTTCTGAGCAGAAACCAGGAGAGAAAGCAATTAATGCCTCCTAATCTTGCTCATAAATAAAACTTGTTCTCCGTTGAAGCGTCATCTCTGTAGCCCCCTAATTAGGATGGCTGTCTGTCACTTCCAGGCCTGCAACAGTGGGAGGAAGGACAACCATTACCTCCCTCTGCCCAACACAGGGGTTAGACGTAGACTTCTGCAAGTGAAGCCATGTGTCTGAATGCAGTTGCAAGCAGCACTGTGCACTTCTGTGATATTCTTCATGGTTCGGTTCCCAAAGCAGCCAGATATCTCAGGACCTGGTCCTTGGGGTCCTGGCCAACCCTGTGGTGAGCAGCTCTGATCTAAGATGTACAAAGGGTGAGCTGAGGCGAAGGAGCCAGAAGGCACAGGTGTTGACATACGATGGTGATGAGAACTGTAGACCACTCCAAGTCAGACAGAGGGAGAGGCACAATGTGTATTGGCAGGTAGTCCAGCCTTATCAACAGGTGGAGTGCATGCCAAGTGTTTTCACCAGCCTCCCCTGTGCAAGCTGGGTGACCTCCCATCAGCATCAGGAACAAGACCTCAGAGAGCTGGGAGCAGTGCTTACAGAGCAGCTCTCAGAGGACTTCCAAGTGTGTCTGGATCACGGCCACTCTGGGCTTTAACACACGGGTGCTTAGTCCTGAGGTATTCTGGGGGTCTTCCCCATGGGCTGCAAGAGGAGCCGTCTGCTCTGGAGCATGGGGAAAGCCTCTGCTCTTGGGTGAGGCATCTCCAGTAGAAACCAGACTGAGCCAGAGGAGAGCTCAAACTTTGGCTCACAGCCCCACATCAGAAGTGTGTTTGTAAAGACAATGTGTGTGCATAGACAGGGAAAAGAGTGTGCGTATACAGGCTGAGGTGCACCATACAGGAGAGGCACGGGAAATGCAAAGATGGTTGAGACTTCTGAAAGTGTGGACTGGCTGGATGTAGCTGGTGGGGTCATGGCAGGGGATAGATAAATACCTCAAGAGAGGACAAACAGGGAGGTGGTGGGATGAACATGGGACAGCAGAAAGGATGATGGCGGTGGCATGTGTAGGATGAGACAACATGTGAGTACAGCCCAGGAAAGCTGATCTTTACTTTGCAAGGTCCATGCATGGGAGGCTTGGGGTAGAAAGGGGCAAAGGAAGGGATGGGGAGGCTGGAGAGGAGCCAGCCACAGTGGCTATGGTGCCAGTGGAGGTGGTGGTCCCCACCTGTGGGTTGTCCAAGCAGGACAGGCCTCACAGCTCTGAGTGACAGACCAAGGAAGACAAAGCATCTCATCTGCACCTTTTTGCTCAACACTAACATCAAAACAAGTCACTGAGGTGCAACCCAGCTCCCAGACCCTTGTCCAAGACCTGAGCTCACCCATTGCTCCCCAGCTCCAGCACCTGCACGCCACATGGAAGCCAGCCCAAATGGGAGAGTAGTGCTTGAGGCACTGCTTTGTCAGTGCCAAAATGGTGTTGCCAAGCCATTCCTGTGGGCATACGCTGCCTTTGCTGAGTCCAAAGTGCCTTGCATGGAGGAGCACAGCTTTACAGGGAGCTCCTGTCCACAGAGACCTGGTGCCCCCTTGTCCTCCCAGCAGACCACCACTGAGGAGCTGTGGGACCCACCTGCAGCCAAGCACATGAGCCTGCAGGAAGCACTGGACCTGTTTAACATCAGTAACATAAAAATCCTACCCCTAACTGAGTGGGGGGAAAGCATTTCGGATCCTGCACCACCCTGTGAGGTGCCGGGTCACCAACAGGCTTGCTCTCCCTGTGTGGAGAGGGGAGCTGGGGCCTCAGGAATTTGTGATATAGCATTTCTCCCCCCTGTTGACTGCGCAGGACTGCAATGAAGCCAGGCTTGGCACTACCGTCCCCATCAGCAACTCTGCTAAGAGGAATTTGAGTTTTTATGACCACTGATAAGATTAAACTCTTTGTTGCAGCTGGTCGAGGCAGGCGGCTTCGGGCCGCGTAAAGCCACTGCTGCAGGGGCAGAGTTAAGGCAGTTTGGTTGCTCTCCTTGGGAATTCCCACTCTTGCAAATGTTTGGATTTCGTGTCAGCCGCAGCCTTAACTCCACGCCTGCTGGTGCAGGAAAGGCCTAGACCCGTGGATGTAAAGGGCACCCTGACACGGTGGGTTTCTCCCCGCTTCCTTGCTGAGTCTGCTGGCAGCCGGAGCACCCTGCACAATCACCTGCCCAGGGGGACACCACTGGGCACAGGTCCTCCTCCTCCTCCTTCGGGGACTCTCTTTGAAGCGGTCCTCCTCCATCAGGCCTTGGCGAGGGCAGGAGAGGGAAGATGATCAGCACCCTGGGATCTGCAGCTCTCCTCCTTACCCAGCCCAGGGAAACTCTCAGGGGTCTGCACTCAAGAAGTTTTCTGGGGCTAAGTGGCAGTTCCTTGGCTTTCCCTCCATTACGTGCTGGCAACATTCATTCATGTCCCCACCTGTAGAGCTGTAGAAATCATTATTCCCCAGCAAATCTTAACAAGACCTTCAGCCCCTACCTTGAAACCTCAGTCCCCTGTCTAGTCAGCAGCCAGCATGAGCCCGAGGACGTGTTGGTGATCCATCCCTCTCCCTGCCAGCCCCCAGACGCACGCTGTGGAGGCAGAAGGGCTGCCTTCACTTGTCTCCAGCTCCTCTTCACACCTGGAGGGCCACATTCCCACCCCAGGGCACCGAGAAGCCCAGGTGCCCCAGAGAGGGCAGTGCTGGTGAAGAAGAGTCAGGGGTTGCTGGCGGCTCTTCTCTGCCATCCATTTCCTCTGCAGGTGGGTGGAGGTGTTCCTAGGTCCAAATTACTGTGCTGTTCTCCGTAACCCACCCTCATGTTATAAACTTCAAAAAATTTACTATTTCCAAATGAACTGTGGATCTGGGCACCAGCTCTCAGACAGGTGTGTCCAATAAACTACATTTTCTTCTATCCTAAAGCCTAGTTTTTCCTTTCTCTCTGTTTTGCTCTTAAGTGTAACTGCTAATAAAACGACTAGACTCTGGCAGATGCACCCTGAGGGACAGAGTGCTGATTTACTTTCCCTGGGTAAGAAATGTGCATGGACCTTGCAAAGTAAAGATCAGCTTTCCTGGGCTCTACTCAGTTGTCTTCTCATCCTACACATGCCACCAACATCATCCTTTCTGCTCAAGGCCAGGTTGGATGGGGCTCTGAGCAACCTGGTCTGGTGGCAGGTGTCCCTGCCCATGGCAGGGGGGTTGGAACCAGGTGATCTTTAAGGCCCCTTTCCAACCCAAACCTGTCTAAGATTCTATGGTTCAAATACCTACCTTGTCCTCACAGCCCACCTGTGGAGCAGGCATTCTTCTGCTTGAAAATTTAGGAGAAGGTAATATCGTGAATTCAGAATGTGAGGTGCCCTGTTCTGAGTCATGCCTTGGACAGAGACCATGGTCTGGTTGGAGCAGAACAGAGGGAAAGGAGAAGTGCTGTGTCAAGCTCATGCACCGCTCTGAGAACTCAGCTATTTCCTTGCTCCAGGGCTCTGGGTGCGCAAGAACCAAATCGGGCTAGCTGAGGTCCCTCGTGCCCTTTCAGCCCGTGCCAGGGAGGTAAGGTATCCAGGGACAGGTGGGCAGCACTGCTTCCATTTTCAGAGAATTATTCATACTGAGCCCAGCCTGCAACTGCTTACTGAGATTCCAGCGTGCCCGGCAAGGCACGTCCGCTTCCACTGCAGCACCTCGTGAAATCGGGCAGTGCTGTTAATTGGGTTTGCAGGCAGGAGGATCAGGGAAGTCATGTTTGCCTTTGCAGATTGAGGCCCAGGTGACTTGGCCCAGGCATTGTGGGGAGGCAGTAGCATGGCAAGGAGACGACCCAGGCTTGCCCGTGCCTGGGGCAGGGCTGTAACCCTGGTCCATACCTCCCTGTGGCTCTGGTGACACCTCCAAGGGGCTGCAGGTGAACTGAGAACCTTAGTGCTGCATCCTGCCTGGAGAGTGCTTCAGGAAGTCAGCAGCAACAGGTGCAATAAATGAAGGGAATAAATGAAATGAAATATTGGCAGAGCAAGATGTGAGAACAGGGGCTGCCCTATGTCACATAAAGAGGATGGGTGTCAGGAGACCTTGCTCCCAGCCTCCTTGGTTCTAGTCCCACCTAGTCCTGTTCCATCAGGACACAACCCCATGATGTTTGAATTTCACATCATTTAAAATGAGCATTCTTGGAAACAATGTGCAAAGCAGCGTCATGGCTGTGACTCGTGCTTTGCTGTGCAGGTCCATCAGTCCAGGCTACAAAACCATCTCTATCCTGCCATGGAACTGCTCCGAGCCCCAGCTGGGTATTTAGCTGTTACACGGAGCACTTCGCTTCCCATCACACAGAGTGCTGGTGCTGACGTTGAGACCCACAGCTCCTGGAGAGGGGGTCACACTACAACCTGCAGGGCTTCAGCAATGTCATATTTCAGCAGGGCTGCCACCAGCAGAGGTCCTGAAATACCAGTTTTAATTAAAAGCTGTATTTTCTATTATGCCGCACAGCTCATACATGCTGACTACTGCTCTTTCACCTCACCAGGGCTAAGTCCACACTCTTTAAAAGTATGTCATGTGTCAGTCAGACAGAGCTCATGGGGGCTACAGCACTCACAAGCCAGAGCTTGGTTAAATCGGAGTAATGTGCAGGAAACAAATGGAAGAGGACAGAGTGACAGTGGGGGCAGTGAGGGGGTGGGGGGCTGAATGGAAACAAAGAGAAAAAGGAGATCTTGGAGGCAAGTGGGGGAAAGGAAAGCAAAAAAGGGAGGCAGGCAAATATCTGTGGTAAAGAAACACCAGACGCCTTTCCTGGGATCAGCATATTTTAGGCATTGAGTATGCCCAGAGCTCTCCTCCCGTCTCTTGGGAACATCGGTCCATGTAGAAAAGCCCAAGGAGGAGCAAAAAAGAACTGTTACGTTTGCTCTGGAGGGGAAAAGCAGATACATGAAGAGTTTATAGACTTACCTGAAACCTCTCATAGACTATTGAGTGGAACAGACCTTCCAGTCAAGACCTTCTCCCAGACTTCCTGACTAGGAGATGTTCCCAATTTTTCCTAAATATTTTGCAATCACTGATCTCCACCCAGAGCCCAGGCTGCCCCTGATGTCCAACACCACTCTTTCCAGTGCAAGGCTGGCCCTCCTCAACAAGGCCATGGTGCTTCCTGTCCTTTCTCTCTCTGCAGCCATGACTCCATTGGGCTTTGGCCCTTCTAGTGAGTTGGCATGATGGTCTCTGAGGTTGCCGCAGGCAGGCAGCTTACAGCAGCCAGCAGAGCTCTAGCTGGAGCTGAAGGGCTGGTGACAGAGGCACAATGGTTCCTTCTCGTTGTGCCAAATCCAGTCTCCAGGTCTGGCTTCCCACTGCCTCTCTGGAGAGTTTACAGAGGTCCCTCACAGCCGTGGTGGCTTGCAAGTGACATGTTCCCTCTAGCCATCCCAATGGGCTTCACCACCCCAGGGACCATCATCCGCCCCAGCAAGCTTGGTTGGTGGTGCACCAGCTTGAAGTCAGTGATGGCAGGATGGAAGAGGTTGGGGTCGTTCAGACAGTGCATGGTGCCCTGTGAGAGTGGTGGCCATGACTGCGGGCAGGAGGCCACAGGCTCTGGTTGCCAGCTTGCCCTCTCACTGCTCGGGGAGGAAGGTAGGGCTGTGCCGCCTTATCTCCCATCACCTGTAGATGGCTCTTGCATACTCTGGTAAGGCTGGAGCAAAGCTGCCTCAGTCCAGCACTCCTAAAAAGCTGCCAGTGATACCACTACAGTGGCCTCCAAGAAGGAGGGAAGGGGAGGAAAATGACCCCCCTGTAACATCCAAAAATATGCTTGGCTCACATGGAAGCAGTAGGAAAGCTTAAATCCTGTGCCTGCCCTTTCGTCCGATTTCCCACGCCTAAAACGAGTAGTTGCTCGGCTTTCCCGTGAAGACGTCACAGAAGCAGAGCTGTTGGAAGTGACCTCACGCTCTTGCCCTCCTGCCTGACAGCGGCACGGGGCTGCCAGGACACATGACTGCGGGACTTCAGTAACACAAGATGAGAGCTATTTGCCCCGACTATATTAAGAACATTTCACAGGCTCCGGCTCTTGGTTTAGTTCGCTCACTGGGATCTGGTGTCAGCAGTTTTGAAAACACTCCTCTCTCCAATAACAGTGGAAATTTGTAGGCTCCCTGTGAGACCCAGCACCCACAGGAGTGCCCGGAGTGCCAGAACAGGCTAAACATAGCACTACTAATTTTGGAGAGGTTAGGTGATCAGATAAGGAGAGATGGGGGCAGGAGGAGAGGGAGAGAGTCAGCGGAGCTAGTAATGTTAGGCAGGGATTAAATGGGAAGAGATTGTTAAAGGGTCTCACTAATGGGTTCCAAAAGGAGCACAGCTATTCAGCATCAGTAGCTGTCTGCAGAAACCTACTTCTCCTGCAGTCTTCCCAAACTACTTTGTAAGTCAGCTCCCAACATGTGCAGAATACGTCCACCTCTGATATCACATAAACACGCAAGATCCTGCATGGATGACCTGCTCAATGCAGTGGACTAAATAATTGTTGCCACTGAGAGCAAAATTCACTTTGCAAATGAGTGGGAAATGTTTTAGGATGTTTGCTCTCAATGCCTACTTGTAACTGTGCTTCTGCTGGAGTTCATATGACATCCCACAGCTCTGCTGGTGCAGTGTTCCTCAACTGAGGAAGGGCTACGTCATCTGTTTTAGCCTAACCTGCTGCTGAAACTGGTTTGCACTCAATGGACTGACTTTGCACTGAAAGAGTTGAAGGAGAGCTCACACAGAGTAACCATCAGCCAGCAGGCAGCGACTGGCAGCTGGACTGGGTAATATCTTTGCTCGCTCTATTTAGGACCACAAAAGGGTGTTTGCCTTTCTCCGGAACAAATCAGTCACTGAAATAGCCTAAATGAGCTCTTGAGGCTCAGACATATGGTCTGACACTGGAGACTGTTGTGTGTCAGCTGGGCACAGGAGTGGATGCTGTGCATCGAGCACCTCACAAATGTGGGGAGAAGGGTGCAGGTCTCACCTCTGCCACCCAATGTGTGTAACTGCCCAGTTGCTGCAGGTGAGGAGTCTGGCCATGGCTCGGTGCTGTGGCTCAGGCAGTGTCTTGGAGCTCGTGAAGCCCTTACAGCCAGCTGCACTTCAGAGTCCCACTATTAAAGCAACAGAGCAAGTGAGGAAATGGAAAAAGCAAATCATCTTCATCAGGTGGACACTGCCCCCTTTTTAATCCTAAATTCACTGTTTCAGTGGCTGGGGAGGCAATATTTCTGCTGACAGAAACAGCTGTGATGGCCGGCTAAGGCACAGGGGCTCTTCCCACCCAGATCAGCTGCAAATCACAGCTTTGCATCTTGTCCCCAAGCTTGCTCCTGGGCCAAGAACGACTTCCCCAGCAGTATCTGCTGGGAGAGGAGAGGTTTGTAAGCCATCTGGCTTCTAACTGGCTCAAGTACCAACTGAGTTCATGCTCTGGGCATGTCAGGAAGCAGCTTTCTTTGAACAAAAGGGGAAAGGGGGGGAGAGGGAAGCCCTCCCCAGGAGCTTCCACTCCGTAAAGAATTCCCAAATGGCCTCCCACTTTCACATGATTTGGGCATTGGGTATGAGGACAAGTGAGCCCTGACAGAGCCCTGCTGCAGGGTCAGTCGCATGCTTCAGAGACAAAAATAAGTATTGGCTTCATTTCCGTGTTCCCTTATCACTAAACCCTGGCTTCAGCCTGGCGTTGGCCACTGAACAGCTCATTGTGCCAAGACTCCGGACTTAAGAAAGAAATAACGTTTAAGAGCTGGGCAATGATGTTACCATGTCTCACTAAGCCACCACAGATGGGATAAAACCTCGTGAGACCCTCTGAGTAGGGCTTGGTGGCTGCTAGCACAAAGCATGCAATTTCTATTATGTTAATCTGCAATTATTGTGCAATTGGAAGCATACATTCATGTAGCTGGGGGTCATGTTGCTTTGCAGATAACTGATGAATGAATGTTAAAGAAGTAAGGAGAAGAGCAATCTGCCCTTGTACACAATCCCTATGCTAACCATATCATCATATGGTGTTGTTAGATAATATACCCAAGCTGTATCATTCCTAGGTTCCTTCTGCGAAGAATCTTACTTTGTTGTGAAATGGAACAGGAAAGACCACAAAATGAAACTCTGTGTTCATGTCCATAGGAAATCATGAGTTGCACCAAGAAAGTCCCTTTTTTTTTTTGTGCTTTTCCTAAATCTACTCTGCAACAATTGGATACCATGTAAAAGTCAGTTTGGGATGTTCAGTAACAAAGAGCTGTCTTTTGTGCGGTTGAGAAGGCAAAGCTCCAACAGGTCCTGCAATCAGCTGACACTCCACATGTAGTGATTGTCTTACTACTTTTAAAGGTTTCCATCTGAGCATCCAGAACGGAATGTTACTTTGACTCCTCTTCCTTAGACAGTGACTCACTTATGGGTCCTTACCACCCCATTTCACTCATCAGGGCTACAGAGGCAAAGGTTAGAAGCATAAGATCTTTAAAGACTCAGCCCCCAATTTAGACTGAGAACATCCTCTGATGCAGAACTGGATGTTCCGTGTATGACTCCTCTACATAAAGCTCCAGTAACAGAGCTCTCAAATCTAGCCAGACCTTTCTAGCATATCCTGCCAATGCTCTTCCCTGCTTTCCCTGCTGGAGAAAGGACTGGACCTGGGGCTAGGAAGACCACCAAGCCTCACCTAGGTCATTTATTCATGCAAAACTAATGAAAAAAAAATCATTTTTTTTTTCTAGCTCCAAGAAGGGCATGGTGTGAGCTTAGCACCTTCAGAGAGACAGTTGAACTCCAGGAGTAAGGTAGGCTGAAGCTTTTTATTCACATGGTTGCTTCTCTCAAAAAATCTCCTATCCAAAAGGAGGCTATTACCATCCCTCATTTTCAGGTACAGACTGGGATTTAAAAGATATCCTCAGAGGCACCTGCTTCTAATAACACATTCCCATAAGTCTTTTCCCTTAAGTTAGACCCCTGTGCATCCTGTGTTTGTTTTTAAATATGCCCCATGATAACGCTTTCCGTTCCTCTGCTACATATAAGCATACAATCATTTTATGCCAAGTCTTCCCATGTGGTTGGCAGCAGCAGGGCAGTGCAGGCGAAGAACAGCACCAAACAGATGAGTTTATCACAACAGTTCTGGCTGGACCATGCTCGCTGCAGGGAGAGCAGGCACATTCTTCAGCATTTACATGCACCTACATTGCTGCGCTCAGGTGTCTGTGCTCAGGGTTGTGCAAATGTTCACATACCTGCCTGCTTTCCATTTTTTCCTGGCATGAACGTGTTTTTGGTCCATGGGAAAGCCTGTGCCTAGAAGTTTGTACATGTGGCAGCAGAACCTTGCGTGTGCTTGTCTCAGCTAATGACAAAGAATCAGCTTTGATTAAAGCTCTTCTTAACATTTGAGAGCACATTTTCCTGGATATATTAAACTGTGGTCAAACATCATCCACATGCTTTGCAATGATCTCATTAGAAACAAGTCAGAAATGATGAAAGTTTTGAGCTAGAGTGAGGGTGTGTCAGGCCTTTGGATCTGGGTGTGTAAACAAGGGCACAACAGATTTTGTGAGTATAAACTCTGCAGACCTATAAGACTAAACTCCTGTGACATATTTATGTTTCCTCATACACAAATCACATTGACTCTCACACTCCCCTATCACGCGGAGTCACCGGACTTCAAAAGAAGTGGAGGAGGCAGCTGGATTCACTAAACAACATCTTGGACACTGTGAACGTGTGCCAGATAATAAGGGGAGAATCGCAATTAAAATGTCAAACTGTATCACATTTCCATAACAAAGTCAGAGAGGATTTCCCTCTCTGTGCCTTTCCTTTCTGTTTAACTTGTTTAGGGAGCTGAGGCTGCTCTTTCCATGCTGTGGTTTTCAACCCCTGCAAGACATACAAAGTATATTGTTCTTGCAATATTCGCTTCCTTCATGAGATAATTTGTTGAATACTTGAGCAAAACTGTGTAACAGAAGGAGCCAAAGCTGTCTCAGAGGAAACTATTTAAATTTTCCTGCTCAGCGCGAAGCCTTCTTACAGAGCTCTGCTCTTTGCTCTGCACTAATAATACCCCCACTTTGTTCTCCTCTGGACCTTGGAGGGCTTTCCAACTATGCTACATGCTCACAAGGTATATAACCTGCTTACAAGGTATATAATGCTGATCTGTTCACACAGCAGCTAAGGAAAATTTTAACGTGAAATCCAGGGTTACATAGACAAACACTCAAGGTTATGGCAAAGGTTCTCATCGACCTCAGCACACTGACTCCAGGCAGAAGCTTGAAGCTGTACTAGACTTGTCCAAAGACTCAGATAAAAATAGGAACTATGGGGAACTTCAGGTGTTTGGTAGTGATAAGAACCACTTTGGACCTAAAAATAAATGTCTCTGTCAATCATCCCTCTCCTGCCCACCCGGAAATCATGCGGTGACTTGCCAGAGAGGGAAGAACTAGACCCTAAAAAGGAAAGAAAAATTTCAACATAGAGCAAATATCTACTTGGGGAAAAAAATGCTTCCCAGACAGATTTTACTGCAAGTACTTGATTGAGTGACCATTTGTACAGAGTCTCAAGGCTATGAGCTTTATCAAATGTTGTTTAGTGGTTGCTGTAACATTTGACATGCAACTGGGAACCAAGATGGAAGTTGGTTCCCTTAGCAGCTGGCTCTTGTCCCCTTGAAGAATATCTCTAGCTCTGAGCTAGCCCTTCCCAACCTCCATAAACACATCCCTTGCTTTTATATACTGTAATAAAGGAGGCCTCGCTCTGTTTTGCCTGGCTGTGGCTGCCCTGGCCTTGCACAGGCACATCCAGCAGCTGGGTGTGAGTTTGAACTCTGGGATTCCTGCGGCAACACCATCTGTGAAGGAAAGGGTGTGGAAACAGATGCTACCGGATAACGTCTGAAGCCACCGGAGCTGCCTCCCAGCTAGGAAACCCCAGGCAGACAGCAGCCCATGTTCCCAGGCATCCCAAAGGCTGTGGACCTGCTGAGCAGAGCACCACTGAAGAGGAGTCGGTGTGGTCTTTCATCCTCATGGAGCAAAACTAGGAGGAGGCTCCAGACCCTTTCTTGGTAGAGGGCTGTGGAGTACCTGTGGGGGTAACGTGGCACCAGTACCTAGTAAATCCTCCTTCCGTGGCCCCCCTGAAATCCTTCCCCTACCTGCCACCAAGGGAACAAAGCACCATAGAAGGAGAATGACCTGTTGAAGAAGAGGAACAAAGTCTCTCCATGCTGTTTGTATGGATATCCTGTTGTGGAGAGACCTTTGTGGCATCTTGTGAGCTCAGCTACTCAGCTGAAAGGAGAGGAAGTGGTTAAAATGG
Source organism: Anseranas semipalmata (assembly GCA_013399115.1). NCBI lineage: Eukaryota > Metazoa > Chordata > Aves > Anseriformes > Anseranatidae > Anseranas > Anseranas semipalmata. The sequence goes on along the minus strand of VXAA01006753.1, from coordinate 209,440 downwards.
ATGTGAGCTCCTCTGTTCTGCTTTCGTTCCAGTGTTGCAATGGACTTACTTTAAAGATCAATAGGCTCTGCATAAAACAAACTTCAACAGGCAACTCTGTCCCATTCCCACTTTCTCTCATTTTCCCTCCATCTTCCCTATTCACTCCACCTCTCTATCTTGCCACACCTATTCTGGTTTTCCTCTTCTTTCCAAAACAATTCAGGATCACCCACATTTTTTACGGAGTTTCTCCACTGAGTTCATCCATCAGTTTACAGATACTTTTCTCGCAAGGGCCACTTCTTTTTGCAAGGTATGAACTGGGGGTGCTTCCCAAAGGGCCCCACAGCTGCCTGTAAAGAGTTGGTGACTGTAACATGACAGCTTGAATTTCCACCCACTGCCTCCACCAGCCTGTTAGCCTCAGAGCAGATTCATGGGTGTCGAGGTGACAAAACCCCTTCCCCTGGGTGGTGCACGTTCCCATGCTCATGTTTGACCAGACAGCGATAACCGCACAGCTGGAGCAGCCCAGAGGTCACCTGGCGCGACAGGACGTGCTTTTTCAGCAGGACCCAGAGCCCGTGCCAAGCTTCTCCTTTCCTCCCCTCCGCAGCTGTGAGGCTCCAGCTTGAAGCTACACCTTCCTCCTTTCAAAGCCAGGTCACACCGAAACCTCCTGCCTAGCTTTTGCCGGTAGCTGCTTCTCACCGCAGCACTCCCGGCCAGGACATCTGCTATATTGTGACCTGCAGTATCTCATGAGTCATCTCCATTCTCCCGCATAATTGCAGACACAAAAACGCTGGGTTATGAATTGGCTGGTTTGGGCCAGTGAGCATCACAGAGATATGCGTCACCCCCCTCCCACGGGAAGTTCCTATAACATTTAACAGAAAAACATAACCCCGTCTGTGCCTGACAATTGCTCAGGCAGGTGGCGTGTGCTGGCCCTGCTGCTCCTTTTGCTGAACTCGATCATTTTACAGTTACCTTGTGTTCCACCCATCTGTTAGCTGTATCCACCTTTTGGTTGCCTGCGGTCAAGAATTTCTGGACTTTGTTTTCTGCTTCACCTTTCACCACATCCCAAGCTCCGTCCCTGCCCTCAGAACAAACAAGCAATTCCCGTTGCACTTGTGCCCAGATCTGGGCTATTCCCATAGCGGTGCCCCATGAGCTCTTCCGTGCTCATGAAGGAGGAGCTGCCACCGCAGGGGTGCTCAGGTCCTCACCATTGAGCAGCTCTTGAACCCATGCATGGAGTCTCCCCAATTTTGGCATAATATTTCATCATGGAGCCCAGAGTTGTACACGTAGGTCGGCTGGTGAAACCAGCTTTTTTATCATTTTGTTAGTATTGTGGCTTTTTTATCGTTGTGTTAGTATACCAGACAGGGAGAAAGGGCTGCAACTGCTGGCCTGTCTTAGCAGTCCAGCACATGGGTGATCCTGCAGAACCACCCCATCCGAGACAGGTACAGCAGCTGAAACTGTCATTTTAACCTTTGCTATACATAGGCAATTTGGGTTTTGTCATTTTTTCCAGCCCTGCATATTGGGTTTCTTTCTGAAAAAGTAGAAGGGGAGAGAAATAGAGTGGCTGGGCTGGAGTGTGCTGTTTACCTCAGCAGCGCCCTTTGTCTGTCTGTCCTGCCGCACCACCCACTGCTGCCTCCCAGAGCTGCAGAAGCCCCAGCCTCCACTGGGCAGAGTGACAGCCCAAGCCACCTTTTTGCAGATGGAGAGCACCGGTCTCAGTGCCACCCTCCCACCCAAGTGCAGGGAGCCGGTGGCAGAGGTGGCAGCTCCAGCCCAACCTCCCCAGTCCCGCTGTGGCTTCCAGGAGGGTGCTCGCCTATCAGCACACTGATGCAGTCCTCACCCCTGAGAACCCAAGCACCCGTGAGGTCCCGAATGCAAGAGGCGGAGGCCATGCTGTCCCTGCACGTCTGCAGACACCCAGGCTGTCTCTGCAGTTCAAGGTCACCCGGAGAGGCTGGAGGAGAGGAGGCAACTGGACCCGGGCCGCCGAGGTGCCAGGGTAGCACCGCTGCCACTCTGCGGGTGAAATATTTCCCACCATCTGCGCCGCCTTCCTAGAAACAGGGAGGTAACTCCTGCCCTCACTGCCTGCCAGGCACTGACTTTTCTCTGCTCTCGTTTCTCATGGAGTCAATGCGGAGAAGCACGGCTCCGAGGCCTCCCTGGACCGCGCGCCGGTCTCCCAGGAGACCTCGGCACAGTTCTGGATAAAGGCTTTGTTTGCTCGTCTGTGCCCCCGAGAGGGGGACAGGGCCTCTCTGCTGCAGGTGAAACTCCAGAGCTGCTGCCGGTCACTCCTGCTGGGGCACCAGTGCTCCCCAGAGCCACCAGCGCCCACCTGGCCAGAGCTCGCCTTTGCACCCAGCCAGGCTGGGCCATCAGGAACTGCATCTCCCCAACACACGGCACCTTGGCTGGACACCTCCCCGGAGGATGCACCTCAACTCCCCACCTGCAGTCACTGTCCTAGAGTTCTGTAAAGGTGCTCGAAAAGCCTCCTTTTAGGAAAAAAATAAAAAAAAGAAAAGAAAAAAGAGGAAAGAAAGAAAAAAGAAAAAAAAGGCAGAGAGAAAGAATATCCCTCTTGTTTACTTCATTCTTCAGCAGGTAACCTTGTGATTCTGTGCTATTTTGGTGCCGACATTCCTGGGAGCTTACCGTAGTGAGAAGCAAACACCACAAACGAAAATAACAACGTGAACCTAAGTGCAAGTCCTGGATTCCCACCTAGAGATTGACTCATCTCCGAGGGCCACTGGCTTTGAGATTCAGCACGACCCGCAAGGAATTAACGGGGTGCTAGTGAGGAAGGGACGGACGAACAGGCTCCAAACGGTCCAAAAGTCTGTGATTCCCACATGCCATTCCCCCTGGCGTGGTCCCTCTTAGCCTGACGTTAAGCCTGTTACAAAGCAAGACTGCACACTGTATCCAAAAACGTGATCCTATCCTGCAGTTTTTAAATCTCCCATACTTTGCATGGCATTGCCTTTAGCCACATGCTGCAGCAACCACTTCAGTTACGTGACCAGTGCCATGTAGTGGCAGGGAATGAAGATACCAAGCAAACCCACCGAGGAACAGCAGGCATGTGGTATTGAGGTACAACCCTCCCATGAGACCTTATATCCCACCTGATCCATCAGCAGTCATCTCCCAGCCACCCCACACCAACCCCAGGTCGCCGATAGCTTGTGCTGACAGGATTTGCTCTCCTTTCGGACCTATGGGGTAACACGCATCAGTAGGGTCAGCCAGCTAAACCAGCTCGAAAGCTACGTGGAAACCTGTCTGCAGCCTCGTAGCCTGAATTACGCCAAAGCCTGGATGTTGCTTTGGGAGAGGGCAACCCCTGGACAAAATTTTCTGCTAGAAAAACAACCCTACCATGGTTTTAGGGAGAGGAAGATGTATTTCTCCCTGTGTGAAACTTCATGACATTGGGCCGAGCACAAAGCAGAGGCAGATTTTCTCTTTAATGGCCATCCTGGAAAATTCTGTGCAGCATCCAGCCCCTCGCCCCGCTGAGTCCCCCGCGATCCAGTTATATAATGCAACCCGAGCTGCCAAAGGACTCTGTCTGAATTCACCTGATTAAATTATTAGCCTCATGTCCTGGCAAACATTTCACCAGGCTGCCTCACAAGCTAGATAAATGTAGCACCAGGTTTCAGGTGTCGGAGCAACAGGAAAGAATCGCCCGGTTTGGGGCCTTCGCTCCCGCACCGGAAGAGCTCTAAGCCCGTGGGAGCGCGAGAGCCGCACATTGCCGCTGCCTGTCAACGATGCTGCAGCCAGCCTGGAGTAATGTCACCTGTCCCTGGGGCTGCTGGGTCCCCGGGTTCTGCACACCGGCCCCTCACGTGTTGAAGGGGAAGGAGGACCCCATGCTCAGCTCATGCCTTCTGCCGCGGCTATGTTCCCCAGGGCATAGCGGGTGCTGGGAAATATCTCAGATTAGAAACTGGCTCTAGGGTGCCTGTGAAGCTTTGGATACCACATGGCTGCTTTGGAGAAGCTCCAGGGGTATTGCAAGAGTGGAGGACTCATGCTGGCCTTCCCATCGAGGATGGAGCAGGCGATGGCACACAGGAATTGAAGGGAATATCCCAAGGAAAAATTGATTCTCAACTCAAAGGCTCCCTCTGTAAAGCCTGCTCCCAAAGACAGCCTTGGGAAGTGATCAATGGGAACTGAGCAGGCTTCGTGCCATCGCCTGGCTGCCCCTGCTACTCTGATGGATAGCTGGCAATGCTGGTGGGAGCATTAAGTCCAGCAAACCCAGCAAACCAGAATTGCCAGAAATCAGGGGGAAAATCAGGGCTGTGCAGACTTTACAAAGATGACTTCAATCTCTACATGCCCATGAGGATGGATCCATGTCTACAAGGTTCACCTAATGCAAAATAACCTTTAGAAAGAAGCAGCATAGGCTAGTACAATTGCTGTTGATCTCCCACAAGTGTGACAGGGCTGCAGTGTAGCTGTATACATCCTGAAGGCAGGAAGTACATTTTCTGACTAAGAGACACCTGGAGGTTTGCCTGCAATGAGCTTTGTATTCATTTCACTTGCTGTAAGTGTATTCAGCAGAGACAGATGTGCTGTTTTGTAAAAGGTTTTCCAGCTCCCAAGCAACCCAATGACTGAGTACACTAGACAATCAATGTTACAAGCACTGCTTATGCTCCACCCTGGTGCACTGCCAGGATCCCACACAGATCAACCTGACCTAGCCGGGAAAATCACTGAGAAATAAGAGAGAGAGAGGGAGAGGGGGAGAGAGAGAGGGAAGAAATACCCAAATCCCCAGAAACACAATGTTAAACCCTCCCACCTGATCTGCAAAGCAAAAGCCAGCCCAGACCAAATATAAACCAAGGCTGCACAGCCAAAACAACCAGACTGTAGAAGGTCAGACAATCTCGAATGTGCATATCGCAGCAGGGCAGACGTGCCTGCAGCCAGCTCGCAGAGGGGAGGAGGAACACTGCCTCCCTGCACTTACTCACTGGGGATCCTCTCAACCTCTGGTCCTCTTGGAAACCACAGGGATGGCTCGCCCGGAGGAAGCCCAGCAGCTGTCAGCCAGCATCCCTGTGCCTGGCAGCAGCCAGCCCTGACGCATCACCAGCTCTGCTCCTCCCCTGCCCACACCTGGGTGTCACTGCAGGTTGTAGGACCGGTGGGTCCTACAAAGGAGGAGTAAGGGAAGGACCCCTTACTTACAGCAGACTTACACCTGAAGCAGGAAGACTAAAGAGTTGGAGAACTTTAATGTTGATGCTGAGTTCTTACTCACGTAACATGTCTGATCCCTTTTAATCTTACTAAGCTAATAGTAAATCTTGCTATAGCAAATGCCCCAGCACAGCCAAAAGTCTTTCCTCTTATTCAAGTGTTGCTGCTTACTATTTTTTTTTTCTTTTCTTTTCTCATAAGTCCTAGGATAAAGGTGTCCCTTTCCCACACTGGCAGGAGGAAAGGCAAACTTATTTCTACTGGAGAAGTTGAACAGTTCTTCCCAGGGTGGCTGGACTTGCAACATGTTCCTGCTTTGTAAAGATGAGATTACTTCTAGTCATGGTGCTGGTCAAAGGGCTGAGGGTGCTAACACCTTCTGAAGTGTCTGCATGGGTAGTAAGCTCAAGAGTTTAGCAGTTGCTGCTGGCCTCAGCTTCTGCTCAGACCTCAGTAGGAGAGGCCTTCTAAAGGTGTCCCCCCCCTGCCCCATCCATTGATACTACTCAATAAACAGAGGCCATCCTCACCCCAAGTGTCCCAGGTATCCCCTTGACTCTCCTCCCATGGAAACTGCCATGGGATATAGCTATTTCAGACCAGCTGGTGACACTTTCAAATGACCTTCAGGCAGCAAGGAGCCTGCTTTTCCCTAACTCCACTTCTGGCAACCACTCTGCTACATGAAGTATCTGTGTATGTTAAAGTTAGCCTTGAAACCATGGCTGAGTGGCCAGGCTCCTGAGACCATCACCTCCAGGTGTTCCATCAGTTCTGTGCTCCCCACCTGTGCTGTGGATGGGACTTCACAATCATTGCAACAGCCGGAAACTGCTCTCTCTTCAGGCACGATTTTATCTTTCTTATGTTTTTGGATTCCAGTACCACCATGAAAAACTTCAGCTGCCAGTCCAAAAGGGAGGATTAAGGCTGGAGCTAATAATTTGAACTCTATTCTTTGCCAACCCAGCTGAATCTCCCAGCTGTTCTTCACCAGATAATGCACATCCCTTTCATTTCGTGCAAAGATGTTTAGCCTATGGTGTTTACAGTCATATGTTATCCTTACCATGACAACACTGAAGGGAGCATCCCTCCTATAATGATAACCCCTGCATATCTTCTCAGAAACACTGAGGTTTTCCACCTTGTGTTCCTGGATAAATTCCTGCCCAGAGCTTGTGTACTTGCTCTGTACCACAGTAAAAGCATGGGGGACAATTACAGCACAGCTGGATTTTAGAAAATCATCCCTCAGATCCAAGACACACAGCCTATGTTTCTGTCTCGGCCAAGGACCTGATGGCTGCCCAAGAGAAAGCAAACAGGTTCATTAAGGAGTTTTGCAGCTTCTCAGAGAGGATATTACCCAGCTGTCCTACAGGACCCTGACACAGAAACCTCTCTCCTGCCACCTCTCCAAATCCCTCTGTCATTCACACAAGCCTTGATACAAGATGGCTACTAGCCTTGATATATGATGGATGTTTGTCTTCTCACACCATGATTATAAAATTCCAGTCATGGACACTTGTGAGGGACATTATGCTGAGTCTCTGGTGAGCCTATATCCACCAGCTGCTTGAAACCATCACCGTATACACTGTATAGCTCTTAAAGCAAATGAGAAAGTTCTGCTAACACGCTGCTATTCTGCCTTGGAGGCTGTGTTCACATGGGATGGAGAACCAAGGTACCAGAGGTTTCAAGCATGTTTTTGGATGTCAGTGTACCGAACTCCTGGAAGTGCACTGACAAACCCAATGCCTGGTGTTTGTTTAATCAGCTCGCAACTAAGTATTATTGACTTCCACAATATTTCCCATTTCTCTAGTTGCTGTAGTTGCTCTAGTTGCTGAAATCAGGTGTTTGTTCAAGAATCACTTCTTTTATTTAAAAGTGCCGGGGGTGAAAGGGAGAAGGAAGGCTGCTCTACCTCAGATGGCAGCTGATGAAACCTGAAGCCTGCAGGCAAATACCACTTCTGGGCTGTCAGGGGGGTTATAACTTGTTATTTTAAAGACAAGTTTGCTTGCTTTATAGCAAAAATCACTGTGTAGATGTTTCTGAGCAGTTTACAGCCAGTGAATTGAAATAATCTAACTCAGAGTGGAAATGAAACATGACCTCAAATATACCCCGGGTGATAATCCAAGGGGAAGTGAACTGAAATGTAAGAGTTGATAAAAAGTGAGTTTACCCACATTTGTACAATATGGAGCAGGTAGGGCCCTGCACTTGTTTTGGGACTGGAGTTACAACAGCAACAATAATGTGAGGCAAGGAAAAAAGGTGTGCCACGGAACAGAGAAAGGGTGTGAGTAGCTGCACTCTTCTAGCACCAGCACCTTAGCCAGCGGGAACTCTTCCAAAGGGATGGCTTAACTCCATGCCATTACTTTATGCTTTGCAAATATTTGCCTTTGAAAATGACAGTATTTGTGGGTACTTGCGATTTTCTTTGACAGCTGCTACCAGTAGCTTTCCATAGCAAAACAAACTGGGGAAATGTAATTTCCTGAGGAAATTTCCATGAAAATGTTTCAGGTAAAACCTAGCTAATTTAGTAAGGAAATGTTACCTTTTGCACCATAAAAATGGCTCGCTTCAGTGAAATTCATTTCCACCTAGGCAGACTAACTTCCTTTTTTATGTTAAAATTATGGCAGGGGAAAAAAAAAAAGAAAAAAAAAAACACAGAGAAAGGTTCTGTTTTATGAAAAATATCACCCAAAAATACAATTGTCCTCATTCATCTAGCAGAAGGGCAGCAGTGAGAATGGTCTTCCTTCCCGCAGCAACCACATAGACCTTGGGAGTGGGGAGGCAAACCTGTCAGGAAAAGAGAGCTGTGATATGTGCTCTTTCCTTTATTTGAAAGGATAAAAAGGGAACTGGGACACTACTAGCTTTTGCCAGATGAAAAATGCCAAGAAGTTTTCAGGAGCTTTAGAACTGGCAACTACGACCAAAACGTTCAAAATGACATTTGGAGATCATTAGAGTAATAGCGAGAAGAAAGACCATAATGAATGATGATCTAGCTAATGGGTTTCATGTACTGAATAAATAAAAGAACAAATAGGCACAGAACAAAACCTGGTGTGTCTCTTGCATATTAGAGCTGAAAAACTTGATTCAGTACTAATCCCAGTAATTACGATAAGGTCAGGGAGAAATGTGTAGCCTTCTGCAAGGTATTAAGCTGACAGATTTGAAGAGGAGAGGCAGGCAGGCAGGGCTGGGCTGCAAACGTACGTGTCTCCAGGCCTCACAAGAGCATCGCCCCAGGTTTTCTGACTTTGCACTCTAGTCCCCTCTCACCAGAGGATGGGATCTCTGGAGGAAACAGCAGGTGGTCCACTCCCAAACTAGAGTTGCTTTACCCTTTCTAATATCCTAAATTCCCTCTGCTCCATCACCTCTAATTGTCTTCACCTGAAAACACAGCCAGCAGGGGCCTAGGCCCTCACCCTGCTGCTGCCTTGGCATGCCACAAGCCTGGGATGGTGGTGAAAGCCAAGGTAAAAGTGAAATCCTCCCTGATCCTAACTCAGCACTGGAGTCGAACCAGAAGCTCCAGGCTCTGGGATGGTCCTGTCAGCTCCCACTTCTTTCTCTTTTTATAGCTCCTGCCCAAAGGCTGGTGTTAGGGCAGTGCACAGTGGTGGGCTATGGCAATGCTGGTAGCCATGGCAGTGCTGCATTTCTGCCAGTGGGCACTGAGGTTACCATTGTCTTATGGTGCTCAGAATACTGCCTTGTTCCCCCTCTGTGCAGCTCAGCAGAGCTCCAGAATGACAAAACTACAGTGTGGTTGAGTTGGGCAGGAACCTCTGGAGATGGTCCAGTCCAGCCTCCTGCTCACAGCAGGGCCAGCTAGAGCACGTTGTTCAGGGCCATGTCCAGATGGGTTTTGAACATCTCCCATGATGAATGGAAACTCCATAACCTCTTTGGTCAACCTGTTTCCATCTGTCTCTCTCTTTGACAAATCCAAACCTTTTAAGCCCCAGGCTTGGAAGCCTACTCACTGATAATCACTGAACTAAGGCTGCTCTGCTGCCAGTGCTACAGCAAAAGAAGACCGAGGACCCACATGCAAATTGATGCTAAGCACCCCCTCTATATGAAGTGCAGCAAGAGTGCAGATTGCCCCACAATGTGGGAGTCGTGCCCATGTACGCCCCGACAGGGAGAAAGCCTCAAGGTCACTGCATCAGGGGCTGACGTAAGGCTGTAACCTTGGCAGGGTGGGAGAGGGGGAGAGCAGCGTCTCCACTTTGTGGAATAAATAATACCCAAGGCTTCCCTGATAAGAGGGGCTGTATCAATAGACAACTTTATTCAGAAGGTTAATGAATTGATCTGATCATTCCTGAGATCATCTATTAGTCCGGTGCTTGCTCATGAAAGGGAGCTGCCCCTGAGCATACGCTGCACGTCAGTGAATCAACTGTGCAAAGACAGACACATGCCCACAGAGAAAAGGCGCCTGAAGCAAAGCCTGACACTGAACAGCTGGACAGCAGCACTTCATAATGGAAGGCACGTTTTGAAAGCTGTGTTATCCAAATAAAACAACAGAGGAGATTTAGGGAGATGAGAGGGACATGTGGCAAAGACATAAGAGCTACCACCTTATTCTTTTCTGAAACAGTCTGTAAATATTCCATGGGACCCTTTGTGACAGCAAAGTGCTGTAGCCTTATTTTTATCCAAAATGGAGCATCTCAGACACAATATGAGAGCGGGAGCTCGGTACCAGCCTGGAGGAAAAATGCCTGCAGCTGGAGCCCTCCCTGTGTCCCCTGTCACAGTAGGGTTTCCCCAGCCCCTAGTCCCTGCACTGAGGGGAAGCACCCCCCACGCAGCCCTGCAGCCACCAGCGCTCATCAGCCTTTCAAAATGCCCCGTCCCACTTGGCACTAATTGGCACCCTTGTTAGGAGGCTTATCAAAGGGCTGGAGAAGCTGGGAAGGGTCATAATGGCTGAATTATCTCCTTGTTCCTGGAAGTGACCCTGCTGAGCCGAGGCTGAGGCAACACGACAGGTCGCTGTAGTGGAAGCCAGCGCTGCCCCTCCTCGTGTTGCAGCACCGCGGGAGATAACGCGGGCTCAGGTCCCCAGGGCTGCCTGCTCGGCACAACGTGCTGCTAGCGCTACATCTACGGTAACAGAAGCAATAACTGTGGATCCCTGTCTGAGTTAAAAAAACACCATCCTGGGGAATCACTAGCAGGGTTAGGAGCTGCCCCTGTGGCCGAGGGCGGCCTTAAAAGACAGAACTAGCACATCAGGATTAAGGCATGCCCACAGAGTTCAGAGGGAAACACCAGCTATGCAGATGCTGTAAGTGCAGGCATGCGTCACCCCCAAACAGCAGCAGGCACTGGGTGGGTCTAGAATTATGGTCTGAACCCACTTTGGCCAGGGAATGTGGTCCCCTTCTCTGCTGCGAGCGTAATATGGGAAAGAGAATGACCTGCTGCTGTGATGGACTGTAAAGAAACAGATTGCCTGTGGTTTAGCAAGAATGGTTATTTACTGGTATTATTGGCGTGCACATTACAGGTTAAGATAATGGTTTGCCTGAACGGCACCAGAGTCCAGGAAATTAGTTAGTGTGTGTTTGTGTCGATTTCTTTGGCCTAGGCATAGTTTCTGCTGCATAGACACAGAAAAATGCAATTTCAGTGCAGCACACCTGGGAACTCCAGGAAGGCTTCTTGAGGCAACATGGTAGGTGGTTTAGTGTGACCAGACCTCATTTTGCAGCTGTTCTGACAGCCCGTCCTTTGCTTTGGGAGCACTGATGATGGACTTTACAGCTCGACAGAATACAGCCACAACCCTGTTCATGAGCGCTGCATTTAAACCTGAACTGCTGGCATGTTTGCTCATGTTTAGAGCCCTTCTATATAGTTATAGCAGGTGTTGCACCAAAGCTGGAAGGTTCAGCTCTCCATTCAGCTACTGAGATCCATGCTCCCGTTGGACACTGGATCAGTTGGGGGATGCGGGTTCATTCAGTCCTCCTCCCCGGACTCTCTGACTGAAAGCTCCATTGCCTGATGTGAAAGCCTCATTGTCCAGGTCATTTATAAAACAGAATGGGCATGGAGAATCCATCCGACGGTATTCTGCTCAACAGCGGCAGATCTGACAAAACCCCTTGGCTGTGTCATCTGGGGCTAGATAAAAGCACCTGGTAAGCTCATCAGCCATAGGGTTGTAAGGTCAAGGAGGAGATAATCCCTCTGAGCCATGTCAATGGAACAAGCTTATTTCCAAGCTCTCCCATTCAGTGGTGGGGGCAGAGCTCCACCAACACTGGCAAGGAAGAGTATTCCTACTCACACTCACTGCCTAGCGCATCTTGACATCAGATTTTGGCTCAGCCCAAAGGATGCTCACTGAAAGACACTGGGTCCTGCTCTTGAGGATTTTATCATCTCCACTGGAGATTTCAAAAGAGAGTGTGCCACATGAAAACAGGAATATCACTGACTCCCATTGGAGTCATGCAGAACAGTGTGTCCCACTACCTCTTCCTGCCTTCAGGGACAGTCTTCCTCTGAGGGCAGGTCTGAGATTTGCCAGCTTGTGAAATATAATCAGGACATTTCTATGCTGTCCCTGTCATGCAGCCTTGGGTTCAGGGACGTCTTGAATTCAGTGCTCAATTTGCCCTGCTTTGATGTCCCACGTCGGGGGCGTTGATTAGAACAGTGAAAGTAATTGCAGCTGCCCTTTGGTTTAGAGTATTATTCATCCCTTCAGCCACTTTAATGCATTGCTTTCACAGTCCTTCCTCCTCCTCTGCAAAGTGCAGCACTGCCCTGAAAAGTAACAATGGCTTCTGGTTTCAAAGGTTTCATCTCTTAGCTAAAAGGTAAAATAAAAACCTCAGGATGGCATAGGCCAACAGCTTCTAGGAGGGGTGCAGCATCCCTTGCATGCCTGATCAAAAGAACCAGGGCATAAACTTAATGAACTAGACTCAGAGATGTCTCTTGAGGGATCTTATGACACTGTGCTGGAGGAAGAAAGTGAAGATGGCATTGCGATCTCCTAATGCAGTTCAGTTGAGCAAGAGGAAAGAGGTGCTGCCCTTCCTGTAAATCCTGATTTTTCAGTCTAGTCTCAGATCATCTCCATCTTCCCAGCTGTAGTGACTGTGAGATCAGTCTGGAGCCTTGGATTCTGCAGCAAAATCCTGCTCCAAAAAGCTACACATTATTTGCTCCAACTGCCTGAAATTCTGTTTCTTGCCTATTGTGCAGACTTCAGATACTGCTTTTCCTGCTAAACCAGGCTGTGATGTTCTGAGGGTCTCTTGCCCTATTTCTCACTGGGAATCAGGTAGATACAGGAGAGGATGCATTTATTTCATCTCTGGAGCTGCACGAAGAAATGATTTTTAGCTTGGCAGCCTCACTGGAAAATAACTTAGATTCAGACGAAAACAAATGTAAATTTCTGGGGATTTAACTCACATGGGGAGGGGGGAATCCGTCTCATTGTTTTCAGTTGACACAAAATGTTCCATGAGATCCAAAATGAAGTGCTTAGCTACGGACACATGTGAACAAAAGCAAAGAGGGGGTGGGTTACGCAATTGCAGGTGGAAGGAGCAGTTATTGCCATCCCTGCCTTTTATCTCTTATGGAGGGGGCAATAAAAGAGAAACCAACCTCCAAAGGCCCTGCAGCCTGGTGCAAGGCTCGGTTAGGTTGAGGCCCCTGCCTGCAATCAGGCAGCTGACCCCAGCACGGGGCTCTGACTCCCCATTGCCCAGGGGTCCCAGCTTCTAAGGGGTCCTGGGACAAGCACTTCTCCACCTCTCCACCTTTCCTGATGAAGATATTCTCATTTAAATAATTATTGGGCCAGAAAGCATCCCTCACCAGCCTGCTGGATTAGGGTGTTGTTCTAGGATTTGGGGTGCTCACATTCCCTTCCCTGTGTGAGGGACTATGTGCTTTAGGTCAGAAGAACCCCAAAGGAGAGGGGGAAATGAGAGCCGGTCTCACACCCTGGGTGGGGTTCCTCTGTGCCCAGCTCCCTGTAGCCAAGCTCCAGGCAGTGGAGAGGCAGGGCTGCACCTTCCCTTGCTTCCCTTGGGTGGGAGTTTAACCTGGGTATCCTACACTCTTGAGACTGGACATAATGATACAATCCCAACAGCACTATTTCCTCTTGCAGATTTGTGAAGCTAATCCCACTATTTTTTTCCCCAGCTAGCATCATTCAGGAAATGCAGTACTAATGTGTGAATAGTTTCAGGACAACTGAAACCACATTTCCAGAGACTGTATTATTCTCTGGAAAAATAATGATTGTTCAGGTCTATTCATGAACAGACACTTGCAGAATTAGTTCCATATATCTGGGAAGGAACCATTTCAATCTCTCTCTATTGAAACAGAGCAATTGTTGGTTTTAAATAATAATAATAATAAAAAAAGATGAACCAGGAAAATAGGATGAGACCCAATTGGAAGTGCTTAGAACTTAATGAAGAAAATGTTATTCACATTGGTGCCAGTATCATTGATATTAAATAAAATGCAACTTGATTCAACAAGCTACTTCCTGATTCTATTGTATTTGCCAGCGGTTTTGCTTATGCAAAGAGGATGTACTGCCTGTTATAGAACTGCCTTTGCCTGTGCTAAATTGTTAAAGGGAAGCCACTCAGCCTGTGCTGTGCTCCATGGGGCAAAATGCAGGACATGTGCTTGGTAAAGTACAGGCTCTGTCCTCAAAGAACTGCCAGGCAAAGTTAGAACCAGCTGCAGCAGGTGGCAGAGAGATGAGCAGGCAGTTCGTGATGGGGTATGAGGAAGCAGCTAAGTGCAGGGACTTCAGATAGCCTCCAGTATGACAAGCTTGGGTCACAAATCACCTTGCTCCCAGAAGAACGGAGTTGTGGTAATAGAATATGGAACTCTATCCAGAGAGCCACTAACATGCAGGAGGTGTGAAAGGAAAGAGAGATTTGAAATAAGGAGGAAATAGGACAATTAAACTTGGATGAGAGCGTGGGGAGAGGAAGCAGGAGTACACAGTGATGCAGGTGATGCCAGCCAGCACTTTGGCTTCCTTTTCCCATAAAACAAGTCCAAAACACTCTATTAGAAGAAGATAGACTTGAAAAGATAAAAGAAACATTTTTTCTGGCATTGCATAAGGTACTTGTAGGGGGCAGTACATAGCAGAATGTTATTGAGGAAAATAGTCTAGATTGAAAGTGTGATAGACATGGGCTTAAATTTACCCTTGCTGTAACTCAGGGAATGGTCTATGTCTTAATAAGGCACGAACAACAACATCTGCAATTACGATACATAACACTAGCAATACTTGTGTCTTCAAAGTCCAGGCTAGCCAGGGTGAAATCATAAGCGCTATCAATGCCCAGCACAAGATAATCAGCCATGAAAGGGGCAGGGTAAGTTATCCTTGGTATGTAGGTGAATTAGGAAGGGTTTTGTACCTTTTCTTCAAACATAGAATCATCTGGGTTGAAAAAAAAAACCTTCAAGATCATCAAGTCCAATATCCAGTATTGTTAACTGTAGATTAGGTAATGGAGTGCATGGACAATTACTTTTTCGTAATGCAACAGACCTTTTCTGCCTCTTGTTCCCCAGGAATTTCCTGTACAGTTTCTCACAGGTGGGTTTCTGAAGACCTTTTGTCAGAAGGGTGTTGTGTTTGCCTGTTTTCTTTCCATGGGTGTCTGGTGGGCAGGGTGGGCTTTGTTAGATCAGTGATATTACAGGTGAGGATTTCTTAGAACATTAACCAAGGAAGTATTGTTTCTTCTGATGAACAAGTTGTTAGCAGCCAAACAAAACATTGCAAAACTAAACAGGACAGAGCGTGTGCTGCATTTCAAGAGGCTGATCTTGTTTTGACAAGAACCTAAAGCAAATGCTAGCAGAGGACAAAGCAGAGAGAACAAAAAGCCTTCTTCTCCCCTGGCCCGGTCAGAAATGAAGTCAGCCTGATGGACAGGTCATGGGCCCATGGGCTTTATGTGCAAGACCTCTCTTTCATCTTAGGATCTTGAGGAGGGGATATTGCTCTCTGAACCCTGGCAAGTGAATTTCTCTGCTTAGTCCATGAGTGTTGATCATCCACATCAGAGATGCATCTCTTTAAATGGAAGGCCTGTAACGCAAACCTGGTTGTCTGCTCTGGGCCCATCCCCATTCCTTGGTATGTCGTTCCCATTATCCAAGTTACGTGCAGATATTTTGGCCTCTCTCTCATGCTTCTATGCACATGAGGGAAACCCTGGCTGCATCACCCAAGCACTGGCTGTGTTACTTCACTGGGCAATGGGAGCTACCCTGCTCTTGCTGTTGCCCTACAAGGTCTCAAGAATTATTAGCTGCCTGCAGTCTGCCCTGGGCCAACCATGTTGGAGGTGGCTCTGCAGAGTCAGCTAGATCCCTATCTGACTATTGAAAAGGACATTCAGCAAACTCTGCTCCCTGAGACCTCTGCCACCGCTTGACACCGGAGCAGGCTTCCCCCAAACCTGGCTTGAAGCTGGAGCTCTCTGTCTAACTGTGCCCACTGTGCTGAACCAATGGCCCAGATCCGTCAGTGGTGGTGGCCTCAGGAGCCCGTTTCACACCACTCCAACTTCTGCTGAGCTATTCCAGGTGAAGCTTGCACTATGATGCCAATGGTGCAGAGTCAAGGTATTAGAAGACAGCAACCGTTGCTTCCAGCGTTGGGTGACATTGACACAGCAGCAGGTGAGGCTTGCAAACCAGGAAGCGACCAGAGCCCAGCCCCTCTGCTGCCTTCATTTGCATTTAGACCTCAGAAGGGAAAGGCAAATGGTGGAAAAGGACCACAGGGAAGGCAACACGTGATGTCATCAGTGGTAGTGACCAGCTAGTCACTTGGTCAGGTAGCAAGTTCCATCCCCACAAATTCACCATCAGTCAAACTCCAGAATAATATCTTCAGTCCTGACCCTGATGTTTCTAATGTTTGGAAAGAGCTCTAGATGGGAGAGCAACAAAAGACAAGTGTGTGTACAGCTACTATCAAGAAAGAAAAGAGGAAATACAGAACATGGCTTTCATTATGGGTGGGATTTACTGCCTGACCCCACCCTTCATGACATAGACATGTTATCTTTTGGACAGATACGTCTCATTGAAAAGAAAAAAAACTAGATGGGCTATTTATTTATTTATTTATTTTAGTGCTAAAAGATGCCCAATGCAGTATTTAATTAGAGGGATGCAAACTTCAGCAAAGATAAGTCTGGAAGGCAGGAGGGTCATTCTTGCAGTATAAAGAGTTGGCAATAAGCAGGCTGGAAAATACATGGACTTAGAGGGACTTGTTTCAGAGGATTTCTAAAGAAGTAAAGTAGTTTTAATTGTGTGACAAATTTCACCGACCTTTCACTGGAGACTGGCTTTTTACCTTTTATTTGATCTTGTACATACATCAGATCTTTCAGCTGAGATCATTTCAGCTCTAGGAAAGGAATTGCAAACCTGGTGGAGATGACAGATGTTTGAACTGAAAATGGTCTTTTTCTTTGACACAAGAATTAAGCTTCATGGAACTATTGATTTCGGAACACAATGCATCACAAGATACTGGTCCGTGTCCAGAAACTGTCCTGCTGGCTTCCTCTCTCTTATTGTACTGCAATTCTCTATTCTGCTTCCTGCTTTCTGTACACTATGCTGGCTGCTGTTGTTATTTCATTGATAGAATTCATCCACACACTTGCACCTGACTTTATTTTTACAGCTCTCCCTACTTACAGCTGTTGTGCTGAGTTTAATCGTAGCATCTCAGCCAGCTTATGATAGGAAAAGGGCTGGAACGGCCATCCTCAGTTGACAATTCCAATCCCCTGCTATTACGGGCAGGCGCGTCATGTCACGTCCTTCATAAACACAGCAAGCTCCATCATCAAAAAGCTTTTAAGGTAACCTTTGTGGCTAGTAGTTGCACTAGAAGCTTGTTCTCCTCCTCTCCTCCCCCAACAGGAGTTCTGATTATTTGTATATCTCCCATTGTGCATTGCTTTGTTTTCACAGAGACGGATAAAGAGATGGCTTCTTAAAACCCCTCCTTTTATAAATTTGACATGTAGTTAATTCTTTGTTGTAGGTGATTAATCCTCTGGCAGAGCATTCAGAACAGGATAATATACAGAGTGATATGGAGAAATCAAAGCTGATGTTTATTTAACCCCAATACCAAATCAATGCCAAGGCACCTGACTTCTGATCTGCTTTCTAATATATCAATAAAGACTACAGGAAGAAATGTGTCCTGGCATTTGAATGGAATTTAACAACTACCTCAACATTGTGGTATCTCACTATAGAGAGCTGAATTTCATCCACAGAGAGCACACACTGCTGTGTGCAACACTCTACCTTGTTTTTTTAAAGAGCATTTCCAAGCACTGTAGAGCCAGACTTTCTCTGGAGTTAGAGAAACATATGCTGCCTGTGCTAATGTACCATAAATCAGTGTTCACCAATACTCCATGGTTTTCATGTTGCAAAAAGTTTCTAGAAAGCAGATGAGACAGAAGAATTTATCTACAGCCAAGGAGGGTGTGAGTCACAGGCTGGAAAACAGCTCCAGAAGTTCAGAACTTTCTTGGACAGTTTTTGTTTTTAGGTTTTGGAAGTGTCCCGACCTCAGGCCACCATAACCTGAAATTCTTACAACCTAGAAGGGAATGACACTGATGGAAAATCCACGCTTGCTCAGCATTTCAAACATGCTCAGGTTACTGGATGGTTTCTAATTGACCAACAGCAAATTCATCAATAAAAAGAGTGCAACCAACTACAAATACCTGTCACCAATATTACGTGTTTGGGAGGTACAAATCATATGCTGACATTTTCCAGCTTGGTGTTAAGTCAATATCTAAACCAGAAGCAGTGGTGGCATATGATATTTTTCTAACAAACTACCCAAATAGATTAATGCTTTTGGTCTCATAGTAAAAAAGACACATGGGAACTCAACATGAAAACACTCCCCCTCGTAAAGGCACGTGGAACATGCGCATTCACAATCAGCTATTCATTACAGAGGCTTTTGAAACTGCAAATAATTTCTACCCACGGAAGAAATGAAAGGCACAGTATCTGCACAGGTGACAGGAGGAGAAGGGATCCCTTGTCCCACAAGTGGAGAGGAACACATTTTGTTCTGCTAAGTGGTCACCCACTGCAGAGGAGTACAGAAGCGATCTGGATGCATGCATTTTAACTGCAAAAAAAAAAGAAGAAATTCAGCTAGAGGAAAGAACATCAAAAAATAGTGAGTAAAGCTAGTCCAGGATTTTAATTAAATAACAACAACAACAAAAGATACCAAAACCTGGCACATTTCGGTGGGTGGAACTAATATTTCCATGGGAAATACATGTTCGACTTTGGGGGATTATGTCAAACAAAAATCTTCTGGGGGGGCTTCCAGTTGTTGAAATCCAAATGCAATTACATTTTTAGGAGCTAGACGCTGAAAATTGCAACCCAAACCTTGAAAACTTTGGCTTTGCAATCAGAGTTGTTTGTCATCGGGCTCCCCAACAAAACCCTGAAAAACTTTTAAGTAAAAGCTTCAGTATAAACTTTGCCAAACTAAACTTGAAGAAACAATGACCCGTTGAGGTTGCAAGTTATAAGGCTGCTGTCAAGGTTCAAGAGCTCTTCAGACGACTATAATTGGGTGGTCACTACAGGGTCATGATGTCTGAGATCATTTGCAGTCAATGCAGAATCCATTGCAGAGGATCCCAGGGTTAGAGCACAAGAGATATACTTATTCTCCTATTAGAGGAAGTTTATATAACTAAGTCAACAGAAAAAATACAGGCACGGAATGACTAGAAAGTCTCAAGGGATCAAGGATAAAATGAATAAACAAATCTACCCTACCACTCCATGACAGTGCATACATAGGCAATAGTGATTTACTGAATTCCTCAGGACATAAGAACCCCAAATGCATGTATGCCAGTGCAATCACCATTGTGAGACAACTGACTTCTGTACACCGTTCTTTTCCACAGTCTCCAGCATGGCTGTCTGTGTTGTCCAGGCATCAGAAATTTCTGTTCATCAGACCACTTGCATATGAGTCCTACTGAAGCTTAAAAATAAGTGCACCCTCCAGTATTTTCATTAACACCAGTGGATGTAGGCAGACCCCTGAAATTAAGAATGTGCTTTGCAGAACTAAGCCTGCCGTCAGCAATCAAATGGATCCACAGTGACGCGCACCCCCGGGGTAAGTAGATTGATACCTGGAATTTGCTTTCTGTTGTCTTTCCTGAGACACAACAGCCAGCACTGCCTGCCTGCCAAGCAGATGAGTAGGGTGAAAGATCTATTTAAGCACTAGCTGCACCTCACAAATTCTGGTCAGGATTTCAAAGAAAGGAGATGTTCTACACCCCACAGATGTTGCTTGTTTCTGTGCCAGAGGCTGAGGAATTGCACATGCCTTGCTTCAAAGCCTAGCATAATAGCCATGCCATTCCTGCATTTTGGGATCAATGTTAAGTCTTGAACAAGCAAGATTTACTTTTCTTCTCTTGCTGTTACTGCATAGGATCTCTCTAAGTAAGGCTCTAAAGTTTTGCATGTGGAAGTAGACTTTAAAATCTGTGCTGGTTGTAATCAAAGTGAATGTCTGCCAGCATCATTTTTGAGGGAGTAAAACCAATACCAGCTATTCGTAGTCCTACTCCCTGCCCTCTCTCTTACGTCCTTTTCCGTCCCCTACACTCTCCTCTGTCATGATAGAGAAACAGGGCTGTAGATTTATGATACATCAAGGATTTTACTGTTGGTCTCTCCACCCATTCATGAGCACTTCTGACTATCTGTATTACCTCCAAGGTTTTTGTGCTAAAACCTTTAGCATTTCAACTAATCCAAGGCTTTTTTGTTGTTGTTTGTACTGTAAACACTTTGAGTCAGGGATTGTCTACTTCTGCCTGTGTGTTTATACAGTGCTGAAGACAATGGGGCTATTCTTGGTTTATCATTAGGCACCACCGTAACAAATCTAACAACAAAAGTCTGAACTACCTGCTCCTGTCCGCACCCTGACACGAAGGTTTGTAAAGTATCAGATTGCTGCTGGCAATCCCTCTATAACATGAAACAACGCCCTCCGCCAGCATCAGAACACCGTTGTCTGACAAAATTCATTTGCATGATAGTGTCTGCACACTGTGTTCTGCTCAGAGGGAGAAACGTGTTTATGGATGCAGGTGAGGAGCTCACTCACAGATGTGAATATGAACAGGCTGTGCCATGCAGGTAACTCTATTCTGATGTTGTCAGACCTGGTAACCTTGGGTACTGATGATATCAATCAAGCCTGTGTGACACACGTAATCCTGGGTACCAAGGTCATCCACCTTAACTTGCACAGACAAAACCAAGTATTGGCATCAGCTGATTCTAGGTTCATTGACCACAGTTGCAGAGATCCAGTCAAAGGAAGATATGACTACAGGGCTCTGAGGGGCTGGGATTACCTTGAGAAGATCTACAAGCATTTGCTGCAGAAAAGCTTTGTAAATCTGAGTTTATCACTTTGTTATATTTGACATCTTTGCTTTTGAACAAAGCTATCTGTTATGAAGGACACTTGCAGTAGATGGTGAAGGATCTCAGGTGTTTCTGCTCCAGGGAAGCAAAGCAGGTGACTTGTCAGTCAATGATCCCTCATCGTCACTGATATCTCTCATTCCATTAAGCATCAGTCCTGATTTGGTCTCTCCCCAGATGACACAGTGGCTAGATTTAGATGGTGAGTACACATCTTGTCTATCATAAGTCCTATAAATAGTTGTCATATCCATGTACAGTATCTTACTGGACTATTTACAGCATGATCCAAAGACCCTTGAAGCCAATGGAAATGATGACATTTACCTTACAGGGCTTTAAATTGGGCCATTATAAACTCCTCACTTCTAGGGTATGTGACCACGCTCTTCCAGGCCTATTGCAATGTGCATGGCAAACCATGGTCTGTAATAGGCTTCCATGGGGACCTGCTGCGTTTTCTGCCTGTGGGTAAATCATCCCCATGCAAGAGAGGAGAATTAAAACACAGAATGAAGGCAGGTAGTTAGAAGGGACACGAGATGGAAGAAGTCCATCTTCTGCTTTGCCACATTTTCCTGCCTATGATAAGGGAGAGATTAGAGAGAAAGAAAAATGAAAAAGGGCAAGGTGAGAGTAGGTTATGAGATATCTGGTGGGAGGCACCAGGTTCTGTGGCTTGAAGTCTGTTGTCCGTATCAAGATGCATTGGGTGAGTCTATTTTCTTTGTTTAGTATTTGTTATTGTGTCTCCTACCTCGAAATGGGAACAGCAAGTCCCGAGAGGGCGTCTACTCTCAGTCCTTCTGCACAGCACATGTACCAGCAGAATTAGGTTGTGTAAACTTCCTTCAGTGAAACTCTCACAGCAGATAACATTATGCTTTCTACAGCAAAAGGGAGGAGGGACAGGTGAAATGTCCCTGCATGGAGGACTGGGTGACAAGCTGTTCTGTCACTCCCCTTCCAGCCCTAGCTCACTGATGTACTCTGTTAAAACAAGCCAGTGAGGACAGTAACACTGGTACCTGGGTAGGACCTAATGACCCTACTAACCCAGCAAGACCCTTGTGCTTGGTGCTATACAAACAGAATGGACCCAGTTTCAGGCAAATTACAATCCAAATATAAATAAAAGGAGGTTATTTTGGGAAAAATGTGTAAAAATTAGACTGTTCGGGCCAGCACTAAAGACGATAGCTCTGATCTTTATCCAGCTTCCTATAGGCAAAGTGAGGGGTTGTATGATTGATCAGAAGGAGGTAATAAGGACCATTTTCCCTGCCCATCTTACCATGCACCAACAAAAAGCAAAGATGGGCATGCTGCAGAAATCTTCACACCTCTGTTACTCAGTGTTCTGAGTCAAATGGGGACACATTTCATCACCCAGCCTCAGTAGGCGGAAAGGAGGCAGCCCTGATAACGAGGGAACTGATATCAGTGCAGTGGGCCACACCTCAGCATGGGACTGCGGGCAGGGAGAAGGCCCTGCAGGGTCTTGTTGGTGGGACCAGGAGGTCAGGAAAACCTGTGTCACGCTCATCCCTCGCACTGTGCAAGAAGGGGAGCCTGAGTGTGTGGGGAGACCCCAAATCCTTCCTGCAGGCAGCGAGTGCCACTGGGTGGAGGTGGCTCAGCTCCAGCAGATGCAGCCCTGACTCCACGTGCTCACCAGGGCTGGAAACTGCCTCGTTTCTGCAATTACACCTCCCCCAGCACCTAAACTTCTTGCTCAGGGAAAAGGGAGAAAGAGAGCAGAAAACAGCAGAGAGGAGGGCGAGGAAGGCTGAGGAAAGAGAGAAGAGAACAACAGAGAAGAGGCAGGAGAGTCAAAAATTTTCACTGCAAATGGTAGCAAGGGAGAACTAATAATAATAATAATAAAAAAAGATGAATAGGGGAGAGCTGAAACCAGCTGCAGGTGTGGAAAGGGCATGCACAGGATGAATAGGTAAAGGAACAGGGTGAGCAGCCTGCCTCTTAAGGTGGGGGCAAAAGCTGCAGCAAAAACCCCAAAAGACTGGAAGAAGGAAGGTCCCAGAGGGAAAGGGTGCTGGTGGTGCTGGATGCTGCAGAGAAAGTTGTACGAACTCTCTCCCGCATGGCTGGCAAAGCTGCCCGGTGTGAATCAGTTTGTGCCCTGAAGCAGGAGGGTTAATTTGCTTTTCTGCTGCAATCCCAGCTAGTCTAATTGCGGATATTATTATTCATATAAGTATCTAATAAAGGATATGCTGTGGAGCAGCTGGAGCTAAGCTGTGGAAGGTGAATGATGTTAATAATGTTTTTATTGAGGACTAGGCACTGAGTTTAGGTCTTTTCATGCTCATCTGTCCCACAAATGAGACAAGATGGACAACGGAAGAGTGAATAAATAAAAATTCATGACTTTTCTGGAGACTGTGCCTCAGCAATCAGGAGAAGGCAGGTAGCTGGACACGTCCCTTGTTGTCAGCATCCTCATTTAGCCCTGACCAGAGAGAGCAGACATCACTCACTTCATCACAATCTTGACTCATCCATCTGTCAGCTTTTTTGTGCTGAAAAGTGTCTGCAGATACCTAGCTTCTATAAGGGGGATTTTTGAGGAAATGGGAGACAGCCCAAGCAACCTCAGACAAAACCAAGCCAGGCAGTGCACTCAGTTGCTGTTCTGGAGAACTTCAGCATTGGTTTCTGCAGAACTATGAGGTCAGAGTCTTTGATGTCTTCCCTGAACCCTTGTAACCAAAAGGGAGAGAGGGGATGACTTACTACCGCAGGTGACATGGTTCACTGCCTTTAATACTGCAGAAGTTACTCGTCAAGCAGCCAAACAAACAAACAAACAAAAAATCGTCACCAAATGTTTTGGTTTAGTTAGAAACAAAATAAGCCTCTTCTTTGGCTTCTTTGTTTTGTTGCTGAAACTTTTTTTTCAAAATTTATTCCAGTCACTGGAAAGCTTTAAGTCAACTGAAAGCACAGCGTGGTGATGAGTGAGAGCCATCTTAAGTCGACAACTTGGCCACCTCCCAGCTCTGGGCTCTCACCCCCACGGACTCACCCCAGAGGTGAGTGGTTCTCTGGGACTTCTACCGACGGTGTTCAACTTTGCAAAAATAATGAACTCCCTGGAGCAAAGCTGATACCTCAGGTGACCCCCCCCTCTTCCTGCCCCCGGCATGTTCTAGACCTCAAGCTAGAAAACAGTGAGCTACGATTTTACAAAAATATTGAACTGCTCCAACAAGAGGTAAAGGAGAAATGCCTGGACACCCCTTAGCTCTGTGGCTACTTGACAAGCAGGAGACCCCAGTTCACTGTTACCTGATCCTCTAGGACAGCCCATCTCCTCAGCAATCAGCTATTCACAGGAAAGGTTTCACCACTCCAGAAGCTGATGGAGGATGATTTGTGTTCTCCATTCCACTGTCTGCCTTTAGGCTTTCATTGTGTTATTTTTGCATGCACAGTCCTGGGTTGCTTTGGTCTTATTTACGCAACCCTCGGACAGTCTGCTTGAAACCCAAGTCCCTGAGGAAGACGTAATGATAAGGTTTAGAGGGCTCTTTTCTTCTGACATTCATCACTTCCTCCCCACACTGCTTTGCTCTTGATTGGTATTAGGTTGGTCAGTGCAAAGGCAGGGAACACAGCCAGGGCGGTCACTGAATCCAGCCTGCACTCCACGGCTACAGCACCCCAGGAAACAGCTGTATGCCTTATTCACGAGAGAAAGCTCTTCCATTGACATCCATGGGGAATTTGGTCATGGGTCATCAGATGTAATTGCTTCCTCAAGCTTTGCTCTGTCTTGTAAGTAAGGTGAGTCCCATTCTAGCTATAAGCAATTCTGCCTTTGGCGTTTATGCACAACTTGGCCTCCTTACTAATAAATACCTTAAAAAAACTCCAGGTACAGCTGATCTGGTTGTAAGGGTCTATGCCTATGTGTGCAATGCCACAGGCAGTGGATCTGTGCATAGTATAGCAATTCAGGGAAGCTGGAAAACAACAACAACAAAAAACAAACAAACAAACAGACAAAACAAAACAAAATAGTGCTGCACAGTGTCTAAAAAAAACTAGTTTTAGGAGTGACAACTGTACAAATCTGACAAAGCCATTAAGTCACCTGGAAATTATAAAGATGGTTTATTTTTAGGGACTCAGGCTGTAGATTACTGTTACTTTTACCAAACATGATGTGATGGATTTGGAAGTCAGCCCTGGAAAAATTAACTAATATGTTTTGATGGAGTAAAGCATAACAACAGGTCTGGGGGCTCCTCTCCTCTCCTCTCCTCTCCTCTCCTCTTCTTCCTTTTTTCCTTTAATTCTGACACTCTGAGAATGCATCTGGATTTTCTAAAGATGCCATAATTTGGGGTATGATATTTGGGTCAATACTTGCCTATTGTCTTCACAGAATTAAAGGTTCTACTTCCAAGGAGAGCAAACTGTACAGTCCTGGATGCAACCTATTTGCCAAGGTACACAATGAGAAGGGACAGGTTCACATCCCTAGCCTGTTCAGAAGCTCTTCTTTACACCAGCCCTGGGACATCGCTCCTTTAACACTAGCTGCAGTCTGCTCCAGGAATTCCAATTCTCCTCTGTCTCAAACAGCCCACGGTAAAGATCCTTGCTCCTTCCCCTGCAGCCTTCTTCCCTGACTAGTGCTGGCTAATGCAATTGTGCTACTAGAAGTGCTGAAGTCGGCTGCTTAATGCTAAGCAGCATCTTGACAGGTTTCATTTCAGGTGCTTGATGAACTCACTGCTGGCTTAAAACACATGGCAAGCTTTACTCTGTTTAATTGCCATGCCTTTCTATAATGAAGGGGAAAAGAATAGTAGGGCAATTACCACTGTTCAGATGACTCAGGAAACCAGTAATGAGAAGGAGAATCTCTCACCACTGGGTTACCAGATCACACGTGAGTTATGTGTGCTTTCATGAACAGCCTGAGCCAATCTAAGTCAGGTTTTTGTCTAAATGTGTAGCTTTGCTCTCCTGCCCTTGCCCGTGAGTTTCCTTCCCTTCTGTGCCAGCTGTAGGGCTCACACATCTGGGAGACTGAGCACATCAGGCTGATCCACCTAAACACTCCACCCAGCAGAAAACAGGAAAAAAAGGGAAGAGTTTCCTCATCTGAGTCCCCTGATTTGTCTGACTGCACAACTGCACCATCTCCAAGGAGGACAGGCGATGGGGTGGGAATGTATGATGTAGGGCTGAGTCACTGCTTTCAGGTGTAGTACCAAATTAGGTTGCCTTAAGCCAACGATGAAAGCAGAGAGAAAAAAAAACAATGCCTTTTTCATCTAGGAATTAAAAGTCTATCCATTTGTCATCATTACACCGTCTGATGTCTTTATAATAATTACTACAAACCTAAAGGATGGAAGTCATCTCTGCTCATTTATCCAGCTAGTTTAAGCTAGTTTCTCAGATCCCTCCAGTCAATGGAGAGAGAAGCTTCCAGCAGAGGATGCATCTCATCCAAACATGGGTGTTTAAGGGGACTAAGCCGTCCTCTGAAGATGCTCTTGACTATAGAGAAAATTCAAGCTCCATTTCCAGGATATCTGTATTTCACATCTCACCTTGTTCTCACCTGGCACCTGCCTCAGAAGTCTCTGTTCTGTAGGAACCAGGCTGAACAGCACAAGCACTCTCCACGTTGATGCATTCCCGCTGAAAGCCAGTTCCCCTTCACTTCTCCTCCCCTCCTGCGCTGGGACTGCACCTGCACAGGGCCAAACATTTTCTTCAGTGCACTTTGGATCAGACTTGTTTGGCCAGCAGCAGGTTCACAAAGGTAGGGTTTGTGACTTCATAGCAGTCGACCCAAAAGGAAGCTGACATCATAAACACCAGCTTTGCTCTGCCCTGATTGCTGTCTGCAGCAGGCTAAGCAGGGACGAAATGCTAGGGGAAATCAGACAGAAGTGTATCCTTCCAGAGAGCAATTGATCAGGGGGGTGGAGGGAAGAGACATTATTTTATTAATAATTTTTTACAGCAGCTTTCCCTCAGGAAGTTCTTCTCTGCTATCTTAGGGCAAGGTCTATGAGTGTATAACTTAAAAGATCTGGTATGGAGATTTTGATCATAACGACTTAATTAAATGAGGTGTTTGGGGAGTTTAATATTACATTGTTGCTGATGGCTGGCTGATTGTTTTACTTGCCTTTGATCAACTGTGTGAGTGGAGGGTCATCCCAATCACCGCGGGCCTACAGTATCCGTCATCACCCCTCAGTCCTATTTGTCTTGCGTGTGTATGCAGAAGGCCTGCTTTTGATGAACTGTGAAGAGAAAGATGAACTGTTGTAATGAAAACATTCCCTCCCTGAGATCCTCTTTAGACAACATTCAATTGGTTTGACCTTGTCCCCTCTTGCGGAGGATGGTAATGATTCCTGCAGATGGCTGGGTCATTCCTTGGACACTTGGGAGCAAGGGAGCCGGATTCTCCGTCTGCATTAGCTCTCCAGCTATGTAGGCTGCAGCTGGGAAACGCAAGAGCAACATGGGCAGACATACCTGAGATAGTTGTCATCTAGCCGGTTGGAGTCCTCACAGACATCCTGGGCTGCCTATTTATACTCAGGGGACTTCACCTAGGTTCATGGCACACGCGCACCCTAGTACACACTAGCTCGCCAGGGAGAGCTGGACCTCTCAGGGCTGCAGTCTCCTCTCTGGCTGAAGCAAAGGCATAGCCTGAGGGAAGATGGTCAAGAAGTTAGCCTGGCTTTCCTTGTCTGTCTGCATTGTAGGCAGATGTAAGCTGGTAAATATTAGAAAACAGACAGCTAGCTGAGTGAGTGGTCTCCTGCCTTAATGCCCTCTTGCTCCAAAGTGGCAGCCTTCTCTGAGATATTACAAAAGTAGCATAAGACCTGGTGATGAACACAGCCTTAGTATCCCTTGAAGCCATCTTAGGGAGAGTAAACCCCTGGATCGGTCTTGGGGAGATGTTCCTGTCATCTGATAGCTGAAAAGGTGACCATGTTGGAAATGGCAGCCCATTTGTCATCAGAGGAGAAAAACAGAGATGTTTTCTGTTACTGTCCAGTCCTTCCATGACTTCTGCAAAAGGAGCTGCAGCTACTTTAGCGATTTAAGTCTTGCCTGCGGAAATATGCACAAATGAAATACATGTCTACTGGCCTTATCCTGCTGGTTTTCTCATACTTCCTCAATTTCAGAAGCTTGAAAATGTAGTCTTGGCATGTATGGCAGTTATAAGGCACCCTGACACGTGGGCGCAGGACAAACACTGGGCTTTCTTGCTTTGTCATGTTTCAGTGAAGCAAGAACACCACTGTTTCTCTCAGAAATAGTACAGCTACCAGCACCTTGATACCTACAATAAGGAGTCTTTTGCCAGATGCTGCTGCCTGCAGCTCGGACTGGTGGGGGTGGGCTTTTCTGCCTACCTCTGCAGCATGGGATCACGTAGGCGTGACCCATTTGAGCAGTTTAAACATGTTTCCTTCCATTGCAGGTGCCTTAGATAGTGCAGCCTGAGCTGACTTCACTTTCTCTTGACCTCTCCCAGAGGCACATAACAATTTAGACACCTGGAAGAATGCAGCCCTGTCATTTAGTCAGTCAAGTGTTCTGCTCAGGGGTATTCCAATTTGACTGGTCCAGGTGGGATATGAGAGCAGCCAGAATGCTTCATCTTGTGACAGCCCTAGTGCATGCTAACCCTGTAGCTTGCTTTTTGTGTACTAAGCCCACAGCCCCCCATCACTGTCCAAGGCAGACAGTGCTTCCAACAGGAGTCTGCAGATGCAGTGACATTCGTTCAGGCAGAATTCCTCATTGACCTTAAAAGATGTTCTGCCTGAGCAAGAGCTGGCTGGAGTGGCAAGCAGAGAAAGAGCTGAGCTCAGGTCTGTCCTGTGGGATTTTCTCCAGACCAAGAAGGTTATCCAAACACAGTTGTACAAGAGAGGAAGAGGTCCCTCTGACCGGCATCTGAAGCGGGATGATGAGGCTACAACCCTGAGCTGGATTCATCAGGCTGTTGCGTGGGCAGCAGTTTGTGGTGCGTGTGGCAACAGGCATCAGGAGATTACTTGCTTCAGTAACTTGGGTTGGGTGTTCAGAACCCAAAGTAAACACTCCAGCCGCAGGTTTGTAAAAAGGCTTAATACCCTATATTCAAAAAACACCTTGCATTCAGCCTCACTTTAAAACATCTTTACATTCTGCATGCGCAGAACAGAAGGCAAAGCTAAACTCGGTATCTTTTACCCCCAAGCAGCGATGGGAAGAGGACAGGAGGAACAACCAGGCGTTTATGCAGTGCCTGAGCACAGCATGCACCAGATGTAACCAGTGCCAGCCCTGGCCCTGCTCCACATGCATAGGCCCATGGCCATCCCAGGCCATCTGGGATCCAGGTGATCCCAGAGACAAGGTGGGCACTCCATGCGTTAACCGGGAGCTGACCTGTACTCACATCAGTTGCATTCATTAGAGAACACAATGGAGTTAGGTGGCTGGGTCTTGCTGGAAGGAATACTCCTGAACACTGGCCCCAAAAAAAAAATCCCCCAGAAACACCATCCCAAAAGAAAACTAAACACTGAATGTGGTCAGCTGAATTATCTGACGTCAGGTATTTCATTGGACTGCACATGAAGACTGTGACCCTGCTGCCCAGGGTACGCACCTCTCTGAGCCACTGAGTATTACTGAAGCATCTAGTGGCTTTGTTCTCCGAGCACTGCTTTGGTACCAGTACTAGACTGGTCAGAAGGAAAACGTTATCCTCCCTCGGTGCATGTCAGCAGGTTGGTTCAGAAGCCCCATGTGTATCCCAGGTATTGGGCTACTGATTAATAGCACCAAGCACAGGTCCTACTAGCACAGAAAGCTCTCCAGATGCCTGCAGAGTGAAAAAATTCCCCAGGAGCTGCCATCCTGGGGATGTTGTTCTATCCGACCTGTACGTTTGCAGACATGGAAAAGGAAGGATACAGGGACTGATGTGCATTATTTGAAAATAGTGCATGTTTGATTTCCTGATTTCCCAATTTCCAAGAGGCCTGAGAAAGAAACCCAAAGACCCTCCCTCTGCAATGGAAACTTTCTCCTTAGGGGAAAATTACCTTAGGTGCAGTGACAGAACCAAGGGTGTGCATTATTATACATTAAGCTGGATAATGTTTTTCAAGTAATTAGAGAAAGACATAGCTGTTCCTCTGAAAGTATTTTTGAAAATTTCCATTTTTTCCATAGTCTTCATTTCTGGCATTTATTCATTTAATTGCCATTTCCCTTGGTCAGCATAATCACATGGTGAGTTTTTCAAAAGTAGTAGTAATTAAAAAAAAAAAAAACTTAGCTTGAAAGAAAATGTTTAATTTGAAATTAAGAATTTCTTGTTCCTATTTTTTTCAAAAAGAGAAAGATGAATTTAAAGATCTATGCAACTAGCAAATCAATGAAAAATAAGCCTCTTTGAAAGCTACAAAAATTCAAATGCATTGCTGACCTTCAAAACTTTTCAGATGAAAGAAGAAATATCCACCCATTTCTGGATTTTGGTGAAATTAGAAATTGCATGCCTCTGCACTCCCAGATGAATGTCAAAACTTGCACCTCATCAGCATTTATCATTATTCCCAGTTAAAAATGCAGCTGTCACAGACGAAGTGGAAGGTCGAAGGGCCTTGCTGGCCCTTGGCTGGTGCGTGTTTCTCAAAGCTAAATTCCAGAAGAGTCACAAAAGAGGACAAAAGGACGCAGAAGAGCAACAGAAAGGAGCTGAGCTTGGGATCGGGGAGAGCTGTTTTCTGTGGGGATGTCTAAAATGCCTTTTGATTCTTAACCAGCCTGATGCTTGCACCAGCTTAGCCAGGCTCTGACCTCCCTGGGGAGCAGCATCACGGTGGCCACAGCATGGGGAGCCCCAGCCCTATGTCCCCCCAGGCCACCGTGTACATCCAGCATCCCCTCCTCCTGCGCTGACCCATGGCAGGGCAATACTCTGGACAAAAGTCAGTTGCTTAATGCTCCATCATTAAAAATGGATGGGATTAAAGAGAAGGAAGGGCTAAAAATACAGGCCCAATGAACCTGCTGAGGGGCAGCTTCTTTCCTGGGTCTTAAACCCCTGCTCACCTCACAGTGTTATCTGCGAGGTTGTGCGCACTGCTGTTTTACAGAGGTCTAACACATGCATGGCAGTGTGCTCTTGGCTTTTTCTTTTTATTTAATCTTTAATTTGACAGTGTTGGAACTTGCTTCCCCATGAAACTGGAGAAGGAGGGATCGTTTTGTGTGTCAGGTTTTGCTTTTGTTGTGTTTCTTTCCCTTTTATCAAGTTATGTAAAGAAGCCCAGCAACTCCTGGCTGCTCCTGGGTGCTCAGGTGTCCATCTGCTCCTGTCTGCTGGCATTGGGTTGTACTCAGTACAAAGACAACCATGCTGGCCACCACTGGAAGGATGGCTTAGAATGCTGATGAAGGCAGCTGGTCCAGCAAGGAGCCTTAATTTTTACATCAGCTGAGAAACCTACCCTTCGCTTTTGCTTGTTTGGATTTGTAACTCCCTTAAAGGGGATTCCCTGTTGTCTCTTTGGGATTTTCTTCTGGATGATCTCAGGATGGACAACTTCCCTAAGTCCTTCCTTCCATCATAAAACCAGATAGTTGCCCAGTAGCAAAACACCCCCCCCAGAAAATTAAGAACCATCTTTGTGACTTTCTGCTTTGATAACAAAAATCATACGAAAAACTGAGCTGGAAGAAACTTTTGAAGGTCATCTTGCCCTTCCACCAGCCTCCAGATAGGATCAGCTGTGCCAAAGGTGCTGGGGTTGAGATAGTTATCTTAGCCATTGCTAAAACCTTCCCATGGCAGTGTTTTCACACAGCTAACCATCCCAGCAGTTCACAAGTCTCACAACTGGAAAACATCTCTTAACATCTCACCTGAATTTCCTTTGTTGCACTTTAAGCCTATCACTTCCTTCCCTGTCCCCAGCAGACATGAAGAGCAGCTTATCCTTCCTATTTGCAGTAGCCTTTCACATACTTGAAGGGTGTTATCACGTCTACCCGTCTTCAATTCCCTAGACTAAACAAACCCAACTCTTTCAGTCTTTCCTCATAGCTCATGTTTTCTAGCTCTCTGATCACTCTTGTTCTTGCCCGCTGGACTCTCTCCAGTTGGTCAACATCCTTCTTGAAGGCTGATGCTCACAAGTGGACACAGATTGATTCAATAGGTTATTTCAGGCCAAAGAACAGAGAGGAGTAATTTCAAAGTTGGGGGATCCTCACTGCGAATGATCTACTCACTCCAGCTGTGGCACCTCTGTAAAACTTGGCTCTGGGTCCGACTGGCAGTCTCCCTGAGAAATGGTACATTCACAGATGAATATCAGCACCTCAGATTCATCCTGGAACATAACAGGCANAAAAAAAAAAAAAGCTCAGCTCTGAAGAGCATATAAAGAACAAAAAGTCCAAAGCAAGGCCCAGGAAAACTGGTCTGTACATTCAGCACAGGGCAAAGCCTGGAGGGAAGTGAGCTTGCTTTTGAAATCATGGCATATTGGCCTCTGAGCAGGGAGGACGGGCTTGGTCACTGGACCACAGTGACACAGCTCATGGGCTCCTGGTCCCACCACTTGCTCTGTGGCCAGCACTGGGATCTTTGCAGTGTGCTTCATCGCATGGTTCAGACATGTCCTAAGGAGCTCACTGGGTTGTGGGAAAGGTTCTCACTCCTGGAGTCAGTGTTCAGGGCAGCAGGATTTCTGATGAGGGTTTCATTGTCATGTTGCAGACTTTGGAAATTGCTCTTTCCAAACTCTAACCTTAACACCCCTCAAAGAGCCTGCACTTCATGAGCCAATATCCTCAACTCCTGTCAAGAGAAGACAATGGAAAGACATGTTAAAACAGCTATGCTGCTACACCTCAGGCAAGGATCAGCTCCACTCTCTTCTGGGGAGCTGCTCCAGTACATGTTTGCTAGCCTTTGTGCCAAGATTTTTCAGTTAATATTTTGCAAAATTTAATCACAACAGCCCAGATTCTGCATTGCCTTAATCCCATTGAATTGTTCCTTAGTCCACAGTGAGTGCCTTCAGTTTCAATTAGACCATTCATGGCTATCGGCGCTTTTGAATAAGGAGGGATCAAAACCTGATTCTGGAAATCCGGTTGCAAAATGTGTTCATTGAAACCAAGGCTGCATTTCAGCTTCACAATCCACAATATATTACAAAAAGGAAAGGTTTAAATACACACTACACTGGACCATTGTAGCAAAAGATTGTGAGGATGAGACTTGCTAGAAAGAGAATAGTGTAGACTGACTCTTTGCAATGCATCTGCCTGAAAAGCTCCCTCTTTAAATGAAAGAGAGATCAAACCAGATAAATAAGCAGTACCTACCCCAGGAGGCAGGCTTGCCTCCTGAGTGCCAGATAATAATAAACGATGTGTTTGTAATCCAAAGCAGAGATACAGTGGCATTTTCTTTGACATCAAATGCTAAAGAGGGAGTGAATAATTCTGCAAAGTGCTTTTTCCAACGCAGGGTGAAAGATCTTTCACCAGAGAGAGGATGCTCTCTGGAGATGGTTGTTCCTATCTTTTCATTTAACATCAGCATGAACAGTCTGGCAAAAAGGAGAAGTGTGTATGTACCTAATACCACATAATTTCAGGAAGAAAAGAGAATAAACTATTGCCAAAGTGAGTCAATAAAAAAAACATACCCAGGAAGGGAAAGAAACTGAAGGGGAAAAAGCTTGGAATCAAGGGGTAACTATACCTCTTTGCGCCGAGTGTTTTTATTTCAGCCTGAAAGCTCCTTCCAAAGGTAGCTGTACAGAGGAGTGATCCCACCTCCTGCTAGAGGTCAGTGGCTGTGGGACCCAGCGGGTGCTCCAGGCAGCAGCAGCACGGGGTGGGCAGGGAAACGCAGGATCCGCTTGGTCCAGCCGGAGGAAATTACTTCCAGCAGAACAGAACTGACTCAGTTACGATTTGACCAGATCACTCCGTATCACAAACACCAAATGTCCTCCAGAATGATCCTTCAAGCAATTGAGTGGTCTGGGCTCAATCCTGCGCCCCATCAAAAGACTAGAGGGCAGGATTAAACTTACTGCAGGACATTTTACCTTCGTGTCTTAAATCCACCTTTAAAAAATTGCGGCGAGTTTTATTCTCTGGTTATTTCCTAAGGACACACGTTGGCTCGGCAATCATGGGTTTCATGAAACACCTGCTTTTTACAGGCTCCGTTGACTGAAGGACAAGGTAATTAGGTAACTTACCCAAAGGTCACATGGTGAGTAAAGTAGGATTAGCACTCAAGTTCCTCCTGGCAACTAGTCCTGTGCTGCGACAATTAGAAAAGGTTAACCATCCTCTTTTAGCTTTTGTTTTCCATCTTCCAGAATGTGGCAGCACGTACGCAGGGCTGGGCCGTGTTACATTGCCTCAGCAGTATTTTGGAAAAAAAAAAAAAAAGCAAACAAAGAACTCACCCCCAAAAGGGCTTTGAAAAGCCGTCATATCTGGTGGGACGTGGCGCTTAAGAGAGAACAGAGCAAAACAATGGATTAAGATAAGCACACTGAATATGAATTCTGGAAAATGCCCCACTCCCTCCCTAATCCCCAAAGCAGTCCTTGTGCACCAGCCTCTGTGCGACACTTAGACC
The DNA here is from genome assembly GCA_013399115.1 of Anseranas semipalmata. NCBI lineage: Eukaryota > Metazoa > Chordata > Aves > Anseriformes > Anseranatidae > Anseranas > Anseranas semipalmata. Next base: position 174,822 of record VXAA01006753.1, on the reverse strand, counting down.
ACATAGACACTTCTCCAGCCTCTCCTCACCATGTATCCCAGGGCTTGCAGGCTACAGAGGGGAAAAGATCCTGCAAAGGAGCACGGGCCCCCACCCCTGCCACTGCTGGGGTGAGCTTATGCTGGCCTGAGCTGAAGAGCATCCCGTAACACAGCTTGGAGCTGCATGGGTCAGCATGGGCCTCCTTCTGCCCTCACCCAATACCCCACAAAATGCCTGATTCCTCTCAGGGGGCTGTCCAAGTGCCTGGGCAAACAGCTCTTGATGTGGGGGCAGCCCCGAAGGGGCACAGTCTGGTCTTTCTTCTTTGGGGGTGTTTTGTGCTACTTTTGGCAGGATGGCAGAAGTAATCTAAAGGACTTCTGGGTGTGCCATGGCACACAGTTCCTCCACTCACGACTTTGGTGGCATCTAGATAACAAAACCACCATGAAGAGGTTCTTGGGGTAACATTTGGGGGCCACTGGCTATGGCCTCTCCTCCACCAGCGTGAGTAAAAAGAGCAGAGGTGTTTTATCTTAGAGAGCAGTGACAGATTTTGACCCTGGCTGGGGATGAGGTGTATGTCACCTGATGACACATATCTCATTCCCATGCTCTGTGTCCTTAGCTCCAAAAGTCATCCCTCTGTGACTCTTCCCATTGGCCTATGAGATGTCCCTGCAGGCCAGGGACCTTGGCTGTTTCCAAGGGAGGCTAGCAGGCTTCCTCCAAGGAAGGTGGACCTCCTGAATCTTCCTTCAGCCCCCCGAGTGCCACACCTCCCTCCTTCTGTCAGCGGTGAGCCAACATGAACATTGGCCACTTATCATGTTATTGGAGGTCACTGAACAGGCGCTCGCCTGCCATAGTCCCAGAAGGTGTGTACCTCGTGGGCAGTGTAACTGGGTGCTGTATTCCCCTCTCCCGCTATAAATACAGCCTTAGGGTAAAGGGCTGCAATCAAAAATCCTTTTGCCTATTGCATTGTGCAATGGCAGCACGGTCATTTATTTCCCTGCCTGCTAGCTGCTTGAAATTCAGGTAGCTTTATCAGCTGAGAATTTACTGGACCATTCATCAGAAGCAGCTGCTTCAGAGTCAGCCAGGGACCACCACCTCCCAAATACTAGTTGTTGGGATTTGCATAACTTGAATTCACAGCCATTGAGAGTATTCGCAAAAGCGAGACCTGCTCCGAAGCTGTGAGCAGGGCAGCTTGACTTTAAAAAGTCAGCTCATATTTCTCATGTGTGAGAAAGAGCACCTGTTTAAACTATGTAGATCTGACTAACAGTGGGTATGTTCTGGGGACTGACCCGTTAATAGAAAGGGTGGGGCTTTGCAGTCATTAACAGCAATCAGCAACCGAAACAAACACAACGAAATAAATCAGCATTTTCTTTAATCCAAGGATAGGCAGGAGGGTGAAGATCAGGACTGAAATAAACTTCTAACACATCATGTCTCATCCCCAGTTGCTGGCCTTCTGACATGCCCTCCACCAAGAGGCAAGCACCTCAAAAACACATTAACCATTTCTATTCCTACAGAAATCCCAAGTAATAAATGGTAACTAATGACCCTGAACTGGCAAAAGCATCCAGAGCAAGACATTATAATCAGAGTATACCACTCTCACACTAAAATGTCATACAATCCCCTTTAAGACCTTTTCACAAATCTTGATTAAAATTCCAAGAAGAAAGAACAAACTTTCTCTGCACATTTTCATTAGCAAGCAGTGATGAGGAGCTTGCATGTTTTGCCACCTCCTTGTCACTCCTCGCAGAAGGGGCTGTCAGAGGGAACATGACTGCCCATCTGAACCAAAGATGTCCCTTAGCCGGTTCCCCTGCAAGCGAGTTCCCTCACGAGTGCTTTCAGCACTATCCTTTGGTTTTACCATTCATAAACTCAGCACGATCCTTTGGTTCTACCATTCATAAACTGATGTGCAAGCAGGACAGATCGTTGATCTACAGCTGCCTATCTGCCTTTCTGAAAGCAACCATCTGTGTGCCACCTAAAATAAGCAGCTGGGGCTACCCCTTCACCTACAGCTCTGAGGACATCACCGAGCCTGTGAAACCTTGGGTGGCTGCCCGCTCCCAGGGCCAGCCCTGGCAAATGCAATTCTCATCTGCTCCGTGCATTAGCATTGTCCGTCTCTGCAGCCCAAAGGGCTTGAGTGCCGAGTTACGTACGCCTTCTGAAATAGGCAGTGATGTCTTCCACAGCCACTAAGCTCAGAAAGTATGCCTGGTACCTACAAGAAGACCAATCAACCACCAAAAAGCTAAACGGCAGAAAGCGCTTGGGTATGAAACATGCATGGCATTTACACAGTGCCTTGACTTGGTGCTGGATACTTAATACTTTTGGAGAGCTCCAGTGTTACGCGACTCCATAAGCCACGTACAGCCCTTGCTGTATCACAGCCATGTATGGCCACTTGTGACTCGGTAACGTCATTAAAGGTCACCAGCACCATAGACAATTCTTCAACATATTATTGCTTTATGAAAGATCAAACCTATCAAAAATAATAGATTTTTCACTACATCAAAGACAGTTTACTGACATCCAATGAAGCACTTCTCTTTAGATCCTTGAGGAAGGAACGAGCCTCATAAAATAATAAATATCTTTGCATTTTATCTCTTGACGCCTCTATCTATGGAGGTATTTATATGACCCCCATAACTAGTCTCTGGGCACTTACCTGACCTGATTAGAGAACAGATCTACTAAACAAAGACATGATTTGTGTGCAAACCAAACTCGTCTTCTTAAAATAGCTTTCTGAAGGAGAGACAAAACTGCTAGGGGAATGGAGTTAGTCAAAGAACATTTTGCTGCAATAAGTTTTTCTGTTACGCGGGATGCTGCTTGGTTGGTGCCATGCAATTTAAAGGGTTTATCTCTTAAGAGATGACAGCAAAGCCAGTAAAAACACTGGGGGCCTGAAACTTCACTGTATTTCAAGTCTTTTGCATCATTTGGGTAGAACAGAAGAGCTCATATACCTGAGTCTTGGGCCACTGGTGAATTCCCCATGGGACAGGGATATCAACAGGAGAGCTCTTAGAATCAATCCCCTTTGCAGAGAGGTTGGACAAACATACATGACCAGACCCACGGTGTACTTCAGCTACTCCTGGATGCCAGAAGAGTCTTTTGCTGCATGGCTGAGCAAACTCTGATGCCTCTCTGACCAGTGCAATATATTTGTGCCAGCCCCAGGGGTCACGGGCAGTGCAAAGGTAACTTCAGAGATCATTGTGGGGGGAGACCAGACCTTCTCCTACTCCCTGAGCTTTGGAGCTGAGAGTTGCCTATATTTCAGCCAGCTATAGGCCCTTGGAGAAGAGCTTCATCCAGAACCAACACACCCAGTTTCACTTCACAAGTTGGCCAGCACAGCAAAGACAGATGCTGTTTGGTGGGACCAGAGTCACCAGGATAGGGGTGGCAGGCTGGGGACCGTCTCCCTGCTCCCCACAGGTGAGCCTGGACCTGGCCACCATCCTCACCAAGCCACTGTGTCACCTTTCCAGAGATGGAAACAGCATCTGCCATAGGGCTGTCTGCAGGGGGCTCTAGGAACAGCCTGCACCAGGGAAGGGGGCTTTTATCCCCTCCTATCAGCTCACCAGAGGTTATTCCCACTGTGGACTTGGCAGTTCGGCAGCCATAGGCCTGGCTGATGGGGCAGAGGGGATTAGCATAGGAAATCTCTTTAGGGAAGGTGACTCCTGGCACTGGAAGTATGTCATCATGTCACCGACAGCGCCCGGCTGCCGCATCCTGATTACTCTCCTGTCGCGACAGCACAGCCCTTTTGCAGATGTCCCCAGTGGTGCAGAGGGGCTCCCTGGCACCCCTAGCTCCAGCAGCCCTCAGCCCCCAGCCCCATCCCAGCTGGCATCCCCTGCATGCCTTGCAGTGGAGCTGGGTCCCCTGCCAGCCAGCAGCCTGTCTCTGTCCCTGTCCCACCGCCTGGCCTGTGCCCCAGTCTCGGGGCTGTGTCACTGAGCCTCCCCCCATAGCCGTGCCCTGCCATGGGCAGCGGGAGTGAAGGAGGAGCGCTGAGCCCCACTGTTGCTTAAATGGGGATTTTGCACTCTTGTGAAAGGAGGGAACAAGCTGCTACCTTCCTGAGCGTGAAAGGCCACTGCCCTCAAAAGAACACCGAAACAATAAATCATTTCAGAGGATTGCTGGGCCAACTTTGGACTTGGAAGCCAGCAGCACTGCAAAACACCCCCTGCCCCAACCTCTGAAGCAACGCCACAGTCTCCGTTGTTTTCCAAAGCATCACACCTACACTTCCAGATGATCTCAGACACCTCCTGAGACGCCCCAGCCACTGACTCAGAGATGCCACTCGGAGACACAGAGGGACTCAAAAGGCCAGGAGACCTTTTTTTGCAGGTTTGCTTCTTGCAGTGCTTTCGTCCCACAGAAAGCTGGAATGCCGAAACCAGGCACAAAACCTCCCAAAGAAACCCCTTTCAGGCTCCAGCTCAGCATGCCACCTGCCATCATCATTTCTCCAACTGTTCTCAGGAGGCTCTTACAGCAGACGCACCTGGGCTGCAGCCAAGTTGGCATGAAGTTTGCATGAATCTTGAGACATTTTATGACCTTAATAATGTTTAGCTGAAATAAGCAGGGCTGTTTACAGCCCAGGCCCAACCTAGTTAAAAGCATTTCTTAGTAGGGTGGTGGGTACATAAATCAGCATCTATCCTCTTGCCTCTCTGTCATTGACCTTTCTGTGGGAGGAGAAACGGTGCAGAGACATGTGGATTGCAGAGTACGTTCATGTGCCATTGTGTTGGCACCGTATCCATTGTGAGCTTCTGCCCTTATTCTTAGAGGACATGTCCAGTAATAATATACCCCAGTGAACTTTTCCATGATGAGATCATGATTTCTTCCATGGGAGACTCAGTAGCATGTTACGATTTACTGGCCTTTAGCTGACCAGTAACAATTTTCTCACTGCAGTGACACAATGCTGCAGTTTTCTGAAATGAAAAAGCAGTGTCCACCCTTTTAAAGAGATTCCCTTCCACTTTTACACCTGCAAAAAGGAAACTTTTCTTGCACAAAAGTGAATCTGCATTTTTATATACTGGATTTTATATACCTGATTTATGCTTCCCGTCAGACAGCTCTGAAGGCCAAATACTTGGACTGACAACCATGAAAAAATTGTGAGCACAGGGACAAAAAGCAAATGCTAATTTTGCTACTGAGATCCCTGAAAGGGAGATTTATACTTTTGAAAATGTCCAAAAAGAAACTCATGATGTTGTGAATAAAGCGTCAATATATTGTAACCAGGACAGGGCATCACTGTTGATTTATATTGATGTAATATAATCATGCTTGTTATAATCATTTCAAAGCGAAGATATTCACAGAGAAGTGCAATGGATGACTCAGTTTTTTGTCATTGCAAAACAATAAAAAGTGCAGAATTTATAGCTATATAATCAAGTTTTTATTAACACCAAATGTAATGAGATAACAAAGTCCATCTCCTAAGCCTTTTCTCAAGACACAGTCTGGCCAAAGTTCTTCCCTCAGCTTTGTTTAGCTCAGATCCTAGATTGCATGAAAATGGTTCTTGGTGAGAAAATTGCACCCTACAGAGAGAGATTTAAGGAACTCTATCTATTTAGCTGATCAAAGAGACAGCTAAGAGACAACTTGATTGGGGTTAAAAAGTGTCTGCACAAGAGAGTATCTAGAAAGAGAGGTTCTTTACTCTGAAATGTGGAAATTGAAGTGCAAAACATTAAGAGCAGAAATAAACCTTTAATGGTGCAGGTGTTAGTAGATTCTCATAAGACTTCCAGATTTTCCATTGTTTGAAGTCTTTGGCTGGCACCGGCTTTTTTCTAAAAAATAGGGCTGGTTCAATCACAGATTATTTGTGGGACCAAATAAAAAATAGATTGATTGCGTGAAAAGCTACTGCCTGTGACTTGGCTTGAGCAGATCTCCTCCTTAGGCATTCACATAACTATTCCTTGGGCCCCAACCCCTTGCATTGTCTACATCAGTAGACTGCAGCTCCCTTTTCTCCATGACCTGTCTCGAGGCATGTCTAGGACACTGGCTCCGTGCAGAGGTGAAACCTCAAACAAAACTGCTTTGATTTCCAGCCATCACTTTTAAAGTACTCCATTCTTCAGGACCGCAGGACACCTGAAGATCTGGTGCTCCTCTATGAGTTTTTAGAGCATGTAGTTGATAGTTTGAAAATGTAATGTGCTTTATGGTTGAAATGGGATTCGGGAACAACTTAGCTCTTTTCTCAGTACCTGAAGTGCACAGAAGATGAAATACAGATATAAAGGCTCTGCACAGATTTCTTTGTCTCAATGTCGTCTCTATGCTGGGGTAATTTTAAGTTTGGGTCACTACCTCGGCTAGTTCAGCTGATAAACCAGACTTGCTCCCAGTATGAAAATCACACTGGATTCTTCCTTCTCCTCCCCAAAACTGATGCTAGGTCCTTGGAAAAATTCCACAAGAGTCTTCTTCAAATAGTTTTTTTAATCCCTTCTATTCTTTACACTGTCCTATTTCCATTCTCCAGTCCCTCTCTTTGTAGATATGAGCTACGTTCCCACCGACGTCATTAGCATATCAATTGTTTGCTCAGAGGACGGTCATTATGACTCGGTTTGTCTCTGTTATTACTGGTTGCCCTTAGACTGGTGCTGGAGGCCTTGTCAGCACAGGCAGAAACAGAAAACATTGCCTGATAGGGCAATGACCGTAGCAACAACATCACATTAATCAGGGTCTGTAGTCTGTGCAAAGACCAACTTCCCAAACCATCAAACTGTGTGATGCAAGAGACCATGAAGTTCCCTTTCAGCTGAGAAGCTACAAATCCCCCAGATACTTGCCCCCAGACCTCCCTTCTGCAGGTGATAACATGAATCAGCCAGGAGCAACGTAACCCCACATAACCCTTTCAAAGGACAACCAACACTTAATGTGTTGATTGTGAATGGTGAATGTTAGAGCAACATAGAGTTGATTGTGAAAGGTGAATGTTAGAGCAAAAGACTTCTGGTCTGTCTGAAGCATTTAGTTTGCAGCCCTCATAGGGCCGATGATTTGGATCCCCCCCAGTTTAGGGAACATGCCTCATACAGTTGGGTCTGAGACGCAAACCTTACAAATCCCAGAGGACTTCTACAAAATAGGCTGATTGAGTTATTAGGAAAGGAATAATATTGATTCATTTATGTTGAGTATACATTATATATAATGTATTACAAATAAATAAATGCATACATATAAAATGGGTCTCATCATCTGTTCCAAGAACAATGACATGATGGTAACCTTATGAAGCCAAGTGCACGTGGAGCATCTTTGCCACTGTTGATTTGTCAATGTGTCAACATCCCTGGGGGTAAGATGTACCTTTGAAGTAATCAGCTCAAGTTCAGTCACTGAGTATTGCTGCTGCTACAAGATAACTGCAAGTCAGGGGATGCACACAGGGTCCTGTTACAGCATCGACAGGTCATGCACACTGGGAGGCACAAAAGCATTTATATTCACCCATATAGCTTGTTGAGATGGTGGGAATTATTGCTGACTGGTTTAGGAGGTGAAAATAAGATAAATAAGGCTTCCAAGATAGATACTTCTTCTAAAAAGATGGATAAATTCAGGAGATGAGACAGTTTAAAACTGCTGGTCCTGATCCTCCTGATTTATCCTATCATTCTGCTATATCTCCAGAAAGAGAAATCTTACTGCAGAAGCCCAACAAGCGAGGACGTGGACTGTAATAGTGAGGACAGCAGCGAGGCAGACCTCATGTCACTGTGGTGCAGCTGGGAAGGTCCCCAGGCCTTCCAACCAAGGGCACTGATGGCAGAGGTCGCCATGAGAGCAGCACTGCACAGAAGGTCTCAGAAGGGAGGTCTCTGAAGGAGATCAGCCCTGGTCTCCCCAGCCAGATGATTGAGGCAATCTGCCTGGCTTATCACAGCTGGAGAAAGCCCTTCAGCAGAGGGAGACTCCAGGCTTCGAAAATGTCATGGGCTGTGCTCAGAGATCAAATGGCCAAAATGCAGCCACAGAAGGGCTCAGGGAACGGAGCACACGAGAGACTGGACCCCAAGCTGGTGTGCTGAATGTGCTCTCCAACCAGCAGAGGCTTCCATCTGTGCCCTCCCTGCGAGGCAGAACGAGAGGCAGGGGCAGGAGGTGACCACTGCAGCAGCTCAAAGCAACCAATACTGGAGGAGACCTGGCTAACAGGTGCTGCTGTCATGCTGAATTCCCAACACAGAGGAAGTCTGACAAGAACGATCAGGACTTTCAGGGGGACATGGTGGGAATGCCACCAACTTCCAGAAGGGACAATCAAAATAGAGTAGTAAATCCTTCCCCGTTCTTCGTGCTTGTCTTTCCAACTGAGCCACAGGGCAGAGGAAAGTGCTTCTGTCACATTGATGATGTTGCGGCTGGGAAAGTTTGGCAGTTAGCAAGCAGTTGTGGTGTCGGATCGAAGGTCGTCTTGGCTCTCCAGAAGAGGTCTTTGGATGTGTGCAGACACAGACTCCACTAAGAAAGCAACTCAGCCTGCCTGGAGAGCAAAAGGAGACCTCCCTGGGACCAAAGCCCACTGTTTTCAGTTTGTGGTCATGGCACATTTGTTTGCAAAGCAATTTTCAGTCAGCCACAAGTCACAAGGTTCAACCCTCTTGGACCGTGCTTCAGGAACCTTAAACAAACAAACACAAAATCATGAGATAAGGAAAAAATAAAATTTCCTGAGGAAATACTCCCAAGCATGACAGCAGAAGATGGCCTAAGTTTCACAAATTAATGGGTAAGCCACGTTCCACTCCTGGGTCTCCTCTGAATCCTCATGTTGAATCTCAGCCTATGACTTACTGCTGGGCTAGAGTGACTCCTGTTCACAGCATGGCATGGCTCAGCCAGATAGGACCCACATTGCACATGGGGGCAGAATCCAAGTCCTAGCCACCTCTCTCCTTGTGCCTGTATGGCTCTGGCCTGCAGACCAGAGGGCTCAGTCTAGTTGTGAGCAATGAAGGCAGTCAGAGGAGTGTGGTCTTGAGGCTGAAGGTAACACAATCCTAAAGATGTTCCCTTAGCAGTGGAGTCCAGTAACTTGTTTATGTAAAGGAGTGCAGTTAGGAGTCACCTCTTTCTTGAGAGAGAAAAGGCAAGCTGCCACGGGGGAGCATATAGTCTGGAAAGCACAGAAGATGATAGGAAGCCAGTAGAAGACCTGGGCTCTATTCTCAGCTCAGTCGTTGACTCATGGATACGTTGAATAGGACACTCCTCCACGGATCAGCTCCATGTTTAGGCAATGGAAAAGATCAACACGCTTGCTTTTGCAAAGTTCTTTATGATCATCAGATGTCAAGTGCGCGAATGCACTTGAGGGACATTCTGTCCTGCGCAAGGGCACTGAAGTTCCCAGAACAGGTGTGCCACTCCACCAGAAAAGGGACACCTCTGACCTTTACAAACTCCTTGTACCAGTGCATCATGCTAGTGGAAAGCTTGGTGGCCTCCAGCTTTTTTCCAGGTAGAGAGCTCTGAGAGCTCTGCTATTCCCAGTCTGGGTCTCTGGCAGTGTTTTCAGTAGCACTGGATCACAGGAGTCATTTAGGGATCTCAGAAACATTTGAACAACAGTCTGAACAATAAACCCTCCTGGGAATGATAGAAGTGTGGATGCTTTGCGTTGACTCAGGTCAGAATTCTCAGAAGAAGGCATTTCCTCTTCAGCACCTTATTTAGCTCACCAGAACAGTAAATTTGAGCCCTGAATCTGAAATAGAAAAGCAAGTTTCATATGCCAGCCCTTGTTAGCAGTGGCACCTGTTTTCATGTAATATTTTTATATTACTGAATATAACAATTATTTACTAATAAAAATATTTATAATATAAATTATAATATACATTATTTATTATAAATAAATATTTACTATTTATCCAGGCACTTGCTATTGACTTTTGAAACAAAAACTAGTTGCTAATCTTATTAACTTATTTCTCCACAAGTCCATCTTGGTTCTTCTGCGCATGAGCTCTTCCTTGGGTAGATCTAGATTTCCTCCTACAAGTGTTAGAGAGGTTTGGCTGTCAGTTTTGACATCTTCACCCTCTATTTCCCAGGTCTACCCTCTCTTGCCTGAAAAAAGAAGTCCTTTCTGAGGAATAGATGGTTACCCAGTAGAGTAACTCTCAAAGAAAGCAAGAGAACGTAATGGACCCCAGACAGAGCTGAAGGCATTAGGAAAGGTTTCATGGATATTGGCACCAAACACAGCCTGTGTTTTTAATGATGAGCTGCACTTTCCATTCCTACCTGTCAGCTAACCTTCCTGAGTGCTGACACTAAGATGATGTCATCAGAAATAAAAGATCAGATATAGGATCATGATTTGCAGATAACTCAAAGTAAAAAACTAATTTCCTTAGAGAAGGTCACAGTTCAAAAAGGAAATTGTTGAGATGTGACATGGGGTAGCACCTAAATGAATCACTTTCCAAAGTTTTGGTGGTTAATCAAATGCAAGAGTAGCACTAAAAAAAAGGGCAGAGTATGAAAATCAGAGTAACATACTGAGTAACAGTATGTCTTTATTTGCAGAGGACACTCTCAAGCCACACTAATGAACCTGGAGCAATATGACCAATTGCCTCATGGACAGCCACAGTGGAGGTTTTCAGTGCTGTTTACAGTGTGAGTGACCGGTTACTTTCCTGGTGCAGGGATCTGCCAAGCAGCAAATATTTTTTCAGACACTTCAATCTGCAGAGCCTGAGGCTCACCCCCTCCGGATGCAGGTGAGGGGAGCTCTGAAACACAGCCTCTGTTGCCTTCTGCTTGCTGTCCTTCCTGCTGCCTTACCCTGGGGCTCGAGCCCAGGTGAGCAGCTGTGTCACATGTAGGGTATTTATACTTCCTACGATTGTAGCATCTGGTAATAAAGAGCATTACAACTGCTAGCCGTGTATGTAGACTTAATGGGTCTCTGCTGTTGCTGTTTGCATCAGCATAGGTCAGCAAAGAATCCTTCTGGGATGCTACAGTTTCAAGTATGGCTTTACGGGGCGTCAGAGATGCCAGTCACTGTGATGATATATAGCACACCACGCTGATAGCACTCAGGCCTAATGCCCGCCAGTGTCACTCCTCGCTTGCAGAGCTTTAGGGCTGCTCTCTGCTGACGTGTGGGTGAGCGGTGACACGAGCAGAGGGGAGGCAGAAGCACAAGCCAGCAGAGGGGCAGGACAGGGACGGTACCAACAGGCAGACAAGCAAACCACTCTGCTGACCCAGGAAACACGGCCGAGAGGAACATTTGTACAAAGATGGGATCATTGCAGCAGTACGGATCTGAAGAATGCCCTGCTCCGTGGCCCCTCTGGAAAGAGCACAGTTTATTCCTCAGCCTGGAAGAGGCTGCTTCTTTGCTGCTTTTGGCTTCTGTCAGCCTGGGGGGTACTGGGGCTGTGAAGATGCTGGCCTGCTGAACAGCTCTCACAGCCAGGAATTTGCTGCCTCTGCCTCACACTGCTTGCCTTCACACCCTCAGAACTAAGCATCTGCAAGTCCCGCACCCCCAGATCTTGTCCCTCACAAGGTTTGAGGCTCAGCTCTGGCACTCTGCGTACAGCTGAGGGCAGAGGGCTGCTGAGTGGGAGCATTTCACTTACAACCCAAACAGAGCTGAGGTTACTCTGTGTTTCTGCAGAACTGCAGGGCTAGGCACGACCTGTTTTGTGAGAGGTCACACTGTTCCTCCAGATTCACCTCCAGCCCTGTACAGCAGAACAGTCCTGGGTAAGACAAGGTGGATATCTTATAGTAATTTGGGTCTCGAAGAACCAATATGAAATTGAAGTGGCCTTTAGCATGGCAACTGTGGCAATTGTACATGCAAACTAGAAAAATTTGGGCTTGTAAAACTACTCTGTCTCTCTTGCTCTCTATTCATCAAGCTTTAGCTGTTTTGTGACATATGAGGGGTGTGCATGATACTTGGTGAGAAATTGTCCATGCTCAATGGAAGCAATGCTGAGAGAAGAAGATAAAGCAGGCATCCCCTTTGTTTTCATGTATCACAGCAAATCAAACATGCTCTCTTTTGGGCAGCAGGCTTACGGGGCAGAGACTCTTCTTCTGTCACTGCTCAGCACAGCCTGGCCCAGCCCTGCTGGTGGCTCCTCAGGACTCCCCCAGCCACTGACCCCCAGACATCTGGGGACCAGTGAATGCTGGCATCTCTGAACATCCCTCGCATGCCCAGTACCCTGCTCTCAGCCCTGCACACTCCAGCACAGCTCTGGGGCTGCTTCCTGAGGGCCTTCTGGTGTCATCCACAGGCCCACTTGGGCAGCCTGCAGTAAGACTAGGGTTAAAACAGTAGCAAAGTTTTTCTTCTGGCATGATAACCTCTAAAAGAAGTGGAGCTATGAAAGCACAGCCTTTACAAAGCATCCAGACTCTGTCAGTAGCATACAGCATTGGTCACAGGCTGCCCCTGCAAAGAACCAGACTCCCGCAAAGACAGTTAAAGACAGTTGCTGTGTTTCCATTGTCCAACATTGTAGAATAAAAAAAAAAAAAAAGAAAAAGAGAAAAAAAAAAAGAAGAAGAAAAAAAGAAAAGCACCATTAAAAGAACACATTTCACACGAGAGGCAGGGCAGGCTGAATTCATTTTTAAGGTATTGGCCATATGGTCATTTCCATTTCAGAAAACTTGTGTTCGGCAGGATCCCAAGCGCACGCACAGACAAAACGAATGATAAATGAGCATCTGCTTGCTTAAAACCCAGTGTTTGACATAGTTTGTTTTCTTAAGCAATTAAAACACATCTTGGCAGTCTCTATCCCATTCCAGAAGGGGACTAGTATCTCTTCCTTTCACTTTGATTAAATGTTAGCTTTGATAAAATACTTAGTAATATGCTTTTTTCAAAGTTAACTCGTTCACAGAAGAGACCTGACTAATGGAGGAGGATTTATACTTTTGGGGGCCTCTGTCATTTCTTTACTGCCTGTCCTGACACTCGAGGAGGCTTACAAGTTTCCCAGCAAACTGAGGTTACTTTGAGAAGAGATTACCGTTCAATTAAAGCTGATCAAAAAAACTCTCCCCAGGTCTTATATCATGCTAATGGACAACCGAAATGTCCACAAGTGCTGCCAAGCAATAGCCCATTAATCTCTGAAGTGGTGCAGGTGTGTTTTTTAACACAAAGGGCATCCTGTTTAAAAAAGATGGAAATGCCACTAATATACCAAATGGCTACCATACACTTCAAGCTTCCTCCTTCAGCTTCTCTGGAGATGTATCAGTGTGCAGGGTTGACAGTTTGTCTGCCTTTCGGAGTTTCCCCCCAGGTAGGCTCCAATCAGCAATAATTAAAAACAAAATAGGCTAATCACACTGCACTCCCAAGGGTTTCTAACTTAACGTGAAAAGCTTATTGGAATGCACTAATGGTTTTTCTATTTTAAAAGGAAACTGATTATTTGGCCCAGCCCAGCAACATGAAAATTCAGTGGGTAAGAAGGAATTTTGTGAATAAACAGTGAGAAATATTTCATTTGGCATTGACAAGCAGAATGCTGGAGAAGCAGCCATTTTGCTGAAATATGGTATTTACGCTACTTTGACATTGCACTTTGTTTAAATACATTAAGATAATTTAACCACATCTGTAAGAGGCCGAAATGCTTGCTATTCAGCATTTCCCCATCTGCAGAATGTGTGGCCTTGTCTGGAAAAGCAGAGGTCGGGACGAGTGTGCTGCCTGGTTGGATAGCGTTCATTTGGACGCCTGAGGACTGCAGAGGTGGCCCAAAGACTTCTGCTGATTTTGGGCAGCATTGATTTGGGTCTTCAATGTTGCAGTTCGGTACGAGGCATCTTGTTTGGAAGTACTGTTGAAAGACAACAACGTTTACATTGAATTCACTTCTGGTCTACTCTCACCACAAAATTGGGTGAGACCTGATAGTCTGTTAAAAGAGCTACTCTTTTATTATTTTTTATCCATCCTACTCCATCTGGGCATGGGATATTGTTTTAAAGAGCAGGATGGATTTTCACAGGAGGAAAGTCTGTGTACTAGAGTATTACTTATATTAAGAAATAATAGCTCTGACATGCCAGGGTGTGTTATAAAAATTGAGTATTGAAATGGACAGGGTAAATTCTGCTTATGCAAAACATTCTAATCATTTTTTTCCACCCAGAAATGCAAAAAAAATCTGAACTCTGTAACTTTAACTTGCTATATAAATAATATTATGGCGCTACCAGCAGGGTTACATTCCCCTTGTTCAGAGAAGGCCAACTCAAAATGAGCCGATTTCTCCACTCTTAAAAAGGCTGAGAAAAGACTGCCAAATACAAAACTCCTCTCAACTCTGACCTGCTTTTAGGCTCACATCCTTAAAAAAAAGCTAAATAGATGACAAAAAGGAGCAAGATGGCACAACTGTTCAGTAAGACAGCTGCCCTTGCAGTAAACTCTATCTGCAAGTATGTGATGCAGTTGGACCATGAAGTGGTTTAAGCAAGCCTGTTTGACCGTATATTGTAACAACCTCAGCAACACATACACACATCTTAACTGAGGGATAGTAACTTCCACAGACTGTCCAGGTGTGATTCTGAGGCTCTGCTTCCATCTCCTGCTTAGGCGGGCTGGGAGGGGTGAGCAGAGCTAATGCTAACCTCTGCAACTGGGAAAATTTAATCCTTACCAGATCGGGAAATGTCACCCAAGCTCAGTGCTGTGTGAAAGCAGAACATGAGGCACTGTAAAGAGAGCACGACCTGCAGGATGCTCCTGGCATCAGCTGAGGAATACGCATCCCACAAAAAGCACAGCACAAAAATGGGGACACAAGCAGAATCAGGTAGAAAGGGAGAAAGGAAAGAGACCTTCTGTGCAATGCCTGCTTTACAGCCTTTCCTAACTTTCTCACCAGTTTCCTTTTCTAGCTGGAATCTTCTCATGATTAGCTACCAGCTGAAGCCACATAGCAAAACATATGCGTAATTCATTCGTGCATATAGAGCTAATTACATGCTCCACTGGTTGGCTAAAGGAATTCACACATCCCACCAGCCAAATAGTTTTGGACCAAGGAGTTTAAAAGCTAAGGAGCTGATATTACATTAGCTAAAATTTTTGGTAAATGCATGACTGTGAGAGGAAAAAATACACATACATCTAGGAAAAATTTGAATGCCCCTTAGAAAGGAACCATCTGAGCAAGTTTGTTACAGATGATGTCCATATGGCATTTTGCAGGCAGGTGTGAACTTGCTCTGTCTGCATTCAGAGCTGGCCGAGCACAAGGAAGTCTTGGACAAGTGAGGTCATTCACTTTGGTTGTGCATGCTGTTAACACCGCCACACAGCTCTCCAACTGGGGCACGGGGAGACCTTCTTTATGTCTGCCTGTGGAGCAGATATTCATACAGGAGCATCCGCCTTTAACACTGACACATCTTTGCAGAGAAAGGGGCTTTGTTTAAGAAGAGCCACCAACTATTCACTGCCAGAGAGACCAAGAAGGAATTCAGACATGATCCTATTGCATGGAGCCTTCTGATTGTCATTTGCCTAAATGGCCAATAATTGCATACAGTCACAGCTAAGTGACCAGGTTAAGGCTTTTTCAGAATCCCAAAGGTCTAAAAGTCAGCTGCTAAATCCATATGCAGGCACTTCAATAAATACAGCTTGATTTTCAAAGTAGCCAACCCCCCCAGCTCTTCCCAGGACAATTAGAGATGTGCAGAATTCGTGAAAATTGCCTTTCAGGTGTGTGTCTGTGGTTCTTGGGCAGCCCTCTGTAGGCACCACCATTGGCAATGTCGGTGGCATGCCGGTGTGGTGGTGAAGGGTACCTATAAGATGTCAGCCAGCAGGAGCCACATGAAGGAATTGAAATTCTAGCCTTGTCGCTCTGCGTCTGGCTGCCAGATTCTGGCTTATTTTTTGTCTCTTGCCTCCTCCTCCTCCTCCCCCCACACCCTCCGTTTCAATTCCTTTCCACCGCTTTTGCCCTGCTGTGGTCTTTGACCCGCTCTCGTCCCTCCTGGTTTCTTCCTTGAGAACATGCTCTTGCAGGGGAGAGAAGACAGAGTGAAACATTAGACTGCATGTTACGATGATTAAAAGGCATGTAAGAAAACCAAGGCTGTCATTTTAATCTCTCACTAATGTTCATTGGCATGTCTTTGAGATAGGGTACCGTGCTGACAATAGTGATGGACAGGGTGTGAGATTGGCCCCTTGAACCCAGGGGCCTCCCAGGAATAGATCATGTCTAGACCTGGTTTGCATCAAGGGCCAAACCGGATAAGCTGATTAGCCAATTAGAAATAGTTCAGCTAGTGGAGTAGAGGAACCAAAGAGAGCTGAAACTGGAGGTCATGTGGATATCACAACTGATTAATAACCCCACCATGATGTGGAACTTGGGAGGGGCTGGAGCTGAAAGGGGAGGAGGAGACCAAGTACAAAACCAGGAGATGAACAGAAGATTTTTTCTCTTTGTGCATTTTTTCCCTAGAACCTGAATGAGAAGAAAGATCAAACACCAAACCTAAATGTGGAGAACCGTGATATTTGATCCCCCACCAAAATATTTCAGGCACGTCCTTTAAATGTCATATGAAAATGTCTCGCTCTAGAAGCTTCATTTCCTATCTTTACCAGTGTATTGCTTTTTATTGCTTTATTCCCGTCAGTCCCTACTATATATGGATACTACTAACACTAAATATGTTTTTCATCACAAAACTACTAGAATTTTCCATTGTGGGCACCATTAGTCAGGGATCATGTGAATCATAGGAGTTTAAAATTACTTACTTGGAACATCATTGAGAGCAAAACAGAACCAATTCAGAGGTGATAACTTCTAATAAATGGAAGAAACGCAAATCTAAACTCCCTTTGGGAAGACACCATCTCTTCATCACCAGTTCCCTAGATGTGGGACTTACCCAATTAAAAGTAATCAGGCTACTGCTTTGTCTCTTGCTTTCCAAGAACACAAAAGACCATGACCTTTCCTGCAATGTGCCTGGCTGGCAGGATCGCATTACCCACCCTCGTTGACTTCCATGCGGGGTAAGATGTAGAAAAGACATTCCATCAGCATGGGGGAACACGCTTGGCTGCTGCTGCTTGCTCAGTCCACCTGGAGACAGCAAGGCGGCAGGAGGGTGAAATGAGGAGCACATAAAGGTGGAAGCAGATGCTGATCCACTGCCATGTGTCTCACACCTACCTTGCTCCCTGCTCACATCAGCATTTCAGGGAGAGAGGGGAAAGCTGTGCTCTGCCTGTCATCTGCAGCCCAGCAGGTATCTTCCACCCAGGCATACCTGAGGCATTCAGGAGCTGTCAAGCAAGACGTTGTCAAACATCCCCAAGTGAGTGAGAACAACAGGCTCCTGGTGCAGTGGGAATACCCATTCTGAGCATGTAGGAACCACCTCTGGGTCTTTTAAAGAGGGGGCATGCCCAAAGGTTGCTTAGATTCAAGTCAAGATGCAGGTGGGTAACTCTCTTAGGCTTCTATGTTTTAACTATTGGCTTCATCTCTGTGGTTCATATGCCAGAGTTGTGCATTCAGCTAGCCAGACCTTCTGGAGAGGCTGCCCAAATCTGCCTATACCTGCAATTCACCCTAAATGAAGATGCATGTCTAAATTGCTCTTAAGGGTTTTCCAGGGTGGGGACCTCTTTCCCAGAAAAAAAAAAAAACAACAACAAAAAAAAAACTTCCAGTGTGCCTCTCTCCCTGCTATCAGGAAGGTTTTCCTGGGGATATCTGATGTGCATCTATCCTGCTGTGTTTATATGTATTAATTTGCAGGCTAGGATAGCAGGTAATTTCCTTCTCCTCTGTAGAAGATTTTTTTACTCAAAGGTTATTTCATGCCTTTTTCACTGTTAGCCTCCATGCAAACTTCTTTTGCAATTCACATTCTTCCAGCCCTATGTACTATTGTTTCTCCTCTCCAGTCTTTCTCCAAAGACTCCACATCCTTTCAGAAGTGCAGTGCCCAAAACTGGACCAAGTGTTCCCCCTGGGGCCCCCCTAGTGCTGAGCAGAAGACATTGTCCAAGATCTATTCCTACTCATATATCCCAGGATAATAGCTGACATTTTCATGAAAGTATGACACAGTTGGCTCATTTGACAACTCCTTCTGTGATCCACGAGAGTTCTCCCCTGTTCTTTTCTGCAAATTTGCACAAATTGTTTCTCATTATGGGTTTATGCTGCTGATTATTCCTAAGTGTATGCCTTGTATGTGTCCCTGTTGAATTGCATTCTGTTGTTTTTTTTGTTTGTTTCTGTTTTGTTTTTTTGTTGTTGTTGTTGGTTTTTTTTTTGGTTTTTGTTGTTGTTGTTGTTGTTGTTGCTGTTGTTTCAGAGCATTCATCCAGTTTGGCAGGATGATTTTGAATTCTAATCCTGTCCTCTATCAGACTCACAAGTCATTCCTGCCTGGTGTCATTTGTAAATTTAATAAACATTCTCAATATTCTATCATGAGGTCATTAGCAAAAATATTCAACACTAATTCCAGATGGTCTCTTACATTTCTGGGCAACACAGAATGTGTTGAAACATTTCCATGACTGACAATTCCCTCCATTCGTGATATTGCTGAGAACTTTGGATCTGGGCTGTGTGGTCACCAGGGTTAGAGAAAACTCTTGCATGTAGATGAAGTGAGCATTCCTGCTGGCATGACATTCTACTTCTCTTTCCCACTTAAAGACTTGAAAGAGCTGTATGTCTTCCTAACCTGAAGGAAATAGATTAAATTCTGCTTAGTCAGATAGGCACTTTACTCCCTCATCCTCACTTACTTCTAATAGTGTTTCTATGTCCTCAATGCATCCCTGTTATTAAAAGCTCATTCTTGAGCTGAGAGAAATCTATTTTTAAAGCCACCACATTTAGTTTAGAGAAAGAGTCACTACTGATTTCTCTAAGCAAATGTTGGGTTGAAAGACTTCAGAGCAGTGTCCCATGTGCTGGTACACACATGCACACACAAAAGTTTGAACCTCACAAAAAAGTTTTCTTACCTATGAGATGATGTTTCAGGATAAGGACAATGTGTGGGGAGTAAAAACCACATGTTCGGTATGTGCTCACCCATACACCACAGTAAACTAGAGGAAGGCCTTAAAACTATGAAAGGCTATTTGTCACAAAGCCACAGAAGAAACAAGTGGAGAGTGCATCAGTCATAGATGCTGGCCTACTAATGCTGGCCTGCTAATGAAAGAAGCATGGAGAAATCAGCATTTAATAAACATTCTCAATATTCTAACATAGGATCAAGATTTCAGCTTCACTGAAATAATAGAAACATGGTTAGATCACTCATATGACTGGAATGCTAACAGGAAAGGATACTGCTTGTTCAAGAAGAATGGATAGCAGAAAGAGAAAAGAGGTGGCACTTCATGTGCCTAGGCTGTATAAACTTGCTCTAAAATCCAGAAGATGGATGGATTTAACCTTGCTGAAAGTCCAGAAGTTGAAAGAGGGTGCCGTTGTCAGAGTTAATTGGAGTCTATTAAAGGCCATCCATCCATGAAGATAAGATGTATGAGGCTCTTTGGGAATAACAAAGACATCTGAAGCACAGGTGTTGTTGGGAATGGAAGATTTTAGCTACATTCAGAGACTTTGTTGAAAAAAGAATTCAGCAGCATACAAACACTCCAGAACCGTGATGGCATAGGCTTGGCACAATTTCTGTTTGGATTCAGAAGACCTAGAAAGGAAGTAAAGGAAAAGTTTTTCCCGGTTTGAGTCTCAGCACTCAAGGAAGGAAGCACTGACAGAGGAGCAGTGTAAGAATGGGAAGTTGGAAGGCAATGTGGATGGGAGTTACCATGAAAAGGTAGATTTCTTGATTCTTGGAGAGGCAAGGCAGAAGATGAGAAGAAAGACCAATCCCAGTGGGCTTCAGAAAGGCAGACTTCAAAAAAATGTGGAGAACTGACACATAATATCTTGTGAGAAACAACCAAGGAAAAAAGGAATTAGAGTTAGAAGTTCCCCAAAGAAACAATGCTAAAGGCAGAAGTGCAGATGCAAAAGTAAGACCAGAAATGGAAAAGGCACAGGCATCTCTTCATTGACCTCAAAGAGAAAAAGGAACCACAACAGCAAGCAGAAATATAATCAGATATCTAAGGATGAGTATGAACACAGCCATATAAAGTAAGGTCAGGAAAATGAAAATTAAATTAGAAAGAGACACCAAAGTTAAAAGAAATCAATCTTTCACTAAAAGGAAAATGAAGGAAAGTGTTAGCTCACTTCTCTGTGAAGGGAAAAGAAAATGGGGAGATCACACTGAGAAGATCAAAGTGTTTAATATCTTTTCTTTTTTCATCTAAAAAGGTCAGATGCAAAGACGCAATTAGTACAACTAATACCAATGAAAAAGAGATAAGAGTTAAGTCTAGAGCAGGAAAAGAACAGCCTTGAGAGTATGTAGGAAAGTGAGACTCCAGAGAGAGAGGAAAAGCTGTTGTGTTACCATAAAACTTAGCAAAACCTCTGATTCCAGAATGATGTTAAGAAGTTGAAGAAATAGCCTGAAAAAAAGGTGGACAGGATGACAAAGCAAGACCAAGGGAATAAGTTCAGGTAGCAAATAGATTACTCTGGAGATTGCACAGGTAGTAAATTTTATGATGCTAAAAATGCAGAAAGACTTTTTGGTTAGAAAGAAGTCTCTGGGAAAAGGCTCTGTGGGTTAGCTGAAACTGAAACAGCAATATCATGCTGGTGTGGAAAAGGCAAATATCACATCAAAGTGTACAAACAGGAATTCAAGCCTGCACATTATGAAAAGTGATATTTGCACTGTACTGGGAAGGCCTTCACTGAAATATTATTCCTTAAGCTTAAGGCACACTCTTCCACAAATATGAAGAACAAGAACTGCCGGAAAATTAGAAAATACAATTTATGAAAAAAGACTAAAGAATTGGGATTGTTTAAGGCAGAAAAGACTGAAAGAGAAGCTGTAACATACTTTCAACATGTAGATGGCTGTTGCAAAATAAAAGGGGATCTACTATTCTAATTGCATAGACATAGCAAACCTATGGCTTTCCATTGCTACAAGAAAGGCAATTTAGGCATTTGAAAAAGTTTCACAGTAGCAAGTATATTCATAGGTTGCTTCAGAAAGACGTAGAATATCCACCCCAGCAGGTCTTTAGGACCAATTAACAGATACATCTATCAGAAATGGTATGGCTGGTCATGCTTTAGGACAGAGAGAAGCACACTAGCACATTTTGAACACCCCTCCCACACATACCTAAGCCAAGTGGAACCTCTTGTGCAGGCACATCCTTTAATAAAGGCAAAGTACGAGACATTGCAGAGTTGCGTGCCTGGGAAGGACCCTTGAAAGTCACCTGCTCCACCTCTGTGCCCCATCACCTCCAACTGGGAGGAGATATGGGGATATGGCAACAGAACTAGAACTAAGAAGAAAAAGAAAAAAGGGGGAAAAAAAAGGAAAGAAAAATGTGGCATTTTCACAGGCCAGGAGCTGCTGAGCATGGCCACGTGGCTTCTCCAAGACAGCCCTAATCCCCTGCTGTGTGCAGGTACCTATCTCATCATCCTGGCCTGCACAGGACCTCTGCATTCAGTTACTCCATACACACTTGATGGTGCAAGGCAACCCCATACCTCAGGCTCCCTCTCTTCACACTGCACTAGCCAAGACTTAAGATGCTGTAGAGTCAGAAGAGAGCTGAATAAATATGGCAGACAGCTGTTAGACAGCTGCATCAAGCTTTCTGACCCCTGTTATATCTCCATTAGCTATGTTTGTATATAGTGCTGCACAAAAAGGTTAACTGGTGGCACTTTGAAGGAGAATTTTTCTATTACTCATTTTCTTCCTTAACATGATTTTCTCTTTATTTATTTAGCTTTCCACTCTCACTTGAGTTTGCAATAATTTAGTGCAGATGTTCTATCTTTCTGTAATTTATTAATACTAACTTGCTTTTCCCTCTCCTTACTATAAATGTTTTTCAAATGTTCACACTCTAACTGCGTGACTTCCCTTGCTTGCCTCCAAAAGGATGGGAGCTGCAGCTTGCACAAAGAAAATGTGCTGGAGGCATCCTATCAGCTACAGCACCGCATGCAGCTGGAAGCAACAGGCCACTCTTGCCCAGGGAAGGGAAGTGGGTAATGAGCTCACCCCAGCCACCCTGCATGTACAAGAAACCTCTTACACTGAGCAAGAGCATGCAGCCATGCAGAAAAAAAAAAAAAAAAATGCAGAGAGTAGGGAGCACAGTTGGGACTGGACAGGAGATGAGTAGCTTCTCCTTGGGATCCTCAGCTGACTCATTTTCCTCTCTGTGAGAGGAGAGGGACTTCTGGTATTTGTGCAGATGGTGGGAAAGTGTCCCTCTACAAAAGGTCACCGAAGAGGCATCCAGCCACTGATTGACCCAGAGCAAGAGGCAGTGAGACACTGACGTGGTGGCACTGCCCTACATGCTGGGTTTCAGACAGGACAGCGGGTCAGGGATCAGCAAGCTTTTGCATTCACCCACCTGAGGAAGGACTCCCAATAACCCAGCCTATGATACAGACCCAAGCATTTGCCATTCACTCCTGTACAAAGCACAAATGCTACAGCCAGTTCCTTCAAAAGAACGACAGCAAGGGGAGGCTGCCCATATTGTGATCTGACATTTGTAACATTTATATGTGCAAGGGAGAGACCTGCATTTTGTAGCTCACCCACCATGGGAAGGTTCAACCTAATGTCTTCCAGTATCTGGAGGAGAACCCAGCTGCTGAGCTATAGGCTAGTCTGCCTGTTAGACAGGAAACTGGGTCTGGAAGAAGGAAAGCCCTGGACCCCATCCTTTACTCCATCACTGGGAATATGTTTCACTTTAAATAATTATTGTGAAGAAGGCAGAGATGACAAGAGGAGAACAGAACAGAATCCAAGAAAAGGTTCAGGACCTTCAGTAGTAGGCTGCCCACCTACATCCCCCTGTCTGAAATGTGACAAGCACAGTATCAGTACAAGTTACTAATTTTCCATTCTTCCAGTAAGGTAAGTGCAATTCTTCCAGTGTCTCTCTGATGATGGAGATGGTCAAGCACCTGTTTGAGAGAGCTTTCCTTGGAAGAGCATGATGGGCACCAAGAGGTGGTTTCTGCTAGACAACCATAAGAAACCCTCAGACTAACAGAAATGATTGGAGCCCATCAGTTGCTCATCCTCCACCTCACTGACTGCACAGCTAGTTGTCACTGGCACTCCATAGAGACCAATGGCATATCTAGCACCATCCATCCTTGCTGTCTGCACAGCATGGGCCCGCAATATCCAGCACACCCAAAAGCTTAAAGAAAAAATGTTATTTCCATGACTCCAGAACACTACAAATATACTCTGGAGCTATTGAATGCAACAAAAGGGCCCAGAATAACTTTTTCCAATATGTTTTTAACACTCCCTGAGTTATTTGGATGGGGATCAGTCTGGGTAAAGCAATCCTACATCTCTTCTACTGGGTTTCCAGAGGAAATCTCCAAAACATTGATGCTACCAAGCAGGCTTTATGTCTAGGCCAAGGGAGAATTAGAGACCAGCTAAGACACAAAACAGCATCTTTCCATTCCTTTGTGCTTACCTGTTTCTCCCCACACTGTGTTGGCACTAAGAAAGAAGCAGTCCAGCACTCTGAACCAGCTCCAAGAGGGGAAAGTATTTCCAAATGTGCAAGATCAAGGGTAGGAAAAACAGGAAGCTACAGGATTATTATTATTTTTTTCTTAACCCTCTTTCTCAGTTCAGAAAAACTGGAATGGGTAATGCTGACAAATGAGGATGCTAGTCCTGTGCTCCTGCTGCAGTCTCTCACCTCATGACCAGGCAGACTGAGTCCTGAAACCATGAGCGCTCTTCTGCACCCAACCTGCCCCATTTGCTTGAGCCTGGGAGCCCTTCAGCCTGCTGCCAGGAGGTAATATGCTTCTGAATGTGCATGGTCCCACTTCCGCTGAATACAGCATGGTGATCAAGATGCTGAAAAAGTCATGGAGGAAAAAGGGGCAAAAATTCAGAAGAGTCCAAATACACTGCCTCATAACCAGGACACATCATGGCCCTCTGCAAAGGAAGATCACATTCCCTTACTGCGATGCCAGAGAGTCAAAAAGGAATAGACAAGCAGCAATGAGAGGCCCGTTTTCAGGACATAACTCCATATTCCCTTTCTCCTCCTTCTCCATCCAGCTGCTCCATCTAGGCCCAGTGTAATACAGCTGTCACTTCTCTCCTGTAGGTTTCACATCCCTTCTTTCCCCTCTGCACACATCGAACTTTTCTCCACTTTTTGGCTGCTGCCGCTGCCTTCTCCCTTGGGTGACCATGTGCTGCCGGATGTGGGCTCCTAACAGCATGAGGTCCTTTCAGCTGACTAATCCTACTGTGAAATTTTCACTCGGTGGTCATGGCCCCGTGTTTTGAGAGCAAAATATTTGTATTTCAATCCCAGCACCCTCCCCTATATTCACATAGGTTATTTCATGTTGGCACAAGGAGCAAAGCTTCATGTCTGCCACCCTCCTTCAGCCACCCTGCTGTGGACACGGTCTCTGCTGTGCTTGCCCACAGGTACGGCTTGCTTTAGCAGCTTTCCAGCAACTTCTGCTGGCTCTGTGAGCTGTCTCTTCTTCTCTGCATGAAGCTAACAACATCAGGCTAAATTCCCAGCTGCCACGAGGGACACATGCCCCACAGAAAGCAGGGGCCCCCAGCGCTGCTGGGTGCGTGCTAGTGTATCTCCAGCAGGCCAGCGGAGTGGCAGGAGGAAAATTTGAGTGACGGCGATATCCGTTTTGGCTCTTCCACAGAAGCACTAGAGGAGAATTCAGTATATATGCCGAAGCATTTTGCTCCTCTCTGTCCCAGCTCATTTCTTATCCTTACAAAGGCAGTTAGCAAGCCCAAATTGGCCTAACAGTCCATTAGGATCCAATCTGCTCAAAGCCGCCCACAGTGCAAAGATGATCTGAAAGCTCAGACAAAATGTTGCTGCTGGGAGCTCAGCTCCATCTGTGGGGTGTGGTGTGGGGTGCATGACCCAAACCTCTGGACTGATGGTGCTAGATATGTGATGGCACAAAACCCAGACCAACAGGGAAGTGGTGCTGATCCTGCCCTGCCAACCAACTTTTGCTCCTTTGAGCTTATTGTGGAAAAAACAACACTGTGACTTGCTTATGGAACTGGTTGTTTGTGAAAGGATGGTTTGAAACTTGGGTGGCTTAGGGGGAAACTTGCTGAAGTAAAAGCAAAGGTGGTTTTTGTGCAAAGGAAGTCAGGGGATGGAGAAATAATACAAGTGATCTCACAAAAGAGGAGCAGAAGATGTTTTGTAAATTGCTAGGATAAATCTGTCTCCACACTCAGGAGAGAAAACAGATAACAGGAAACAGAGGACAGGACAAAATGCAAATGAGGGATCTGGGTAACATCACTGAGTGGTGCAATGCCCCTCCTGGACCCACTTCAGAGCCTTTTAGAACTGATGGGTGACTTTCCACTGACCTCAGTGGACCAGGTCCTGTTTCCTCCAAAATACGTCGTCCTAGATAGAGACAAGCTGATGTTGTAGGAGCTCCCACATGTTTGAGGAAGGGGAAGCAACACAGAGAGCAGGGGATTTCAGATACCTGAACTGACTTTCTAGTTTGGCAGGCAATATAGTATTCTACGTTAGATAACAGTGTCTTCTTGTAGCTGCAGCAAAGTTACCATACCCAAAGAGTACCTATGGATAACGAAGCCCTGGGAAAGCTAAAGCAGTGCACTGACTTTACAGGGACAGCCAAAAGATGTTCCACACAAAGGAGCAAGACAGCATGTCCATTCAGAGAAGAGTCAGATACTAGTAGGAAGAAAGCCAGTGTCACTGTCTGGGTGAAACTGCCCTTGTGAAGGAGGCTCAGTGTTCAGGTTTTCAAGTCCTTCTCTCTTAGAAGAGTTTCTGTAAGGCTGTGCAATCCCCCGAGTCCACTCTATCTGCCTCCCTGCACAACTGCTGCATGCATTTCTTCAAACATCTGAAATGCTGCTCCAAGCTCCAAAGCAATAGCTGGAGAGGGAGACTTGGCCTTCAGCTCTCCTGTGGAGCATGGCTGCATGGATAATGCACAAACATTGCAGTCAGGAGGGGCCTGGATTCTCTGTGACCATTTCCCTCTTCCCTTTTAGGAGGGGTGGGACTGGGGAAGCATCTGCTTAGATGTCTGAATCGCAGGATTAAAAGCTCTACCTCCCAGGAATATATGATCAAGTCTTACTCAGTCCCACAGGATGCCGAAGACATAAAGCTTACCGGGAGGTAGGAAATTAGAAAGGCTTTAGAAACAAGACTCCAGCCTGTTCCATGTGGCCATGATGGATTAGACCCGAATTTTCTTACAAGCATGAGCCTGACTGTACTTGGCCTAGCATTTCCTGTTCGGAGAGTCATCCCGTGTCTGGGGAAGGGTTGCACTTCAGTGAGGTATAATTCCCACAGATATACAATCCACTGCAATCGCTCATGTATACGGCACTGTAAATTTATGTAACTAACTACAATAGCAGGCCCTTACCTAGGGGGTTTTGATGTCACAGCTAGGGTAAGATAAAAGGTATCAACAAGAGGAAACATGCACAGTGAGGTGTGGCCGTGAAGAGCTTACTGCATTATAAAATGGGTAAGCATTATTTATGATGTGAGCAGGATGCAATTTAAATACTTGAAGTCAGGTCCTCTGAAGTACTTGGTCTGCCTTTGAAGATGTGGGTCTTGAAGATTATTCGGGGTCAAACAAATCCCGTACAGCAAAGTGACATTTTTTATGGTCTGTTCAGCATCCTTTTAGGTTATGAAAAAGGATCCAAAGACCTGGGCTTCTTGAGATCCCAGAGTTGCCATCTGAACTGGCAGAGGCACAGAGGAGATTGAAGCTGCCTGGATGCTGAAACTTAATTAGGGGTGAATAAATCAGCCTTGCCTGAAAAGTCAAGAAAACACCATATTCAGTGATGCTTGGGATTTTTTTGTTTTTCTTTCAGAATGAGAGTCAATAATACGGTAAGAAAGGAAGAAGCAAAGAGGGACATTAAAACAATGCAGCAGAAGTTATCTCGTAATGGAACTAACAAGAACAAGGTGCAGATTTATTTTCTTTTGCAAAAATTTCTGAGACCCTTCACGTGGCAAACCCACACATCTATTTCACCTACACAGGTAATGCTCTCACACCACTGTATGTATCTGACTGACATCATGATGGATGGACATCAAGTCCTACTGTATTGCTGATCCCTCAAAGCCCTTAAGCAATCTGATATTGATAATGTTGCAAGGCTAATCACTTAATAATAGGACTCCCTGCAAACCAGACACCTCTACCACACGCCGTGGGAGGAGAAGATGCTTTGCATACATCATCCTGTCAGCTGAGTTTATTATTCTTGCATTCAAGATAAACTGCAGCAGCCAAATGCTGGCCTGTATAAATTCCAGCTTCAGGAGTCCAGCAGGCACTGGGCTCCTTGTTAAACACACACACACATGCATAAATCCAACCGGGTAAATAATACGACATCTTCCTATTCCCAGCAGATCTTTCAAGAGCTGTTGTTTTCTTTGTTACCTGGGGTGGTCTTCAGACCAGCTGTATAAACCAGGGATAAGGAGTGAGTACATGGACTATGCAGAGACAACAGGCAGGAGAGACTTCTGGCCACATGCAGACCTAGCTGCTTTGTGCTAATAGAGCTTTGTTGTAGTATGGCATTTAAACAGACACCAGACAAATAAGCTCTGGGCTTCAGAGACTTTATCTCTACTGTTTACCTCTCCCCAGGATTCACCACTATATCTGTTAGACAAAGAACATAGGCATGTAAGAGGCAAAGAAAGGATATAAAACCTTCAGAGCTCAAGCTAAAGCCTTCCTAATGGGATTGCTGAAGAAAATCATTCCTTCCTCTAATACATCTGTATTGGTCTTTATTGGGATGATGAACTGGCACAGCCATGGGTCTGGCCAGGAGAGTCACTCCTGCATGTCTTACAGAGAGGATCCTAGGAATGAACAGATGTCAGTCCCCTCAGTTCTTTCTTCAAATGTGTTTTGCCTCTCCTTGATTCTGGTTAGGCTTTGCAAATGAGGTTGCTGACCTGGCAGTCTGACAAGTTACCAAACTCCCAAGGAGTGGAAAAGAAAGAAACCTTTCCTCAAAAGTTTCTTGTTATTGGAGAAAATAACAAACAAAAGAAAAAAAATCTGGCAGGATAATGCTGGCCTCAGCAATATCCCTGCAGGCCTGAACCAGAACTGACGTCCTTTGGCACTGACTGAGGTGGGTCCTGAGGCTGTACGTACTATAAGAAGATCCAAGTCTATTGTCCACGAAGAGTCTGGCTGCCCAGTTCACCCCCAGGGGTTTAGGACCAAGACTTCAGTCTTGGTATCAATGGTTGGAAAAAAATGTCTCCCTACATGAAGAAACAGGCACAGGGACAAGAGAGAAAAAAAATGGGAGGTGGCTGGCTAAAGAGGTCTCAGATGGAAGTGACTCTGTGACTTAGTTTATGCCTTGGGTTTGCTCACTGAGTAGCAAGTTTCTTCCCCTTTGCTTCCCTTACAGATAACTGTCTTGGATAGCGACAGGGACCAGCACACGGATAGCGTATGAAGACACTACAGGAGATCTCAGTAAGATTTTGAAGGAGGAAGATACTCTCGGGTTTCCAGTCTCCCTTCACATGCCAGGTTAAAGGAGACCGGGGAACCTCCCTCCACATACTGGCAGTCTTGGCGCTTCCTGGTCCCTGCTTACAACACTCCAGCACGTGGCATCACCGTTGCGCTACCATGGGCTCTTCCACATCTCTGAGCTCTTTCTTGCTGCCACAGAGAGGCATTTCCAAGGGCCAAGCCTAATGTCTCTGCTGAGCTTTCTTATGGCACCAAATGCACAAATGAACCAATCCTACCTGTTCAGCCTAAGAGCTTTTTTGTCTGTTAAAAACACAGCTTTTATGTCTGTTAAAAACACAAAAACCAAGCCAGCTGCAAGATTACAGAACTACAGAAAGATGAGTTGGCGTTTCCTCTCCCCAAAGCCATAAGCAACAGTAGCTGACTCCAGAGCACTTCTCCTAGAGAAGACTTTTGTCAGTGCAACCCCCCTCAAGTTTCCAGGCTCAGAGCTCTTGGGAAGGAAAGTTCTCTGCAGTTATTGAAATAGATTTCTATTTTCTGTCTCTTTGACAGGATGATCATAAATAAAAGATCTTAGTGAAAGGGTCTGACTCACCAGAGAGAAGTAAAGCGAAACTGAAACATCACAGAGCAGTTGCTAAGTGCCTCCTGTTAAAATGAGAGCATCGTGGAGGTGGCGTGCCAGACTTTGAAGCACTTGAAACTGGACAAGAGATGTGTCCCATTACAAGAAAAACTACAGCTTCAAAGCAAGTTGAGGGAAAAAGGGCTTTAAAAACTTTTTCCATTCCCTTAGATAAGACCTTTGTCTATGCTCCTTCTCCCCCCACCCTGCCCTTTCCACCACAAGGGACCACCTTTTATTTCTGAAAAGCTGAGGCTTGGCCCAGTGCACCCACAGAAAGAAAAATGTAGGGATTTATGCACTGCCTACTTCTCCACTCAAGCTCTTTTCTGCAGTCCTAGAAAGAGGCCTGGAGGGAAATGAGACTCCTTCCAGAGTCCAGCAACAGGAGGGAAATGAAGCAATGTCTCCGCTAGGAGCTGACAGCAGGATGCTGTGTTCAGGAGATACCTTGGAAGGCGCTCCACAGCTTCGCACATCTGTCGTTCTGCTCCTGGCCAGAGAACAGAGCCATGGAAAATGCTTCCTTAACCAAACCCTAGATGGGCTGGAAAATCAAACTAATGCTGGTTTGATTTTCCACAAGAACCTAGAAAATCTGATCCCAAGGCCCATAGCATGTTTGAGCCTATGCTATTTTTTAAGACCGTTTTTGGCAGCACATCAGGTGAATGGCAGATTCCATGCAGCGTCTAATTCTCCTTATGACTTCCAAGCCATGGATGTCACAGGCATGCTGCCTGTCATTTTTTCAGCTTCACGTTGATCCCACTGTTTTTACTGCTGCAGAAATTTACATCTGCATTTTTGCCTGCGTATATCAGCAGCTGCGTGACCAGATCTCCCGGTGCTTGCAAATGACCTCCCCTGTGTATACATGCAAATTTCAAGGAAGTCAAGGGCATCTTTCACAAGATGGTCCTCACCACCTCGTCCTCACCTAGAGACGGGTGGCCCCATGCTGAAAAGGCTGTGTACGTGGCCAGGAGGTACTCCACAATACCTCCAGTTTTGCAGTGCCAGCTGTGAGCAGCTGGTTGTCTCTCTTCAGTTCCTGATTCCTCAGCAAGGAAATCATTTCTTGTACTTCTGTGCCTCTGTGCAAGGACTACAGTGGAAGAGTCATTTGTGGTTGTGAGACCTTGCCAGGCCATCTTGGTTGGAGTGCCCTGATGGGGTCTTTTATGAAGAGGTGCAATTCTCTTTTCCTGAGCTGTGTACACACACTGCACCAGTGTGAGCTGGATCCCATTACTCTGATGAAATCTTATATCAAGCATCAGAAACTGAACAAGTAATTACACGACTGGCATTTTAAATATCCCCTGCTGAGTTTATATGACTGAGAAAAGCAGCAAAAGGGAGGAGTTACAGTGAGTTTTCGTTTTTGGCCATGTTGTTACTCAGTTCTTCTCAGCTCCCCAGTTTTGACAGCCTCGTCTGGGGGCTGTCACTGACTTGGGCCAGATAGATCTCATGTGTGGCTCTGCGATGTAAAGACTGAACTCAGTACAGCCACCCTGGGGGGCTCCCTTTTGGCACTGCTCTGGGCAGGGTCTAGGACCAAGGGAATGAACCTAATGGACATGAAGTCAGGCTCTTTTATCATTTTTCAATCCTGTTGCACAGAGGCTAGAAACAGAATAAAACCTGAAGCTAGAAGGAGGAAGGCTCTCTGGTGATGCACTCACTGGTCAGGAACTTCCCAGCTGCAGTAGGAGCAATGAAACTTGTTCACGGAAGAGTAATGACTTTTTTTCTGCCCAGGCATTTGTATTTGGCCGAAGGTGAGTCCTGACCTCATTGAGATGTTTCACCCATATCTGCAGAGATGGTTATGGTAGAGAGCAGGCACCTTTGCCCTTGGCACCATCCAAATGTGCTTGCAGTACTGGAAGCGCCACAGCCGCCCCACGCCACCGCTCTTGCCTCCAGAGGGAGATGGCCTGCTTGTTTTCTGTCCCTGACCACACACTCCTGCGCCTTTCCCAGGGTGGCATTTGTTGGCTTTGTCTGCCAGCACACAGTTTCTTGCAGTGAGTCACCACTGCTCCAGGGAGGCTGTGGTTTGTGCCCTGACCTCAGGAGCTCGAGGTTCTGCTACCAGTGGGGCAATGGGAGCAGGGAAAGACCCCTCCTCATCTTCTTCTCTACACAGGGGGCTTCCTTTGAGTAGGAAATCACAACAGTGTCAGGCTAAGGGCTGTGCCTGGCCGAGGGGAGCTGTGACGCTGTCGCTGGGCAAGCAGCGTGGGTAGGTCAGGAGACCACCGACCACATGGCACCTATCAGCATGCCCAAGAGAGCCAAGAAATCCCATGGTCAGCCTATCCAAAGACAGGCAATGGAAATGGGAACTTGAAGGGCTTCCCCACCTTTACGGGTGATGCCTGCTTGCCCTTCATCCCACACACAGGGAGAAAGTTTGGGCCAGCAAACGTCGGGGCAGATTTTGTACTGCTTCTCTAATGTTGTTCCAGACATGATGAGAACCACGTCTGCTAAATGTGTGGGCTTAGTTTGTTTATATGAAGGGGTGATTCTTTTTTTATTTGACCACAGTTCTTTTTTAAAACAGTTTAAAAAAAGCTTATCCTTACGAATAATAAATACGTGATAACAGTTTCAAAAGACTTAAGTCTGGGATCTGTGCCCTTTCTGATAGGTGCTTTATATAACCTTTATGTATTCAACCTAGTATGTATAATCTAATACAATCAAATATGCATTTGCAATGTGCATTCAAAATGACATTGATCTTTCTTCATGTCTTAATATTATATTCTGCTTTTCTCTTCTATCTCTTTTCCAAATCTAGTCAGTCAATAAATAATGAATGGCTGAGGGCATAAAGTATCATTTTTAGAGCATTTTAAAAATTATTATAATTCTTACTAGGGCAGGAGAGAAGCATCTGCAACTGTAACGTACTGGTTTCCAGTCAAAAACTCCCCAGACGTAAATGTGGGGAGGAGACAGCCAGTTATTTAGACAAACCAAAGCCTCATCCAATGCACCAAACCTGCTCACAGGGTGAAGTGTGGCTGGAGTGACAGCCCTTCAATTCATGCTGAACTTGACTTCTCCCAGCCAGTTCCTTCTCTTGATTGCTATTCATTTGTTTAATTTCAGAGATCTGTGAAAATAACTTTTTGCCTGGTATCCTGATGGAACAAGGTTCCTGCAGCTACTCTGTCCAGCAGCCCCACTCCCTCCCAGCTTTTGAAACTATCAGCAGAGGAATGGGATCTTCAAGAGATCTTGCATTTCTATATGTTTTGTAAAAATTGGCATCTGCTTAAGGGAGAGAGAATAAAATTGTCCATCTTTCTCAGAGGAAAGCTTCTGGGAGAAGCTTGGGCATACTATTAAATATCAAATTGTCCACAAATGACAGTCATAGGAGAGAGCCTAACACATTCTGTTGCTTACAGAATTACATAACATTGGCGTTATCTCCTTCAGTGTCTTCCTTTTCATTGCAGAGCCCTGTGGAGTCACCATGTTGGTAGCTAGCACCCACCACAAAACAACGAAGGTGGAACTGCTGCTGCAAGGCCATGTGCGAGACCTGTGCAAGACACCTGTCTTCGGCTCCTGACAGGCTCCATGCAGCATCTCAGCAAGAAGATGTTTCTCTCCCTGCCTTTGCTCCTCATTGCTCAGATGTAAGATAAAAAATCTGCTTCTCATCCATCCCACAGGAGGCTTATCAGGACAACTGCTCTTTTCTGGCAGGTTTGGGAGCGGGGGGAAAAGATAAATGCTGCTGGTGAGGCTACAGAACAGAATGGGCTGCTGAAGGGATGCTGAAGAGAGCATGGGTCTCAGGCATGTCCACCTGCTGTCCTGGGAGAGTGGCAGTGAGCAGGATCAAGGGCAGGAAGGCCACGGGAAGAGACGTGCCAGCAAGGAGAAACAGGAGACACTGGGGCTTCTGGGGTGCTCTGGTGCTTGGGTTTCACTTGGCTCAGCCAGCAGCCAACAGCCAGCATGGTGAGCTGTGCTCCCCCAGCTGCAAAGTAAATATGTGTGAGAGAACAACAGGGATGTGTTTACTGTACACAGCCAAGCACAGTAGACTTCAGAGGATAAAAATATCCAGTGGAAAAACACATGGGCTTAAGTAAAACTTTAACTATCCGGGGCTGCCTAGCCAGCAACATGTGTATCCTTCACAGGCTCTCCTGCTTGCGGAGAGCTTTGAAGCTCCCTAGGAAATCTCCAGCTCTTTTTGATTAGTGGCTTCTCCACCCCAGCCCCTGATAATTGCACCATAGGTCTGCTTCAGATTATAAACTTGTTCGATCCAGAAAGGCAAAAGGGAGCGTGGACAGCCTGTGATGCAGGGAGAGCCTGCGATGTCCCCACCATCATCGCCTCCATCATCAAATTTCTAAGCCTAATTACTGAGCTTTCCAGGCTCTGGCTGCGAGCTGGGCAGCAGAGCAAGGCTCCGGCACTCACCTTGGACTTTGGGCAGGAGTAGCCCAGCCAGATCAGCGGGTGCAGCCCGGAGCCGCTGCGGGCCAGTGCTCCCACTGGCATTGCTGAAATGAGTGGAATTGCACCCGCCGGATTACACCCACTCCAGCTGCGGCAGGCTGAGACCCTGGTCGAACAAAACACTTAAGCACGTGCTTAAATTTAAGCGCATAAGCAAACAATCTCAGGGCAAATGCTTACATGCTCGAGTGCTTTGCCAGGTAGGTGCTGTTCTCCCCGGCGGGAGGTGGTGCCATTTTTTACATGGCCACTTCTCTGACTACATCCAGGTGAGAAAGGAAACTTTCCACTGGCCGTGCACCAACAGGCACTTCAGGTATGTGTCAGGTCTTTAAAAAAAAAAAAAAGTTTTTTAATCTTATCTGTCTCATTATCACCCTGACATTTGCTTTGGCTTCGAGTTTAATTACCTCTTGATTTGAACAAAGGTTCAGATAGGACTGAGATAATAAGAAGTCAGTAAAGCTGATGTATATAGGAAGCAAGGCCTCACTGAAGGTGTTAGCCCATGCAAGCTGACCCCCAGTTATGAGAAAGAAAAGCCGATAAGAGAGAAAGCTATTAATCAATCATCCAGGAAACCTGGGGATGTGTAAAGAGGTGTCTGATGTTTGCGTTTACATGCCACCTGGGCTGGTACAAATGCAGCACACCCCACTTTGGTAAATACCTGTGCATCAGAGCAAAACCAGGCAAACAAAAGGAAACCCAGGGGGAAAAAAAAAAAAAAAAGAGATGGAATAAACAAAGGATATAAATATATTACCATGAAAGGCAATGTTCAGAGTAGAAAACTGCACAATAGGAAGGATACATTGCCAGTCACCAGAAGCAGGGATCAAGACCCCCACGATGCTCCAGGTGCTTTGCACACAAAGTAAGCGAGCCCCAGTCTCAGCCCGGGAGACACTTCAGTCCAGCTAGACAAAGCTGGGGAGGGGAAAGCAGGAACACTCCCCTAACATCACCAGGGAGCAGCAAGGGCTAGGAATAGATTCAGGGATTGTCAGCTCTGGATGCCACATGAATGAGGGATGGACCACGCTGGCTGCCACACAGAGGATGTCTGCTGGTCTCTTACGGAAACCCTGCAGTTCAAGGACAGTTTTATTCCATATTTTAGAGGCTTCCTAACCCAGCAGGTAACAAAGCCCAGTTTTTCGGGAGTTCTTTTTTCTCAGCCTGTTTCTGGAGTGGGTTCCAGCTGGCTAAACAGAAGGGATGGGTGACTGGGAACTGCAACAGCAGAAGGTGGCGTAGCTCAAAGTACGATGCTAACCCCACAGGCCAAGACTACTTTTGCAAAAAGCTCTTTGCTAAAGCTGATGAAGAGATAGGTAGAGTCCTCAGCAAATCAAGGACTGAACTGTTACTCTGAGGCACTACCCATGCACAGCTCCACTATGATCTGAGCACAAAACAAGGTTATGGTGTCCATTCAAAATACACACCTGAGTGAGAAAATGTAATTTTGAGATCACACTTCAGAAAAATCTAGCTGACATTTTTGTTTTCACTTTATCGACCAAATGAAACAGAAACACAATCTTGTCAAAACAAAACAGTAATTTGATTTTGATTTCGTCAGTTTGACCCATGTCATAGCATGCTTTAGAGTCAAAACAGTAAGAATATTATGCCATGACCCGTCATAATATTATGGCACGACAATTTGATAGACAAAACTTTAAGGCTTTTGTAGTGTATTATGAAAGTCAAAACAAATGTTTCAATAAGCTGGAAAGACTTGTACCTTCTCTGAAAGTGCCGTGAGAATCGACACCTTCCCACAGACAGTTTCAATGGTACCAAAGCACTGCTTTCCCGTGGAAGGGCACTCGACGGCCAACAATAACCAGGTCTGAGCAGCCCATGTCTCCAGCAGCTCCACAGGGAATGAGAGCAGTGGAGCCACGATTCTTGCCTTTCTCTACTTTCCCAAGAGACACATTGTATGAGCAGTCCTTGCTTTTCACACCCAAGGTACAGATTCATCTCAGAACAGCTTTAAATGAGGCGGTAAAGTTTAGGCAGTAAAGCTTGCTCACCTGCACTGCTGTGAAAATCCAGTCCAAGGTGTTTATATTTTCTTTAGGAAAATTCTGTCAGAGGCCAGAGCTACTGATAGAAGTTTTTCCCAAAGGGCTGTGAGCTCTTCTTGGCTGAGAAAGGATAGCCCTTAGCACCACTACAGGGCTAGAAGCAGAACTGAAAAAGAGCAGAACCTGCTAATTCAGGCCCTGCTACTACCTGTTCCTCTCCCACACAGCCTTGGAATTTGCTCCTTCTGGTACCTCACTGTATGCTGTCTCACGGATAGCAGGGACATCTAGATGCCCCAATCTTGTTCCAAGACCTGTGTAGACATGTTGTGAAAAGCATGCAGTTTAAAACAATTCACAGTGTCATGACTTTGACTGTTGTGCAGTCTTTGACAGCACAAAAAGTTGAAATCTCTGTTGCCTGTGGATCTGTTGGAAGGGAGAGATGTTCTACAGTAAGAAGGCAAGGCTAATAGGTGAATGAAATGCAGAAAGCATCAGAAAAGATGTTCACCTGCAAGAATAACAGTATGTGTTAAACATGGTTCTCAGCAGATAGCATGACACACAAGTACCAGTAACAATGTCTTGTTCTCTCTAGAAAACTTAGTAAAGCGTGTTTTAAGGAAGTATTGGGATAATTGTCCTCCAGATATATCCCATTTCACCTTGTGGTTGATGTGGAGTGGGAGAAAACATGTCTACCTGTAGAGGAACTTAATGACTATCCAGCTGAGGAAATGCATGAAGGTGATAGCAGAGGACAGCATGGTAGGCTTGTTAGGAGTAAGAAGTAGATGACTAAGCCATGATGGGCCGTTAAGACAAAGACAAGCTTGAGTTCGATGCTGTGGTGAAATGATGGCCAAAACAAATCACAGCGGAGATCCCACTGGAGATAACTGACCTGGCTGGTCCAGCTGCATGAAGGCAGATGTGGTCAAAGGCAAAGGAGAGGAGGTTGTAGTCAAGATGTAAGATAACAGGGACCTGAATAAATTTTTGCTGTGCAAAGATAAGAGGCTTATTCTTGGGGATTGGTTTGGGGGCCTGTCCTCCTTCATGTAAGGGAGGGATCAAAGGTCCCTGGGAAAGATGTATGGAAATAAGCTGATCTGCCTTGCAGGTCAGAGAGGGATTGAATGCCTTCATGTCATCCCTTGCTATTTTCTATGGTTGTCAAAAATTATTAGGGACATCAAATCAGGCTGGAGGCTTGTTTACCCCAGTAATCATTTTTCACCCACTAGGAAATGCTTATGGAAAGCATATTAGATATAGACCATAACAGAGTCATCTTTCCACTCAGATATTCTTCCAGCTTCCAGCAGACAAGCACAAAAAGGGTTTCCTGAGTTGGACACTGCAGCAAATGCCCTGCAGCATCTAATCCCAAGTGCCTTCTGACCTTGTTTGAACCTTATTCTCTCTGTGATTCCCCATAGCACGCTCCATCTCAGGCTGAGAGGACTCTTTCAGCATCTCAGGAGAGCTGTGAAGGCTGCACAGCTCTGACCTACAGAAACTAGTGGGACCCTGGTGAGTCCTATGGTGCCACCACAGTGCCACCTCCTTGTGGGGAGAGCACCCTCCTTGTTGTCTTCATTGCCTTTGCATTGCTGCAGGCAGGAGAGCTGAGGTGGAGGACATGGGTTCCTCACCTGTTAATTCCCCTCTTCAGTTCCGAGAGACAGACCAATGATCTCCACCCAACCCCAGTTTTTGCGATGTGGTTTCCATTAGGAGTACTGTTTTCCAGCACTTTGTTTTGTTTTATTTTGTTGTTGTTTTTGATTTGTTTCTTTGCTTTGTTTCTGATGCATGATGTGTTCTGCACAATGCAATTTAAAACAAAAGAAAGAAGATAAAAGGAAAGGGACAATGCACACAACCCCTTGGCTTTTCTATCCCCTAGCTCCGTGCAGTGGTACCAGATGTTGTCCCACAGCAGCCTCCTGGCTGGTGGCTCTTGGCATGACTGACGCCTCCCACTCCAGCAGTTCCTACTTCGGGCACAGCTCAGTGGCTGGCTCCCAAGGCATAGGGCTGGTATGTCTCTTAATTTCCACTACAGAAGGAACAGCCCATGGCAGCACTGTCAAGCATTCAAAAAACAAGCAGAAAAATAAATAGGTAA
The DNA here is from genome assembly GCA_013399115.1 of Anseranas semipalmata. Classification (NCBI taxonomy): domain Eukaryota; kingdom Metazoa; phylum Chordata; class Aves; order Anseriformes; family Anseranatidae; genus Anseranas; species Anseranas semipalmata. The sequence continues at coordinate 136,617 of VXAA01006753.1, read as the reverse complement.
GATATTTTAAAGAGCATGAGTAATATAATGAAGAAAATTTTAGGCGCGTGAAGCAGTTTTACCGTAACCCTTCTCCATCAGACAGAATTACTCTTAAAAAGCACTGTATTGCTAAAAGCTTGTACAGGCCTGCCACAGACTAGTCAAAGAACATGGCTTAGATGCGGTCCTTCAGAATGGATTCACAACCAACATTTGTCTAAGCAGGTAGGTAGGAAACTTTTATCGTGGCTTCAGAGGACTTTGAATTAGGCACTCCATAATGGTGTTGTTGAATCCTGAGCAGAAATGGGAGCAATGGTTTCAAGTTGCTTTTCAGGCTGATCGTCTCTTGTGTAAGTTGCATGCTGCTGCTCTTAGTCCTGTGAACTGCTGATTAACTGCTGGTGGTAAGGGCATCATCTCTGCTGGTCACCTACCCTCCTCAAACAACACCAACAGTTTCGTGCAGTGTAGCTATAATGTTCCTATTCCCACTGACAGAAAATCAAGCCAAAACTATGCATTTTATCTTTTTTTTTTTTCCCTGTGTTTTTGCTTTTCTGCACGTTGTTTGGCCTCACTGCTGTCCGGCTTGCAGGTTGAGTAATGCTGCTCCAGACCACACAGGGCCCTGGAGAGATGTTCCCATTTATTGCCCTATTGTCCCAGGGATGAAGGAAGTGGGTTTTATTCATGAATGCACATAAAAGCATCCTGGTGGTTGGAACAAGCTGCACATCCAGCTATACTAAAATAAAACTTTGAGAATATTTTTGGTTCTAGAAGTCTTTAGTTGAGATTTTAAGGAATAGTTTATCTTTGAGCACCTTTTTCCCAGGAATGGAAACATGCCTTAAATCTCCTTTGCAACATATATACAGCTTAAACTGTACTGCTGGTGGGCAGTCTGGAAAGACATTTGTTCTCCTCCAGGTTTCCATCACAGTCTTTTGGAGCACCTATGCTTTCAACATGCTACTTCCTGGGAAAGTAGATGCAGGCACCATTGCAATGAGGACTGGCTACAGAGCACTGGCAACACCAAAGAGTAAGCAGCAAACCTGCTACCTCTTTTCTGGGTCATTGGAGCAGAAACGTGACTGCATGCAGCCCATATCATAGTGGAACTGACTAACAGATACATATATATATATATATATACACATATGTATATATATATGAATGTATTTATGATGACTGGAGAGGATAGCAAAGTACATATACTTCAGGGTATTTTAGGCAACCAGGAGGCTAATTTGCTAAACCAGATACTCCGTGCACAGGCAGGAGCTCCTTGCTTCAGACACCTCCTGCCTCCCTGTCATTCACATACCAAGAAACACAAGTTGTAAACAAGCTCAGTTGCTACGGCTGATGCCTGCTGCTCCCTCTAGAGAGATCCATGCTCTTTGACGCGGGTCCAATTGCCCTCCTGCCTCCGGCTGCCCTGGCACTTGGAGCAGTCTGTCAAGGTCACCTCCCCGCTCGTGGGCCAGACAGTGTGAGTGCTCGCAGCCGTCCCCCTCATTCTGGGCATGCTGACCATCCCCTGGCGGGTCAGGCATCCGCCAAGCCAAGAAGATCTTAGCCCTGCCGAGCTGGACTCTATCTGTCTGGATTCCTCCTGCATCTCTCGTTTCTGGTCTCCTTCCTCCTTTCTTCCTCCAGCTGAGATGCCCCTAGTCTGCCTAGGAACAGCAGAAGGTGACATCGCTGCCAGTCAAATATACACCCCAGAGCTGCAGTCTGGAGGCACTCTCCGCCGCTTTCTCTTGGGAGCAGCACTTTGCAACGTGCCGCAGTGCGCTCGGTCAAGCAGCATCGAGGAGGAGACCAGCCCACAAGCAGCCTTAGCAATACCAGTCACAGACACTATAAGGTGCTCTTTGCTTTGCCACATTTTGGTGCCAAAAGCTGAATTCAGCTGTGGGAAACATGTCAGCGTTTATTGCACTTCACTGTAAAAACCTGAGCTATGAGAATATTGTCTCTGATTACAGGCAATTACGTGTTGCTGCTTTGTTTTGGTTTTTCAAGCTGCCTTTCAGTTCTTACAGCACGGTTTGGAGGGGCCAGTAATAGCTTTTATTGGACCAGCAGATATAGACAGAGAAAACAGGCAAGCTTTCAGACACCCCTAAGGAGGACATATGTGGACAAAAGTTCACTTGTTTTGCTCCACCCGTAACATCTGATCCAGTAAAAGCTGTCATTCTCCCTATGTCTTCTCCCTCGGTTACATCTAAAACCTACCACAACACCACGGCTGCTCTCCTCTCCCCAGAGATGCCCAAGGTCAGCAGTGCCAGCATGAGTTGTTTCCCCTTTTGCAGGATTGCAGGATCTGACACAGGTTTTGGTGGGACTTCGTGCACACAGCCATGCCACCAGCCTGGTGAGAGTTTTCCCAGGACAGAGGAACACATGGAGGAGGAACAAGAAGCCAGGAGACCACAACCATCCTGTGCACACAGGGAAACAGGCCACCCCACAGGCTGTGCACAGGTGCTGCTCTTCCCCTCTCCTGGCTGCTGCAAAGCATCTAAGACACACAGTGTTTTTTGCTTTTGCTTGGTGTCTCTCCTGCTTTGGCAGCCTGCGGGGAACCAACAGGCAGCTCTATGTTGTGGCAGCGCAAAGATCAGATGGGCCACTCGGACTAGTGCCCCTCGGCTCCCAGACGTGCTGCTGGAATGGCAGCAGCCGAGGAATGGAAGGTGATGGGACAAAGCTCTGCCAGAGGCCTCTCCGCCTGTCTGTGCTGAGTCAATCACCACCTCTTGGTTAGACCGACCACTGCCTCTTGGTGCTACCCCTAACCACCCTCTGCACCATGAGGTGTCCTGACCTCTATTCTCCTGGCCCCACAGGCGCCCTGTTCCAGCCCCAGCCTCCCAGCTGCACGGAGAGCAGCACTTTCCCAGGGCTCATTCACCGAGCCATGACCCTCTCCTCCCTTGCCTCTCCTCATTTCCACCCTGAGACACAGAAGTGGCTCGAACATGCTCATGCTGGCGAGCTAAGGCTGTGTGGGGCTGACTCCATCCGTGCAGCCTCCAGAAACCCACAGGGCAGGGCTCGGGAGCGTGATGGTGGGAAAGCCAGCGGGCTGCTCCACGCCCAGCCCCGAGCTTGCCGGCCACCCCACGCAGGCAGAAACACACCTCCCTTCCCTCCTGGCCGCCCAGGGACGTGGGTCTCCGCGCTGACTCAACCAGCCCTCGCACCGCTCGCCCGAGAGCGCCCGGCCATCGCTGCCTGTCGAGGCAGGGAGCAGCCTGCTCGCCCATGGCCCCTCTACCTCACTGCACATCAAGCCCACGCAAAAAAAAACAAAGAAACAAACAAATAAACAAAATAAACAGCTTTGCTGCATATAGCTCAGCGTGCTGCCTTGGCTGGGGGCCCCTGTGCGGCTGAGACATGCTGGCACCGCTGCTATTCACGTCTCCTGCAGCCCGTGTGGAGAAGGGAGAGGCAGGGGAAGAGGCTGTGGCCCCCCATGAGCTGCATTGCAGCCCGTGCATCAGGCTGCACATCTTGCTTCTTTCATGTCCATCCCAAATACAGCATCCTTCCCACTAAATTATAATGCAGCCAGGGAGGACGTGACCAAGTAAGAAAAATTTAAATGTACATTTGGCACTTATGCCAGAATTGCGCTTTTGCTACAGAATTTGCTCGGTGACTGTCAATGCCGAGCTGGTCTTTGGCTATGTGTTTCCTAGCCTCCACTTGTTAAGTTATACAAAAAAAAAAAAAAAATTAAATTCACAGAATCACAGAATCACAGAATCACAGAATGGGCGGCGTTGGAAGAGACCTCTGGAGATCATCTAGTCAAACCCCCCCTGCTGAGCAGGACCACCTAGAGCACGTTGCGCAGGATGGCATCCAGGCAGGTTTTGAATATCTCCAGAGAAGGAGACTCCACAGCCTCTCTGGGCAACCTGTTCCAGTGCTCTGTCATCCTCACAGTAAAGAAGTGCCCCCTCATATTCAACCAGAACCTCCTGTGCTTCAGTTTGTGCCCGTTGCCTCTCGTCCTGTCGCTGGGCACCACTGAAAAGAGACCGGCTCCATCCTCTTGACACCCTCCCCTCAGATATTCATATGCATTAATGAGGTCTCCCCTCAGTCTTCTCTTTTCCAGGCTAAACAGGCCCAGTTCTTTCAGCCTGTCCTCGTACGACAGGTGCTCCAGTCCTCTAATCATCTTAGTAGCCCTCCTCCAGCAGTTCTATTCCACCACCTTTTTATTTAGAAGGCAGCCTGGCTTATAAAAAGCTCCCGACTTCATGTGTCCATCCTCTTTCTCAAGTCAGAAGGCGTTGTTCTGCCTGGTTTTTATAGATCATAGACTCAAACCACCAAGTGAAGGGCAAAAAGTCCCCCACCGGCAACTGGCCCTTGAGCTGCCTCAGAGCAAGGATGGGGCCAGACAGGGCGTAGGAAGTCTTCGGTGATTCACAGTGGTACGTGTCCTCCTCAGAGTGTTCTCTGCCTCAGAGAACGCTTTCTGTCTGTAAGCAAGACCTCAAGCCCTGCAGCCTCTTCTCTGAAAGACCTCAAAAAACATGCTTGGAACCGTCTTTTGGAGAGGGAAATTTTGCATCCTTTGTGGACTTTCACTTTTATAAATCACACCTTTCTTTACTTGCACAAACATAAAAAAAATAGCTCTCCCACCAGCAAACTTGTTTTTTTAAACATACGGCTCCAAAATAAGCAAAACAATGCGTGGTGTTTTTTTTTTTTTTTTTAATGTAAGAAAAATATATAACCCAAGGCTGAGGCTCTTTGCTAAGAACAATTTTAAAAAAGGACAGTTCTAAAGGTCTGAAAATAGATTTTTATAATTGGAAGTGCCTGCAAGGGCCTAAGTATAGCAGGCCTTATTACATCTCAGCTACCAGGTACTTAGGTGCTGTTCTGAGAACCTGCCATTAGCCAGGTCCGTTGAACAGGGCACACAATTATTTTTTTTATGAAAACACTGGCACGAGTTCACACGCAGCAAAGGTGCCGGGCCTTTGATCCCTAGTGCCAGGCAGATCCTTGAAAATGTCACGGAGTGATTCATGTGCCCAAGAAAAGGGAGATCTGCTGAAGGAAAGCAGGTGTGAGGCTGCTTCTGGCCAGACTTTGTTCTGGTGGGGCAGAGCCGCCGGGGAGAAGGGCCTGGTGAGGAGGATGCTCAGCTCCTGCCATGGGGCAGGGCCCAGATAGCCAAAACTTGCTCGGCCTCGGCGCTGGCTTTTCTCCTCGTGCAAGGAATGGACCGCTGCTCACATGGGGTTTGCAAGCTTCGTTCCAGCAGGAGACAAAAATAGTCCATATGTAAAAGATGGAAAGAGGGGGAAGAAGAGAAATTCTTTGATTTGGCTGTTTTAACGCAGTCTGTATGTTTCAGTAGGCGGTAGGAGGCCAGAATAGAAGGGAGGACGGTGTGTCACCGTGCAGAAATACTTCGAGCTCAGAACATAAAGGCCAACATTGTCAAAGAGGTGGCCTAAAGTTAGGAACCTGAATCTGTCCAGGAGCACCCTTTGATTTCCAGCAGTTAGAGAGCCCTGCTGAAGCCTGGAGAGTCTCAGAGCTTGTGAGGCACCAAGCCGCTGATTTAAGAGACTGGGATCCTCTACTCTGAGCCGGATATCTAATCCTGCTGGGGGGCTCTGCTGAAAACCCCAGCGCAGCCACCAAGGGCTGAGCATCCAGACATGAGCAGGCTCGGCCGCGGGCAGCACGGGCAGAGCGCGCGCTTGCTTTGAAGCGAGGCTGCTTCTAAATCTGCCTCCTTGGGGCGGATGCTGCCTGGAGTATAAATCAATGGCCACGCTGCGTATGTGTGTTGTAAATAAGCGCTGGAGAGCATCCAAGGCAGCCAGCTTCCTGGCTGAGGCGCCAAGAGTTGAACCTGGGCTCTCCAAAGCCTCAAGCATGAGATAAGATAGCTTGGGTTAAAAAGCTCACCATCTGTGGCTGGGGGCTGCAACGACCCATAGCCTCTGTGATTCAGCCACGGAGGGTGAGCAACATTTTCCCCACTAAGAGGCTCCAGCCTGAACCAGTTGTCAATGGGGCTGGAAATGCCAGACCTCTGCCAAACTCCCCTGACGCCTCGGAGCCCGTGTTCACAGTCAGCTCGACAGCCAGCGACAAAGCCCCTAAAATTAGCTCCCAGGGGCACAGAGATCTCCCTGCAGGCAAAGGAGGGGATCTGCAGGATCCCCAGGAGTGGTCTGCAGGGATTTGGCAAGGGAAGAGAATGGGGAGGCTGGCCTGGGGGCTGCCGGGGCCATGTTTCAGGCCCCAAAGAGCTGGGAAGGGCTCAAGGAGGAGCAAGTGCTGGCGCCGCTCGCCGGGCCCTGGCTGTGGGCGGCTGGAGTCTGTGGCCACTGGATGCCTCTTAACATATCCCAGAGCCCTCAAGACAAGGTAAATTGGTGGTTGAGGCAAAACTCAGCTTTGTGTGCAGTTATGCTGCGCTGCCTGAATTCTTGGTCAACCAATTTTTGTTTGTTTGTGTATACACTCATTTCCCTTCCCACTTTAAAGGCCATTTTGTGCTTGTGGAAGGTGCCATGCTGGCAGCTCTGGATGACCCAAGAGCTAAATTCAAACCCTCAAACAGGTAGAGCGGAGGCAGCGGCTGGGTGCATTGCCTCCCTTCTTGCTCCCACTGCCCACTGTGGCGGTGGCCCAAGGTTTTGTCCACCCCAGGCCAGCACAGAGGAGGTCATCCACTTGGCCCTTTGTCCTGAAACCTGTCTGTCAGTGGGCAGCTGCATCATGGGGTTCGGTGAGGTGGAGAGCCCCACCATGTCGGGACACAAAGTGTGTGCAGGGGACAATATCCAGTGTCAAACAATATCCAGCCCCACATACGGACCAAGTTCCCCAAGTACTGATGCATTTCATGCCCCAAAAGATGTTGCAGCATCGCTGGCTGTAGGCAGTGGAGAGATATCTGCCTTTTAAGTGCAGTCTCAGTCCCTAAAGCAAGTCTTTATGTAGCTTCCAAAAACTTTCCTACTTTTTTGGATTTAACCTTTGCTCTTGTATCTTCAGACATTCATGGTGGTTATGCCAACATCCAGCAATTCACCCTGCTGAGCAAGGGGTGACCCATGTCACTCACTGCTGCAAGTAACTCTGCACTGACATTCCTCTTCCCTACATTACACATTTTTTTTTTGTTTGTTTTTCACATGCCTTTAGTATGCCCTTTTCCCTGTGTTCTGATTCAGCAAGAAGCCTGCTAGACCTTGTTTGTATCTGTTAATTAAGCTTCCCTCTCAGGCTACGTCCATCCATGACTTTGCACTCTGCCCAGGCACTGAGCAAGCATGAGCAAGACCTGTGCGCAGAGCTGAATGGAAGCTGCACTAAAGGAGTTATCACCTTGAAAAACCCAAGCTCGGGTTACTGTAGGGTCAGAGCTACCCTATGGCATCTCATCAGTTCAGAGTTCAGCCAATGTATCTCAATCTGGCTGCAAAATACCTTGTAGGCATGCCCATGGCCCCAGGTCTGATCTAAAAGGAGTCATCCACCTAACTCCTTTACAGTTACTTTTTCCTGACAGCTTTTTGTCAGGAAGTTTTGACAATGCCTTAATGAGTCATTTTAATCAGTTTAGCTACCCATTTGCTGCCTCATTTGGAGGCGTGCTGGCAGCCCAACAAGGTCCAGCTTCCCTTTGTGAAGACATAGTTCTTTGGAACCCATCCTGTTGCAATCACTTAGGCAATTAGTAATTCTGGTTTTAATTAATTGTCAGTTGATCCCGTGCCCTGTAAGCACAACAAGCTTGCCTTGTTCCCACTGTTCCTAGCCTGCTGATCCCCCATCCTTGTCTGAAACAAACAGGTATGAGCCTTTCTACATTTTCAGCCCCCCAGTTTTGTAGCCAGCTCCCCAGATAGTGGCTCTGCGGTCCCGGTTCCCATTAAGAGGTGACAAAATGTTTTGAAAACCACTTAACATCCAGGAGGAGAGCGTGAGCTCTTCTGGAAGCCTGGGCCAGCGGCGAGAGAGGGAAATGCTCTTCATTGTGACACCGGCTAGGGAACACACATGCAGTCTTGGAACATCCCCAGCTGCTCGCCCGCAGCAGGATGGACACTTGCCACCAAAGCATTGACACCTTCTTGGGGTTACACAAGGTTGAGCACCATCCTCGGCATGGTGCTCTGCTGGGAGCTCTGGATAGGAGCTCAGCCACTCATTTGCCCCAGAGCACTTCAGATATTCCTGCCTAGCCCTTGGTAAAATATTTACTATGCCATCTTATCACTTCCCTAGAAGGCTTTGTTGGAGCTGACTGATGCATTAATTCCGTCAAGATCTAAGTTGGAGTTTTTCTACACAGGCCTGGAACACGTCCAACAGCATTAAGAAAAAATCCTTCCTTTCTTACTCCGTTCTTCTGGGCAGACTTGCACCTGAAACCCGAACTCCGTCTGGCACCGAGATGGCTGCACAGAGCTGCCCTCCTCTCTCCCGAGGATGACTGCGACCATTGGTTTGCGTGTGGGGAAAAGCATTCGCTTAACAAGCTAATTGTTGCATCTCCACACACAGGTTAAGAATGAATGAGCTGAAGTACGGTGAGGGAGAGCCCGGTTAGAGCCTGGGGAACATTTTCTGACACACAGGGCATGAGGCAGTGGCCCAGGCTGCCCAGGAAGGCCACGGGACACGTGTGAGAAGAGGTGAGGCACACACCTGTGCATGGCAGGGCAGCCCGAGCCGCAGCGCCTGGTGGCACTAGGTGGGCTCAGCTTCGTTATGTCTATGCTACAGTTTCAGCTTGACACTCCAAAGGTTTCAGCAAGGTGCTATCAATGCTGGATCTCATCCAGTCATGCGAACAAGCAAGCCTTCACTCAGGATTATCAACAAGAAATTCCTTCCTAGGATAAATGAATGGCTGATGATGATGAACAGATATAGCCTGCCATTGTTTTGTGGTGTTTGGTAACTATCAGAAAGTTTTCTATTCCATTTAAATAGAATTTCTTATGAAAAAGCCCTTGTGAGCCAAAGCTTTACACAAAGGCCACATTCAGCTCTTTCAAAATGTACATGAAAATTGAATTAACATCCAGCATGCTATATACAGTACCTGTGCAGCAGAGCGGCTCCCAGGCAGGCTGAGCCAGAACAATGACACTGCCTGTTCCCCAGAGACCCCCTCTGAAATCCTCACCTGCGTGGTGGGACCTTTCCATACCACATTTCACTGGAGGGAAGATCAGCTGTGGCACGGGGCATGGGTTGAATACGGGAATCCCAACTGTACTTTGGTCTCGCTCCCTGCAATTGGCCCCATGGAGCAACGGGGATTGAACCACGGTCCCTTGGAAGCCACAGGACAAGCTTGGGCAGCGAGAAATCCCCTCTGCTGGGGTTGGAAAGGGCCATTCGCTCACAGGTGCACACACGCACCCGAAGGCATCATCTCACATGATGTTCTTGTGGCCAGACTGTTCTCCAGATCAGGTGGGTTCATGGCTGTGTTCCTAGGCTCGCAGCACGATTGCACATAGGAGCTCTCATCAGACACCAGGATCCCATGTGCCTCAGAGGTACTGACCAGCAAAATAACCCCACCACACCACACCACAACAAGCTGACCAGCTACCTCGAAATGCTTGTGATGAAATGCTCAAACTTTCTGGTGGTAGCACACCCTACCAGAAATATTTATTATTAATTTTTATTTCTATTTTCACTAGCTCATTCACATTTACTTGATCATATCTATGTTCGTCACAGAACCTATGCTATTGGGTTATATCTGAAAGCTGTGTTGCCCCACAGACACAACCTCTTCTCCAGGGATTCATGGTGTTGCAAGAGCCAGGTGAGAACCCCATATGAGCTGATGTCTGAAAGATCCACTTTGTGACGTAAGTGGCACAATATTCTCTTCATCCCTGGTTCCTGGGATCTCACTCTCCTCCTGCCTCCTTCCTGGTTGCCAGCTTGGGGTCTACTCTCCTTGGTGAGGTGACATTTTTCCTTCATCTCCTTGTCCTCCTGCTCCAGCAGCCTATCTGAAAGGAGGTGGTGGGGTGGGGTGGCCGAGGGGAGGGAAAGGGGGGACAAGGCTGCCCATCACTTCCCCCCAGGCCCTTTTCCCCGAGGTCCTTGCTGCTCAGACAGGGCACCACCTGCCATGTCCTTGCTCACCTCTGTTTTTTTTTTTTTTGCTCTCTATTACAAAACTCAATACACCGATCAGCTGGCTGTCACGGTGCCAGCCATTGTATCTGGTGGTGGAAGGAGAGGATTATCATTACCCCTGCATTCGTATGCAGCTACCCCAAACAAGGATTAGATGTCGTTGTACTAGGCACCACACAAACACATAACAGAAGCGGAGCTCTAGGAGGCGCGCAGTCTGGCCTTTAGACAATCTATCTCACAGGTGAGTAAACAAAGGGAGGAAGAGCCAGACAGGAAGGCAGAGACCAGTTAGAGGAGAGATGCATACACCTAAGCCCAGAAACAGCATCCTCAGCAGCCAGAGGTGGAAACCACAACCCGGAGCCATCTACTTTGACCAGGGTTGATCCAGGAGCACCCTGTGTCTCCACTGACCAGGCTTTATCTGGTAGCAGTTCTTTGTCCTCCACTGTCCTGGGTTTTTCCAGGAGTGCCCCCAGGTCTCCATCAGCCAGACCTTGCAGGTCTGGTGAGTGCAGGAGGAGTCACCACCATAAAGTGTCTCTTTTTTTCCCTGGATGATTTGGGAGCACAGCTTAGAGGAGAGGCCAGTTTTCCAATCACACAAAAGCAAGGACAGAGGGACCTGGCCCTTGTCAAATAATCCCAGGAACCCCTCATTCCTGATTTCACCTGCTAGTGAGGGCCCAATCGTAAAGTATCTATTAGTAGGCAAAGTTGTCAGTGTTTACTAAACCCCACTGCTTGGGCATCCATGGGCTTGCCACCCACCAGCGTTAAGTTAGAGGTCCCTTGTTCTGAAAAGGCAATGTTTCAGAAGCAGAAAAAGAAAAAACAAACATCACTTACCAAAACAGATATTTTCTGCAAGCATTTTGTTTTTCATTCAGATTAAAAAGCCTTTTTTTTTCCATTAAAGTTTTTGTTTGTTTGTTAGGTGGGAGGAATAATTAGATTGAAAAAAAGAAATGTTACCCACTGCAATGGCAACATATCAGTTAAATCTGCTTTCAGGATTAACCTACTTGCAAACAGGGGCATGGGACAGACAAGGAACATTTTTTCCTTCGCCCTGTGCTACATTTTTTTCCACAACTGGTCAAGGGACTTGTGGTGCAATTTGAAATCCCTTTATTCTGGAATATCAAACACTTACCAGGCACAGAAGATTGAGTTTTTTTTTGCCTTGATAACTACATATGGAGGACTGACTAGTTGTGATAGACTTCCCAGAGGAATTCTCCATGCAGGTTAAGATGTCTGTGAAGATCTTTTCTAGGGATCCAGCAGCAGAATAGGGAAAAAATATATTCCCAAGTAGAAACTACACCAGCTGTGGTGAGGTATGCTTCAGAAAATACCATGGAAGTGAGAAGGCAACTGTGGAAAACAGGAAGCTTTGGAGAGCTCAGATTTCTGGGTTGGTAGGAGAGCCCGGTGGAAGAAAGGGAGGGGCAGCAGTCTCTAGGTTTAATGCTTAGGTTTGGTAGAGAAAGTTTGGGAACATTTCTGTTTGTGGAGAAAAAAACAACTTTTGCATACAGAACAGATAAGAATCCAAACAAACGAAGCTTATCCAAACCTTGCAGAAATGTTTGATATTCACCATCCTTTTGAAGGTCTAAATTTAATCTCTGGCTTGTTTCATCCAGATAAAGATGGCATTCATGCTGTACCAGAAAATAAGCCTACCTCCCCAGCTTCCCCCCCCACACACTGTTTGAAATACTCTGGTGGTATACACTTGATTCAGGACACATTTTCATACGCAAATAGAAGACAGGGCCGTGATTCCCAGTAAAAGACTGTGCAGGTTACATATCTAACACAAACTTTGCATGTTTAAAAGCTCTCTGCACAATGACTAATAAAACATCCTTTGTGTTACTTTCCTGTGAAAACAACTTCCTCTAACTCTTTGCTGTCTGAATGAAGGCTAGACACCATTGAAGCTGTTTGGGAGAATGGAGTCCATAGAGTCTAAGATCCAAACTGTGACACAAAGCAGTATTTGGGTCATTGAGAGGGAGCATGACAAAAAAAAAATCTCAGTTTAAGTGAAAATTGTCATTTAGGAAAAAGAATTAGAAGTACCACACACTGGAAACAGCATCCTGCAGTCAATCACCTTTTCAGGACCTTCTGCTGTGCCACAAAGAAGAAAAATCACTTTCACTTATTCCAGGCCAGACAACTAGAAGTCAAATATCTGCACACCAAAAGACATGTATGCAATTTAAAATGTATTTTGTCCTGGATACTGGGTTACATCCCTATATAGTGTAAATCCACATGGCTACATCATTCAAAAGTGGGCTTTGTTCAAGGTAACACCTCTTTTTTTCCTTTGTTTTTGCCCACAGCCCACTCTTTATGAAAGTTTTACAATTCTTCCTCTGGGAGCCCTCCCAGATGTTAGACGTGTTGACTGCAGCAGTCATAATTCCTCAGAGTTGCAGTACTTCTTGGTCAGCCTCCTTTTTGTCCAAATGGGGACAAAACAAAATGCATCGGCCTGAGCTGCTGGGCAACACCTTCCTACTTTCAGCATTAAGAGTACCAGTTCCCACATGTTCCTGGTGCCAGTCTCTCTTCCCAGACTGCAGCCCCATTTCTTCTGCAATTGAACTTCTATCAGGTGAATGGACCCTTGCAACCCCCTTGGGGTCAAGACCTCTGGTTTGGAAAAGCTAAGTTAGATACCATAGGGTTTATACCCCCTCCCAGTATACCATTTTCCAGTCCTTCCCATAACAAGTCTTGCTGTTCACTGTAGCACCAGAACTGTCAGCTCCTTTTAGTAATTCTCCAAAATTTGTGGTTTGTTCGCATATTGTGTCATGGGGTTTTACAGGATAATTCCACCAAGAATCATAAAACCATCACTTTTTCTCAGAATGAAGATGGAAAGGCTAAGTGTAACTTTCCTGCCCATTCTTCATGCTCTAATCTCACTCTCGTGCCTTTTTATTGATCTCCTCTATATTCCTTTTTTCACCCGTGCAGTTTCTCCTGATAAGCAACATTAAGCCATGTTTAAAAATATATTTACATAATTCAAAAACATAAAAGTGATCTAACTCCTCAAGAAAAACCACACACACAACTTTTTTTGGCTCCATTTTTACTCAACTTTGTCTTGGTTGTAGTTAGTGGTTTGGCAGATCTTAGTGTATTTTTGGATCAAACACTCACGCCAGGGAACACAAAGGGTCCTGGTATGAAATTCAGAGGAAGACCTCAAAGAGGGGTATTTATTTTTGTTAAAAATAGTTCAGCCCATCTCTATCTGTATTGAAATTGGCAAAAGAATGGGTATGATTTTCATTTTTTTGCAATGCTTCATTTAAAACATTTGATAAAAATAGTCAATAACAAAAAAGCTAGTTTATTTTTACTGCAATGCAAATTTTTTCTCTTGCTGTTCAAGTCCTAGATGACAAATATAGGCCATGGGGATGGCATGCTAAGAGGAAAAGCAGAAGACTTTTCCTTCTCATTTCCACTAAACTGAGCATGTAACTAAAAGCCTGCCAACCCCTTCATCTGGTATCTTCTTTCTGGTGTCATCTATACACCACTCCCAATCCCATCTTCATATATATATATATTTCCATGCATATGTCTGTGCTGGCAACTTTCTCAATTACTCTGCATTTCTCTCAGAAAGATTTATCTTTGAAAGAGACTTTTGAATGCCTAGTGGCTGCTATCTCAACAAACAACATAGCCCAAGACATCACTTAGGAAGGGCACCTCCTGAGTTTATTATTTACTCCTAGACCACATTTTACTCTGCTTAATGTGGTGTCCTGCTCCTGAGAACTTTGGCCCATGGTAAGAACACCATGAAGGATGTGGTGGAGAAAGCAGTCTTTGTGAACAGGAGATGTCCCTCATTTGCTCTCCATCAGCACTTCCTTGTCCGTGAGCTAGGTAGAAGGCTAAACCTCCCAGGCCCAGCTGCCAAAAACCATTTATGCCCCATCAAAGAACCCTGTGGCCGTGCTAATTTACATTTCTTAAGGACAGAAGCTAGTACCCAGAATGAGGTAGAATTTAAATGCAATGCATAAATATTATGGCATTCATACCTGACTAATCGTTAGCAAGAAGTCAGCAGTACTGTCAGGTATATCTAAGGAAACTCAAGCTCTGCAGTCAGCTGTGACTAGGGTCAGCAGCCCTTCAGAGGACTGTACTATATAGGACCATGCAGCATTGTGCATGGTGCTGTACAAACACAGCAGAACAAAAGTTAATCCTTGCCTTGAATGGTTTCAATGAGAGAAGAAAAGATTCTTTGCAAAAAATGCCTCACCCCAGACACTCAAGTGTAGACTAATGAGTCACCTGGTCAAATGATGTAGTGGTACCTGAGAAAGAGGTGGTTTCCCAGGCCGGTGGCAAAAACCCTCCTGCCACAGATCATTTAGAACACCTGTACTCCACTGAGGTAGATCTTATATTAAACAAAATGTATAGCTCTTGTGCTTTTTTTTCCTAGCAGACTGTTGTATGCAGCATATCATGCCATGACCAGCACATTAGCTCTGTACTGGTGGGTGTGGAAGACATCAGGAAATCACTGTGTGTATTTTTAGGCCACTTGAGTTCTGGCAATGTATACCCTGGGATTTCAGTTCAGTCAACTTCCAGCTATACCATCTTAAGCCATGCTGAAGGGAATGGATATACTCTTCCATTTGATACTTTCCACAATAAAGTCAGGAAATTTCTCATAAATCACATTCTCTCTAGAGCAAACTGTGAGGTTGGGGAAGGGATAATGGCAACAACTTTGATTTATTTTTCTTCATCCAGATTACATTTCTGATCTTCACAAAAGGACGTAGAAACTGAAAAAAACTTTCCATAACGTAACACAGTCATCCAGAAACCAGACAAACAAAAACCACAGGTTCAGCAGAGAGACCTTGCCTTTCTGCACTGTGCAGAGAGTTATTTCTTTTTCTGAGGAAGCATATTCAAGAGTAGGCCATGCACACCACACAAAGGGAAGATCACATTTCCTTCCACCCTCCAGGTTCCTTTTGTTAATAATAATTATAAGCCAACACTTAGCCTTGGAGTCACATGTCTACTGGTGAGAGATGGGCTCTGTCTCTAATCTCAGTCGTCCTCTCCCATTATTGTTTCATTGACTACTATTGACTTTATGGAGCGGCTGGAAGCCAGAAATGAATGGGAGAATTGGGATGGAAAAACTGGTGGGGCAGGTTTCCCTGGCCAATGTTGCAACAGGCAGAAAATAAATAAATAAATTAAATAATGCCATTTATCAACAGCCAAGATCCAGGTCCTTCTAGGGTCACTGTGCACATGTGTCACAGCTGGAGGACAATTGTCTGGAAGACCTGTTCAGGTATTGGAAATACAATCGCACTTCCACAGGCATAATCCACACCTGACATTAACCATCTTACCTGGCCTCTAGACTCAGGAGCAAATGCCCAGTTGAAGCAAACACATCTCCAAATCCTTTTTTTAAATCATACTTTTAGATGACTTCCTCAGACACCATTAATTTAGCAGGACAGTGAAAGAATATTTCCAGGAGGGACTTCCTAACATGATGGAGTTGCTGTCTTGCTGCATTCTGGAAAGGAGAGCCAGAATGGGACAGAGAAAATTAATCCGTGCTGTGATCTTGCTGGCAGCATCCAAGGGACTAGATTCTCAAGCTGTATGAGTGGACCCTTCATATCATAGTCATTTAAATGCATGAGCTGAGATTCTGTCCCAGGATCTTCCTCAGCTGTTTTAGTGACCCAATCTTTGCCCGATCTACTACATCCCCATCAGAGGGAAGGATTAGATTCTGCCAGGAGAGCGTGCAGAAATGTACTGTGTGTCCACCATAAGCAGTTAGCAAGTCTGTAATCTCCTTGTTGCAGCATATGCTTTGGGTCATACGATGGTAAAACAACCTCCCTGTTCACACCCAGCTCGCCTACGCTTTGCTGTCTCTGCTTCTCTAAGGATAGCAGAGCTGTCCCATAGAAGACAAGTACAGGTTCTCTTCCGCTGAGACTTCAAAGGAAGCTCTGAACCATCCCCCTCTGCCTCCTTGATACAGGCATCAGCTACCCTAAGCCATGTAATGGTTTACTCCAGGGATATGCCACCCTTTGAATGGAGTGTGACTGAGGGCTAGGATATCCCACCTACTTAGTATGGGGACATCTGACTCTGGCACAGAGAAGGAAGGGATATGGAGAGAAGAAACTAACCGCTCTGGCTGAAAGTGAAGGGATCCAGCAGGTACCCATCTCCTTTACCCAAGGATGTAGTCCATGTCAGGTGCTGGTTAGGTAGAGCAGAGGGGTCACCATCAAGTCAAACTGAGCATGGACACTACACCCCGCAGGAGAGGCAGCAGCAGTGTGCAGAGTGTGATGATACAGCTTTCAACAAATGGTCCAGGAAATAACTCTGATTTTAAACAAACAGTTCAGCCAGACCAGACGGAACTGCTTCCAGCTCAGTCTGGCTCTACTGCTCTCTGGAAATCACACCTCCTGAAAGGCAATTTGAGTCACTTACCCACAAATGAAATTACACGAATCTTCTTTTGAGATCTGAGGTTCTCATAATAGTAACCAATGATCCCAGTAATCTGCGTGGTCTTCAGGGTACTTCAGAGTGACATAGGATGTTAGTCTTAACACATAGTTGCCCATGCACTGTTCAGAACTATGTGACAGTCTCTCAATTCAGAAAGAGTTGCACAGTAACTTCTTATATGACTTGATCTTGACAGTGAAGAGGAATTGATCAGTGACCAGAGCAGTGGTTGCTTATATCCAAGTAATCAAGATTTGACCGTACTTGTTATGTTTACACAAAGTAAATCCAAACTCAGTCCTACATGTGGACTGCACTAAGTACGGTATGTGGATACTGAGGGCAGGTTCCATAAAGGTGAGGGTGGTTCGAAGAAAGAACTTCAAACAGAAAAAATAATAATGAGGAACTTGTTGAGAGACATGCTGATGGTAACTCTGCAAAATGAACTAAGAGGAATACTTGAACTCAGCAAGGAAATCGAATTGTGAAATGGATGAGGACATTGGCATGAAGAAAATGGGGTGGGAAGTCATATCCTTGGAGAAAATAACATGGATAACTGCACAATAGGTACTGGATTGTACATTCTTCTAGCAAGTTTCATTAATGACTAAAAACAGGGTAATTCATGATTCAACACTATGTGGAGCAGCACAGGTTGCAGAAGATTTGGGGGACCCTTGGAAAGGAGCCAAAGAAGAGCAAGGTTCAAATAACCTATGAACAATCCTCTTAGTTCCATCAGTGGCAGAATGCAAGGATGAACTAACTACTGGTTAGCTGAGGGAGGTGACATTGAAGGTCTGGGTTTTGCCGGGCACTAGGTCACATCTCCTGTATAAACAGGATGACAGGCATATTGCTGGTGCAGGAGAACTAATCTTCTTAGCCTGAGTCTAGCAGCAATCAAGGCATTACACAATGCAAGAACTGTGGGTTAAGGAACTACAAACAAGCTTGACATGTTGCAAAACTATTTAATCATGTGACAAAGAATGTGAAAAGAAGACGTTTTCCATTTGCTTTTATGTAGATATTAGTCGTCTGGGTAGCAGGCAAGAGGAATTGGAAATTCTCATTAGTGAGAAGAAATGTGATATAATCAGCATTACTGAGAGCTGCTGGTTTCAATTTGCATGATCGGAATGTTAAAATAACTGGTTATAACCTGTTTAGGAAAGATAGAGTCGGTGAAAATGGACTGTGTGAATCATGCCGTAAAATCATACCATAGAATAAGAATTACTCCACAGCCTCCATGAGAATGCATGGAAAGAAACACTGCATTACAGGGGACTTCTGTACACTGGGAGCTCCAGACAGCCACTGAGAAAACATCCTGATTTCAGGAAAACTATTGGCTATTTTCTAACACAAGGAGCCATCATGTGGTAACTCTTCTGGACTTCATTCTGACAAAGATGAATTAATTACTGGGCTGAGAGTTGACGGTTGTCAAGGGAACAGTGTGGATGACCTGATTATATTCAATATAGGCAAATAGAGGGTTGTCTCTAACAGTTACTTCAGAAGAGCTAATTTCTCAAAACCAAAGTAAATTAGGAATAAACCTGATTGTGAGAAAAAAAATGAGACAGAAAAAAATGTGAATGAAAGTAGGATGTCCAGGAAAATTGTATTTGATGGCCAATAGCTGCAAGCCTACAAAAATAACTAGTGCAGCATTAGACAAAAGCTTTGTGGCAAAGTTGAGAGTAGTAATTAGGGATAAAAAGGAAAAAAAAAGAAATCAGTAAACAGATGAGAAAAGAACGGATTTGTAAAACTTGAGAAAAATGGTAAGAGTATCTATGGGGAAAATACACAGCCAGTAGAACCCAAGGCAACCAGAAGGACATTTTCAAAAGGATATTCAGAGCAAAGGAAACTGCAGTAATCACTTGGGCCTATTACTGGGTGAAGATAGTAAAATCAGTAATGATACCATGAAGAGGCAGAAGTGGTTTAGTAAATATTCCTGCTATGGTGTTAAACATCTTTGGAAGTTGAATGTCCATTAAAGGCAAAGCATTTCTAAAGCAGCAGGCCCAAATAATCTGCATACAGGAATCACAAAATTGTTAGCTGAGGCCTGTTGGGATTACTTTTGAAAGTGCTTTGTGAAACGGGAGATTCCAGACAACAGAAGGAACACTAACACTATGCCAGTTCAAACAGGGCAAGCTGGATGAGCAAGGTAACTATAGATCACTTACTCTAACCCCAGTTCAAGCAAAATGGAAAAACTGACATAAGACTCAACTGATAAAGAATAAAAGGACAAAAAAAAAAAAAAAAACCAACAGTTAATTACGATAACATGACATTCTGGAAAGTATGTCTCATCGAACAAATACTGTTGAACTCTTTCAATGAGATTAGAGGAATGGCCAGTAAAGCCACTAGTCAACTACTACATGATAGTCCTTGATGAAGTGCCTTCCTTAGCACCACATAACAGTCTGATTACAAATTAGCATAACCAAACATCAGGAAAGCGCAGGTGAAATGGCAAGAAGAACAAAGTGACTGACAAATTTAAACCAGCTGTCTTCAGAGAGCTCTTGCTGAAGGAGGATGCATTGCTGGTGAGATTGGTACTAGGCTCTGTACTACTCAACATTTTCATCAATGAGCCGGAAGCTTGAAATTACCACTGATAATCATTTGTTGATGACACAAAGATTGGCAGATGGGTAAACAGTGTTGAAGGCATGGCAATCACACTGCCTGACTGTATCACTTGATAAATTGGGCCCTTCAAACAACACATGTTTAATGAAGTAAATGCTAATATATGCATCTAGGAACAGGGAATGCAAGCCTTTCATACAACCCAGGGATGACATTCTGGAAAGGGATGATTCTGAACAGGATTAAGGGAGAGAAGAGGACAACTGAACTTACCAAGCCTAGGGCTCTCTTAGAGCTAATACAACCACTTGAGATAAAAAAAAGGCTCATAGAAGAAGGTGATATTTCTATGGTATTGCTGAAAACAGTGCCAGAATGCTGCAGTCAATTCTGCTTGCATCTTTTAGAAGATGCTTGAGCTTTGAGGGAGGCTGCTCATAAAAGAGCCATATAGAAGTTTTTATGGATGGAGAAATTTTTCTTATAGACTGAGACTTAGAAAAGAAAAAAAGATGGCCCACAAGGGCCACAATTAGCCATAAAGGCCTGCTTCAGGCCTTTCAAAACAGGGCAGACTTCAAAGCTTAAACAAGTTGCTCGAGGCCTTGTCTGCCCAAGTTTTGAAAATCTCCAGCAATCTCCAGTGTTTTATTACTCTTCACAGTGAGAACTTCACATCCAGTCAGAAAATGCCTTTGCTTCTCATCCTTCCACAGTACCCCTCCATAAGAAGTCTGTCTCCACCTTCTCCATAACCACCTACTAGGTAGTGGAAAACAAGCAGCTCCCCCTTAGCCTTTGCTTCTCCAGTCTGAGCAATCCCAGTTCCCTCAACCTCTCTTCACACACTGTATGTCCCATCTGCCAGCTATTTTAGTGGCCCTCTGCTGGAATCTCTCTGGTTTGCCAGTATCTTTCTTGTACTTATAGAGCTCCATTTGTTTTGTCTATCTAAAGCCAGAGTGAAAGAAGATTTGAAGACTTGAGGCATCTGTAAGCTAGAAGGAAAGGAAGATCAAGGATCCACAAATGAAAGCTGAAGCCAGATAAATTGGATTACAGTGTGGGTGCTTAGCTACTAAGCAGACAGTGCAGGTGCTGGATTGTCCATCTCTTGATGTCTTCAAATCAAGGCCAGATGCTTATATGAACATTTTTCTTCAACCAAGCAGCGCAATCTTGCCTAAGCTCAAGGCAAGGCTGACAGATGGGAAATTACAAATTGATGATATGTGAACTGCAGGACCCAACTGACTCCGAACTATGAAATGTTTTTGGAATAATACCTTCAAGGTCCAAACCACTGTAAATTTACAAAATAAAAAGCCCAGACTGACTCATGGGAGAAATAAGAGAAGGAAAGAAGAAACCAAATATACTATATATTGGATAGAAGAAAGGAGAAGTCGATAATCATGAATGTCTCTGATTGAGTTGTCCCTGGTTGTGCTCTCACTGGCCTTCTGGAGGATGTGTCTCAGAAGGCTTTCTTGGCCTCTCAGAGGAAGATCCTATAGCTGAACAACCTTTAGCCCTAAGGACCAGTTGCCCAAGACATTCCAGTTCCTTAAAATACTGTCTTCCGTAAATAAAAGTGTGTGCTTCTGGAATGAAAAGCGTGTGATTGACCTGAAGCCACCACTTGTCTTTTCAGAGATATATAATAGATGTAAGTACACAGATGTATATTTTGCACAGAGATTTTGAACACCGTTGGTCTTTACTCAAATGGCAGAAGTAGCATATTTGATCCTCAGAAAACAATCTCCTGAAAGGAGCACCTTCCTCACTATTGCTCACCCAAAGGCAATGAAGTGAATCTGTGTCAGTTTAGACTGTAATCTCAGATTTAGGAGATTTACAAACTTAGTCAGTGGAAGGAAGAGTTGATGTGATTTACCTAAGCTTCAGTGACGCATTTGGCTTGGTATCACACAATATTTTTATTAAGGAAATATGTAATAAAAGGCACCCTTAAAACTGATTAACAATCAACTGATAGGCTTTCAAGTGTCATTCTAAATGGGGAGTTATCGTTATGCTCACATATTTCCTGCAGAATTCCTCCAGACATTAGCTCTGGGCCCCCTGCTATTTAACATTTTTATTGATGACCTGGAAGAAGACATAACTCCATTAATAATAAAGTCTCCTCCATCCTTAGAGAGGTGTGACAAATGTGTTTGGCATGACAGATTGCCCTCTGAATAAGCCTATACTTCTCCAAAGTTTAGAGGGAGGCCAGAAAACCAGCTCAGTGCAGAGGTGTAGTTTCAGGTAGGTAGTTAGTCTAGATGAATCTTACACTTACAGACTGAGTTGACACTTCTGGTGAGATCCACAAAAAGTAAAGGGATGTTTTGGTTGTCAACTTTAGGGAAGAAGTAATTTGACTATCCATTAGGCTGAAAAGCCTATGAGGAAAAAACAAGACCTTGTATCCGGCAAAGAAAGAGGCAAACTAGAAGTGAGGCAGCAGTCAAGTAGCTATTGGGGCAATGCACTGGGGGTTGTGATGAATTCACTCCGTTGACAATCTTTCAATCAAGGCTGCTCATTTTCCAAAAGCTCCTCTGTAGTCCAGTCAAGTGCAAACTCAAGCTTGCTTTGTGACTTATGTGTGACGTAAAAGTAAATGATCCCCTTCTGACCTTCAAAACCTATGAGTCTCTCTATGTCATACTTGCAAGCTCTGCAGTTCTTAGCTTCAGACAGTCTCCTTCTGCTGCAGCTTTATTGAAGGGGTAATAGTGTAACTACCTGGTTGTTTCTTATGAGCTGGAAAGCTATGTCAACACAATGGCTCTGAAGAAGGCATTTTATTGTCCAGTGATAGTGACTAGAAGCAGAGATGGCTGTATAAACACAACAGCTTGACATTGCCCATAGTATGATTTTCTGTTTGACGTTTTTGAGAAAAGCTCCACCTGCTTTGGCTCACAGGTGGTGTCTGGGAAATGGGAATTGGAGGCTTCACCAAACTGTATAGCAACAAGTGCCCAGGCTGAAACGTAGGCTGTAGGCATGGTAGGAGGAGGCTGGGCATTTTATACGAAAATTTAGAGCTCTGCTGATTTATTGTCTGGCATCGTGCCTCCTACTCAACGAACAGGTGGCTCCAAGAGCTCTTCCAGTGAAGGCCCACTGCAGGGATCTGGTACACCTCTCCAGAAGAAGGTTAGAGCATTGTTGGAGTTTTACTTAACAAGACCCTTGCTTTTGCAAGAGGAAACAGCACCAGCCATAGCTTACACCAGTCTTGCTTTCTTGTACTCTGTATTTGTGGCTTTTGCCCGTTTTTCACATTCATTACAGATCCTTTTCAGAAGGATGGTTTTCAGGACAAGGGGAGGTGTCCCTTATCCTACTGTCTAATGTCTGGTGGTGCACAGAGCACATCTGTTCCTTCTGGAGAAGGCAATGGTTGTCTATCTGTCCAGGACTGTGGAAAAGTAGGCTTGATGACCAGAAAGAAGCTATTACGCTCCAGTGCTCCAGTGAGGCCCTTCCTTCCCAGGACTGGCATTCCAGGCTGCAATCTGAGTTTCCCTTGTTGGGATGGTTGCTGAACCAGGCCTTATCTCAGAGAGACGCTGGTATGCTGCTGAATCAAATACATCAGAGAAACCCAATCAGCTAGAACAATAGGCTTGCATTGCTAGCTCAAACCTGTGTGCTGGGATGCAGTGATTTGTACACAGTATTGTGGGGAACCATGCAATGAAACCAGTACTCAGAGGTTTACACACAACAGGACTAATTACATGCACCTTTTACTTCCCGCTCTGTGTTACAACCCAGTCCTCCTTCTACGAGGACGAGCATCTGAATTCTTACTCTGTCATAGGCTATTCAGTGGGACAAATTCAGAATAGTAATAGCTGGAAAACAACCATTACATCCTGAATCTGCACAAAGCCGTGGGCTCACTCTACAAAGAGGTGACTTTGTTTTCCCCTCAATCTGGTTTTGATGTTCTCTTTATCCTTCCTTTTATGCAAAGCTCTCCACCCCAGAAGGCAGGCAAGCAGCCAATCCACCTCTCTGCCCCACTCCAAAGTAAATGTTATACGCTAAAGAATGCACAAAAGGGAACTGTGAAAGGGTTTGCAAAAAAGGTTGTTGTTTTTTTGGGTTTTTTTTTCCTAGTTTTGAGGGGTATTGTGTGCTTTCCACAGCACACTCTACTTTGTTCCACTGAGGTTCTTAAACTGTGGCTGAGCCTGACCATCTGACAGGTCAGAGGACATCTGACAGATAGGTAGACCTGATGAGACACTAAAAATGCTACATGTCTTTCCTCTGTTACGTTCCTTCTTTGATGAAAACAACATACTGTGGGCTGATAAAATGAGTGCTGCACTGAGAGATTTGTCCAAAATTTGGATACCTCTGTGGCAGATCTGAAATGTCGCTTGTTAGATCCATATCCAGGGTGATGCAGATCTGGCATAGCTCCCCCCAAGGCCGGATTCTCAGCTGGAAAAAAATCCCTTGACTGCAGCAGAGCTAAAAAGATTTACAGCAGCTGGAGACATATGCTTACGTTGCATGCCATGATGTGTGTATGGATTGGATGCTCTGCTTGTCCTACGCAATCCAGGGAGTCTTGACTTGCTGATGGTTATTCACTGACCATTCCTCCTTTCTTTGAAACGGTATGTCTCACCTATCAGTGTCCCAAATTTACATCATTACAAGAAGACTGAGAACCATTTGGTTTCAGTGGTGCGTGTATCCTGCCTGTGTTGCTACTCTTACAGAAAGGCAGCCCAAATTGCCCACAGCAGGAACACCAGCCTCCCAGCTAAGCAGGCACCATCCCAACGCACAGCAAGGAGAAGATGTGGAGTCCCAGCAGCAGAACTTGTTTCCCAGTGTGCTCCATCAAGGCTGCGAGGACAGGCAGCCCCTCAAAGCTCAGACAGGCTCTTGCAGCCCCTGATGCTACAGTTGCATCTGCAGATGGTCAGTGCCTGGATGGCTCGGATCCAGGCTCCCTCACAAATAAAGCACGCAGAGATACTGAAACTCCAGCTGTTGTGCCCAAATTCCACTGTCTGCTGCAGGGAAAGACAGATTGCTCACAAAAGGGCAAGTGTGAGCGACTGGCCAAAGAGATCTGTTCTCCCCAATCCATCAAATATTTCCATGTGCTCCATTCCAAAACATTGATGTGCCGAGCCTTGGGAGTTTTATATTTAGCAAGGAACATAAATCACAGATGCAGGGGGCAGCTTCTGTAATGTTTCATGGCTTATCAACTGTACTACTAATAGCTCAGAGGGGCTTGTAAATTGGACTGTGAATTCCACAGTGCAAGCAGGGGAAAAAAGCCATTTACCTCTGGCGTAGGCTGGGAAGTGCTTTCTGGTGACAGGTCCTCTGGGGCATGTCAGGATCCTCCTGACAAGGCTCCCAGGGGGCTGTGGGGTGTCAGTGAAACAAATGGGACCCACCTATTCACAAGGTGGTGACGCCAGCACATGGATTTCCTTGGATGTGCGCTGAGGATCTGTGTGCAGGGTCCCTGTGACTGCTGCATTCAAAAGGGAGCCATAGGGCAGAAGGAGAGGGGAGATGGAGGGGGCAGAAGGGGGCTTCTTGTGATTTTTTCACCTTTGCTGGGCAGCAGACATGCAGGAGTGCTACCTCACCCCAGAGATGACACAGGTTTGCTGCATCCTTTTAAAGACCATGGCTTGTGTCCTGAGGCAGAAAGTGATAAAGAAGCCAGAGGGCTGGACTCATTCCTCTTTTTCTTTCCTCCTTGTTGTTTGTTTGTTTTCTCAGCTAAGGAGCCTCACACAGGTCCTATTCCTTTCATGGGTAAGGGGCTTGTAAATTCAACATTTTGGATAAATAGCCTGAGACCTTGTCAATTCTCATGTGAAAGGCACCAGCCTTTCCCTGGTCGGGAAAGTCATCAGCTTTCCATGCACATTCAAAAGCAATGCACTGATGTGCTGTTGCAAGGAAGATTTGAGGCCTTCTCCTTTGTAATTCAATGTTTTATGCCTTTGAATAACTCAGTGTTTGGTTTAATAATAATGCTTTGTAATCCTATAGTTCCATCCATCTAAGCACCAAGTCTCAGTTTACCAACGTCAAAGCATCTGTCTTCTTGCACTGAATTTTGTCTTCCACTGATTTTCTGAAAAATCCCCATTAAAAAACATTTCCCCTCTAGCAGCTTGTCCTGGCCTTTAAAAATTCTTTTAAGCAGAATCTGAGAATGGCTTGCCTGCTTCTCTCTTGAGTTCACAGCAAAACTTGCCAAAAGGGAGAAAGTGTGCATGCAAAACAATGACAGTAACACACATGAGGTCCTGCCAAACACAAGGAGCGAACAGCCTGAAGGAGATAATCAAATACTTGCTTATTCTATTCACAGGGCTCGTTCACTAACAGCCAGATTATAATTTTAGCAATAGGAGGTACCCAGCTTTGGACAGATGGGATCTGTGAGCTGGCATGTCCCTCCCGGAGCTTCATTGTGACCCCATGTGGAGAAGCACTCACATCACTGAAGCAAACACAACTGCACCAGGCCTGAGGATCTGCCTACTGGGCCGGCTTCACAGGAGCTGCACCGGGGGATGAGGATCCATGATGTTATTGCATTCGGTTGTCTCAGGTTTAGTCAAAGACTCGGTTCTCTTTAGGTCCTTTGAAAAAAAAACTGCCTTTTCATCATTTCCCAGGTCTCTGGAGTTTTTCTGACTGCTCCCTCTTGCCTAAGCTCTGCTTGACCCCATGGTCCTGGCAGGACCATCAGCAGAGCTTTTCGAGATATCAATGCATGGATGTTCTTTTGCAACTGAACGCAATATTCCCCCCGGACCTGAGAAAACTTGCCTGTGGTCTGTTACAGTGACGGTTTTGTCAAGCACATTTTCCTTTTTTCCTTTAATTGTCCCCAGTCCTTACCTTATTTTAGAGCTGGCTACCCAAACAGCCGCAGCATCCACAGTACAAATGTCTATAGGCATGGCTTCTTTGTCTGTAATGTACCCAAATCTCACATCATTGGCGGGCTGACAGAACCGCGCACCCTGGATACCCTTCTATTGTGCAATGGGATTTTATTCCATTTACTTTCCGTGAACTCTGTTAACTTTGTGCAGGGCTCTGTTTGCGCTCCTGTGTCTATTTTAAAATGACACACCTTGTGGACTTCTGTCATTCAAAATTTTACGAATACTTCACCCCGATCTTTTTATGACATGTTGACTGTCGAAGCTAACAACACTTTGTCATGGTTTTCTCCTTCTCTGTTGCCTCTGGCAGAGCTTATTTAACTCTTTCTGTGGAAATTAATCTCTCCTTTGCAGACTTTCCTTACCACAGATCTAGAAAGATATCTACCACACACCTATGATCTTATAAAACTTGCTATCCTAATCCTTTGCTGCAGCTGTATTTTTGTCACCAATGTCTTTCCTGTGGCCACCAGCTTTCCTGGATGTTATGCTCTCAGCCCCATTAGGCAGGGTTTCTTATCTGTATTATTGCTGTGAAAGGAACCTTAGGAGTTTGGACCCCGTGGTGCTGAGAGCTGCATAAAAACAGCCTGGAACAATGGTCCCTGATCCCAGAGAGCTAACAAATCTTTTTCAGCTCACGTTAGGTTTTAATGCCTTGACATTGCTTAAAGGAAAAATTTATGGAGACCAAAAGCTTCCACTAGAGGCATTTCTCTGAGTACCTCCTGTCTCTGTTTACTAGACAGCACTAGTGTCTTGGGGCTGTCAGAAGAAAAACCTGTCATTTACAGCCTAACAAAAGGAAGCAACTGCTCCTCCCACCCCATATTAAATGATTTTCTGTGTTTGCAAGAGTTTTTCCAGGACAATCTCATCATGGAGAAGGTTATCCTCTGTCTATTGAATTTTTTTTGCTGGGTGTCTGTGTTCCTTGGGTGCAGTCCTGCCCCCCACAAATGTTCAAAACACACAGTGCAGGCACCCAAAAAAGTAAGTCTGGGAAGAAACTGCAGGATTTTCAAAATATGTTTGAAGAGGAGGACTTTTTTTTCATTCTGATGGTGAAATCAAGGTGTTTCAAAGTATTAAACTTTCTTCTGAACCTTCAAGGGTTAGAAACATGCATTTTAAAATGTGAGTTGAGGTAATCTCATGATTTAGCAAAACCGTTGCCTGATAACACACCCATTGCCTTTTGATGATATAAAAGGAGCTGCTGGAGGGACGGAAGAGGGTGCTGTCAGCCTCAGGTAAGATGCCTTTAACAAAGCTGATAATAGCCCAGACACTCTGTAGACAAAAATCCCTCTTGAAGGTTGAAGGAAAGGAAGCAGATCAAGTTTGTTCAGCCTCAAAGCAGGTAGCAAGGCAGAAGTATTTCTTTCAATATCTGCCCATAGTGACTTAGCTCTAGCTCCATGGTCATGTTACCTCCTGGAGAGACCCGCATCTCGTTCAAAATACTCTGATGCAAAGGAAATGGTGGTCACCAGACTGGTGTTTGATTTGGGCACAGCCACCAGTGGTCCTGTGTGGTGTTTAAACACCAGAGCTGACTCCACACCTTCATCGAGGACCTTTGCCAGGGTGCACAGAGGAGCCCCAGACAGTGCACAACAAGAAACCCTTGGAGAGGAGAGGAGGATGAGATCAAAGGGGAGGAGGTAGCCTTCCCCCCACACCTGCGCCCAGAGCTGCGGAGAACCACCTGGTACGCTGGGCCCTCTTTTGGCTGCTCAAACCCCAGGTGAGGCACAAAGGGCAGGATGAGCCCCCCTCCTAATTCTGCATGGTGCAGAGCCCAGCCCCAGGGATGAAGGTCTCGCTTGGCATTGGATGCCCAAAGGCACTGCATGGCGTATTAAGCATCACGTAGGCATGTGATCCTAAGTCGCTGGCAGCATCCCAGCGGAGTCATATTCCCATTGCATTCCTTGGATATCTCCCAGCCACTGGCTTGAGAAAGTCACTAACCTTCGTATGCTTCATTGTTCTGGCGGGGTGTCTTAGTCCAGAGGGTGTCTCGTGATTTCCACTGACCACTGCGCGTGCACTTACACAGGTCATCCCAGAAACAGCTGAGCAGATGGACACGTCTTGGTGGCACACCCTGGTCCCCAGCACCCACCAGCAGGAACCACATCTCTTCAAGTGCGGCTGGACAAGTCTTTCCAGCCACGGCATGCAGTCATCATTCCCACTAACACCTTGTCCTGGGAGGCAGCAGAGGAGCTGTGGGCAGTCTAACGAGGTTTGGCCTTAGCATCTGCAGTGTTTGAGGAGAGGATCCCTTGGGGACACAGAGCCACGGCAGCACACTAGCAGCATGCCTGCAGGCAAATCGTACCTGAGGAGCACATCAGGCACCGTGGGGAACAGTCTGCATCCTCTCAAGTCCTGGATAATACTAAAATTCTGTGCAGGAGAGTCACCAAATAGCAGTCACATTTCAAAAGAGGAAGAACAGTTACAATGTGAAGGGCTCAAACCCATGATATTGACCAGCTGAGCTGAGAGGGGCGGGAATTTTTGCTTTCTTACCTGCTACTGAAGGGTGTTTCCTGTCCTCAGGGCAAGCAGCATTTCATCCCCAAGCTGCCTGCAATCCTCCACAGCCGATGCACAAAGTGCTTGGGTACCGTGGCAAGGCGGTGACAATGCAATGGAGACATGATTTCTCCTCTTTGGCTCCTTTACCAGCAGGGCTGGCCTGGCAATATGGGCACATCAGCCAGAATGCTTTTTAGGGCCTGTTTGCCTTGGATTCAAAGCCACAAGTGTGTTTTGTAGCCTGCAGCTTTGCCACAGAGCAATCCACACGCTTCTTCTCCCTGGGAATCTGGGCTGATGATGTATCCAAAATCCTTCCCCAAACATCTTGCCAGCATCCACATCCTTATGTCAGAGCACTTACTCAAAGAGGAAATAATCAGGCATGGGTCCTGGGCTGCTGCTGAGGCACTGGTCTGCCACTTTGCAGATAAGACCTCAAGGCTTCTCTTAAATTCATCTGTGCAGGAATAAAACCCTCAAGTGCTGGCTCACTTTTCTTTCCTTCTCCTTCCCTCGGGCTCTGACAACAAGAGTGTTGATTCTTTCATGAGACTGAATAGCCCAGGGCAACCCAGCACTCTGGGCTAGAGGATCACCCTTAGTAGGGGAGAAAGGGAGCAGAAAAGCAAGCCGAGTCCCAAAGTGGGCAGCAGGACTGAGGTATGAGCGTGGCCAGGGTAGCCACGTCCAGCATCTCACCAAGGATGAGACGGCTTCAGGGTTCCTCTGGAGCAGGAGATATGCAGCTGTGCTGGCATCCCCACATTTGAAGATTGCTTCTGAAGAGCGGGTCCACGCTCGAGGTGGGTGAGCGGTCCCACACACTTGTCTGTGGCTGGGGGGGGTCTGAGGGCAGTCTGTCACCTGCACTTCGTGAGGTCTCACCATGGCAGGTGGGCACCATGTGCTGTGAGCTGGCCAGAGACCACAGATGGATACCTCCTGCCTTTGGTCACAGCTGACAGGCAGGGAATCACTGAGCCCAGAGGATGGACTGAGGAAGAATGGGAGAAGTGATTGTGTCTACCTGAAGGATGGAGAGGAAGAAATTAAGATGGCAGCAGTGAGAAGATCCAAACATGGTCAGTGACAATTAGGATGACACCATGAGCTGCTGTGGAGATAATATTATCCTCAAGCCTGACAGAATAGCATTGGCTGCTGCCATGAAATATTACCTTACACAGCTCAGGGAAGAGGATGCTGTCAGCTAGAAATTCATACAGCCAGTACATTGGTCTGATGGGAAAGGGAAGGAAGGTGCTCTACAGACAACACAAGATTTACAGATGTATACATTCAAGATCACTTGACAGACAGACCTTCGGATGAGGAGAGTGAAGAACACCTGAAGGGGAGACAGGAAAACAGAAGCCTTTGGAGGAGGAAGAATAGGTTTGCTGGAGGGCAGGTGGGTGCAGAAGGCTTGACCAGCTGTTGACACAGGAACAGAAGAAATGGCAACAGAAAGGGATACAAATGTGATGTGAGAACCAGAGACAAGAACCAGCTGACCAAGGATGGGATGATGGACCACTTTTAGCTCTTCATCCTTTCCTGTTATCTAGCAATTTTATTTGTACTGACTTGAGCTAGGGAGTCAGGAAATACTTCTCTTTTTCAAGCATTATTGCATTTTTGTGAGTTATTAATGAAATGACTGTAGGCTCCCATGTGTCTGATACTGTTAAACTCTACATAAGGTTGGAGAACTGGGACAAGGTTCAGTGACATTCAGACTACAGGGGGTGGCATAGACTTTTCCTTGGCCTCTTTATTAACGTATAATAAATAGATGTTACAATTACAACAGGAATGGAAAATATCCAGGACACTTGCAGAAAGCAGATCCAGTTTAATTTTATCAAACTGATATAAAAAGAAACTCAAATATACTGATGATATATATTGAAAGATAATTCTCCAGCTTAAATGAAATTACTGATATATCATGTTGAAGAAGCTCTGTGCCGTCTTTGAAAATACACAGAAAGAGAAAGACTAGCATCTCCCATTTCCTGAAATATGTGGATTGGAAAAGTCGGTATGAACTTCAGGATCTGTTTCTTTCATGCAGTAAAACAGAAAGGTTGATACAGCAGGAACAAAATAGCAAGCAGCCAACAAGCCAACCTGCAGGTACAAGGAGGGTTAGATCAATTATTAAATATAGAACAGGGCATCTTGATTAGGGACTTTCATAAATCATGTAGCATGTAAGACAGGGATGAGACATGGGGAAGATGTTCAGCTGGTGGGAAAGGGCATGTTTCTCCAGCACTGGAGGTTTACTCCACATCCGCTTATTGTTTAGCACACAAGCACCTACACTGAGCAAACATGCATTCACTGAAGCCCGCCAGAAAAAAGGTGGGGCCTGCAGATTTCACGTTGCCTCTGCAAACTGCATGCACAACCTTGAGCATATGGCTCTGTACAGCACTTAATTTCACACTCCCATACTCTTTTTCCATAGGGCTTCCGCTGTTTTAACTGTATGCATAATTATTCAGCTTAGCTATTTGCCCTCCTTACCCAGTGCATCATCTGCTGGCCTGTTTTCCACTGATTTTTCCTGTTTTTTGTTGTTGTTGTTTGTTTGTTTGTTTGTTTGACAGTATTACTGAATTTCCTTGTGGCCTTACCCTCAAATCAGAGAGCTTCAAAAAATTGATGCCTATTTCTTCATAGCATGCATAGGAGAGGGGATGGTGCAGCCCCATAATAAAAGAGAGAGGTCAAAGTTGCCAGAAGTTTCTCTCTAATTGTGGGTTCCAAAATGAAGGCACTCAGGGCTTGTATTTCCCCAAACTGTTGGAAAGCTTATAGCATTTTATACATTCAGCATACAGCTCCCACTGATTTCCCTTCCAGGTGTGTATGCTCAGCACTGCCACAAACATTGTCTGCATGAAAAACACAGCGTGAAGCAAGTGACAAACAAAGTCTGGTCTGAACGGACTCTACTGCTGCCCAGGGAGGGAAGAGAGCATCTGTTTTTCCAGCACAGTATCCCTCTGCCTCACCTATGGGACACTCCCTGCTGCTCCTGCCGCGACAGCCACGTGGATGACATCGGTGCCACTCAGGGCAGGTAAGCCAGGGCAGCTTCCTCCTCCACAGCCTGATTCCTTCCCAGATCAGCCAGCTCTGTGTGCTGAAGGAGGCAGAGGTCATACCAAAATACAGTATGTGCTCATGTAACCAGAGAGCAGCAGAATGCCTCTCGAGCACAAGGCAGAGGCATTCCTCACACTCGGCATCTCCTAGCCGAGTGACCAACTCTGCAACTTCAACTTAAGGCTCTCCAACAAAACCAAAATCTTTTACATAAAAATTGGACAAAATATTTTGTCGTGTGGATTTGTATTAATTGGTCATTTTGTCTGCCATGGAAGAGCTATTAGTCTCAGTCAAGTAATAGAGGTCTGCACTACAGATTTGCTGGGTTAGGCAAGCTGCTCTTTTCTTCATAGACCAGCCACTAGTTGAAGGAAAGGAAGGGAGGGGATAGGACACATGTTTCGGCCGGGAGTTTCACGGCTATTTGCAGACAGCAGATGGATAAGAAGAATGAGGTCTCATGGATTCAGTTCTAGGGTGCTGGTAGTCATTGGACCAGCAGTTGCACACCATTCTGCCACTACATATTCCCTCATTGCTTTGCTTTTGTAGACAAAAGAAAAGATAAACAGTATTAATAGCAACCTACTCCTCACCTCCATATAAATACATAAATGATATGAAATAGGGCCAGTCCAGTACCTCTCCCAGACAGTTCACATTATGTGTGTTTTCAGCATGAGTCTGGCCATTGAATCTTGGTCATTGTAACAAAAGTGTCTGAAGAAAGGCCAGTTGCTTGTGAGTTTAAACAGTCACGCTCTTGGCGTGAGTTTAATGCCTGGTCGTGGAAAGTAAAAATTGCAATTGATTTTGCTAAGTAGCTATTTCAAAGTGATAGAGGTCTTTCCCTCACTCTCTGGGCAGCATCCGTTTCAGAATGCCTCAGAGACGTTACCTCATTAATTTTAATGAGAAGCCCAGACGTGAGTCTGACACAACCATAAATTGTTCTTTTTGTGTGTGCATGTATGTGTGTGTTTAAAAGAGCTCCCTGTGTTACCTCGTGAAGGACCTAACTGTGTTGCATGCTGACGTCCGCTATTTATGCACACGTCATCCTGGATTCACTACACAGTTCCCTTTTTATGCTGCAGCCACCCTTTGTGAATTACCTTCATGCTTCTCCCTGCCATGCCCTCTGTGCACAGACCTTCTTGCACCTCTGACAAGAGCAAGAGGTTCTCCTACTCCAGATGGCCTCTAGGTTGAGGCCGTAGCATCACCCCCAAAATACCCTTGCTCAGGCACAACTGTATATTCACTTCATCCCACCCCATGTTCCTCAGTGTCCTGTCCAAGCCGTGCAGCCTCCAGGGAGCCCCCTCAGACTCTCTTGCAAGGGACAAGCTGAAGGTTAGCCCCAGACTGTGTGGTCAAGGATGGGTGGTGACCCTGACACCCCCAGCAAGGGGGTGAGGGAGGTGAATTATGACAGCTTGCTCTTCTGTTTTTCCGCACCTGCCTGCCCAGCCCATTCTGCGGCTGACCCTCGAGAGGCAATTGCAGACGGAAACCATTGCTGAAGGAAAACCCCTTGCTCAGAATATCTGCAGTGGGAGGGATCCAGCTTTGTACGTCCTGTTACAGAGAGTCCTGGAAAAATAGCGTCCTCAATGCAGCCCATTCACTAGCTACCATGAGCTCAAATCCCAGGCGTCTGCTGTGGGCAGTGGGCATTGGCTGTTTAAGTGACACTGCCACAAGGTACAACAGCCATTTGTCCCTGCAGTTTTACCATTTTGTCTTATATAAGAAGTAAAATGAACAGCAGAAGGTCACTTACCATGGTACCTATGCTCCTAAAATGCCTTCCTCACACCTGCCTTCATTTCAGAGATGACCCATATCCCCTTCCAGAAAGACCTCTGCTTCCTCCTGTTGCACAACAGCCTTACTCCTGCTTCCAGCTGGGGGCCATTTTCAACCCAGCTCATCTCCTCATCAAGTTCTAACACTACCCAGACCATCTCAGACTGGGGAAGAGATGTGTTTGTTTTTTTTTTTGTTTGTTTGTTTTTGTTTGTTTGTTTGTTTGTTTGTTTGTTTGTTTTTCCCAACTAGTGTCTATTCATTCAGCAAATGCCCCAAATTAAGGTAAACTTTATCGTCTTTCTCTGTCCTTGTAGGACTCCATTCTTGCACATAGTTTGACAGTCGCTTGGGTATTCCCATCAGTGAGAATATTTATGTTGTTTTTAATCCCTCTCAATGCAGTGAAGACCACCCGCCAGCTCTTTAAAAAGAGATGCTGCATCTGTTCCTTGAACAAGTTATAGATCTGCATTTGTAAACTTTGATTCAACCCAGATATGCATGTAACTTGGGCTTCCTCTGCTCTCTACACTCTGATTAGCATCTGCCCTTCTGTAAACATCCCATGTAGCTTGGCAACATGGACTCTTTCCATCCCGTGTGACCACATATGACTGCATTGCCATTTTATCTTGATTATAAAAGTAGAGAGTCTCTGCTGGGACAGACAGTATTTCAGAATTTGGTGGTGTCATCTCACCCCAATGTCACAAAGTGGCCTCCTCTCAAGCTTTACTGTGTACTTGTAAATGGAAACCTGAAGAACTTCAGTTTCTGTCTCATCATCAAATCTATCAATTCCAAGTCTTTGTCCCCCCCAGCCATATGTTCAAAAACACACTTTGGTTTTGTATGTCTTTGCAGTCTGCCAAAAGCAGCATATTTTTGTTATATGGGATGCTTTTATTGAAAATTTGTAGCTAAATTGCCTTTGTCGAGCTCATTATTTTCTGTTGCAATTGCTTCCATGTTTATTGCAAACTAATCTGCTCTCTGCTTTCTGTTTACCCGGGCACAGTTTTTGTGCCCTGGTATGCATGTGTAAGTAGATTCACTACCCGTGGCTCACTGCTTGTTAACACTTCCACGTGCTGGTTTCACTAGACTCCCAAACCTCTGGTGTTACTTGTCAACTCAAGTCCACTTCTAGCAGTAACCTTCCCTTGTGGTCAGTAACCACAAATCACTCACTCTCCAATAGATCAGCTGCCAAACGGACATTAATGAGCAAGGTTTAGTTTTATCCATCAAGCCCATCAAAATAGTCGATAGCATCTTCTGCCATCTGCATCTTCTGAGATGGAGATCTCTTGTACAGTTGCCTCTGGGATGTTTCTGAAGGACTCTAGACTTATCTACATCAGGCTGGAACAGGTTGCAAATTTCTCACGTCTCGGAGATAAAACATTCTTACTTCTATTTCTTTGATATACATTTCATTTCTAGACAATCTCAGACACAATGCAACCCAATCCTGATTCTTCACCAGGCTCCTTTTAAGCCCAAGTACTGAGTCTAAGTTTAGCAGATTTGTTTCCTGCTGACACTGTACAAGCGAGATGCTTCTACCAGGGTGTGGAAGACCAGCTTTTTTTGCCTGACACGCAGTGTATGGCAGCATGCAGAGAGTAAACATCTTGTCCCATTCAGGCAGGTCGTAGCCAGGGAAGCAGTGACAAAGCTTTTTCCATAACAATTACTCTTTCTCTGGTCTTCTTTTTCATGTTCTCCTTTCTCCATCCTTCTCTGCCCCCTTCCTTTCTTCTTACTGCTTCCAGTGTGGTCTCTGTTCTTTCCACCTTCAACCTTGCCTGTGTTTTTGTTGTTGGCTGACTGTAGAAAAACTACCTCCCATCCAGGGAACAGCAATTCTCTACGCTTGGTGAGCCGCTAACAGGACTCTGTCAACAAAGCGCCCGTACCAGCAGCGTGATCTGTGTGAGCCCAGCCTGCTGCATCAGAGGAAGGGAGCCACGATTCATGGAATATGGACCTCCTCTGTGGCTGGGGTCTGCTGCTGGAGTATCCATCCCCCGGATGCAAGTGGATCTGTGTTTAAACAGGACACGTTCTCCAGTTCCTGCTTCTAAAAGTAGAACCCATTTAACTCAGCAGATTGCCCAGCTGGAACAGGCTATTTACAGCTGTACCTGAAGCTCTGATAAGATAATGGTTATGTTGTAAACACCTATCACATTGTGTTGCCTTTGGTTAGTGTTTTGGACTCACACATGAACCAAACGGCTCCAAGTATTGAATAACATCTCAGGGTTCCTTCATGAAGCAAGCTGGAAGTCCCACAGGATTTTTAAAATTTGTTTATGTTACTGGAAATTTCCTGGGGACCTGGTAAAAATCATCTGATTGCACAGTAAAAAGCAGGCATTGCAGCTGGGTCTCAAGGCAGGGAGTCGGGGTGGGCCATTTTTCCACTTCATTCATTTAATAGGTGTACATTTCATTAAGTGAGATTGGATCTGACATTTATTGGAATTATTAGGGAACAGGGAGAGGAGTGAGGTGAGAGAGCTTAGAATAAGGAGGCAAGCAGAAAACATGTGTGCACATCACAGGGTGAAAGAGGATTTGTTGTTCCTTCCTCCCTCTGCCCTCTCCCCTTCCCAAAATTTAGCCTGCTTTCAGAGCAGAGAGGAGGCAAGCTTCTGTGTGGTTGCCCCAAGGTTCTCCCACATTCTGCTGGTGGTGATGGACGCGGGAAGAAAGCACAGCACTGGGAGCCTCTGTCACAGCAAGAGGCTGTTGCAGGAGGGTTTGCCCAGCCCAGGGAGCTGCTGTAGGCAAAACCTATGTAACAGAGATGTGCGGCAGGCTGGTCTGGAAAAGGAAAGACCATGGTGACCAGCTCTTCTGTGGGGATGTTTGGGTCTAGGGAGCCCTCTCTCCTCTTCTGCAGTGCACTCACCACTGTTTAGTGTGAAATGTTTGCAGGCCACTGCTGTCCTGACATGGCAGGAGAGGCTGCTGAGGTTCCACTTTCCACCGACCCTCAGCACGGCTGCTCTCCCATCAACCGAAACGCTTCGCAGAAACCACCCCGCAAGTAAGCATCCTTACGGGATGCACACGTAGTTACGCTTACAGACCACACACAAGCTGCAGCCAGTGCTGGACAGTCCATTTGCTTCGTGTTGTTCCTCTTGGAGAGGAGGGAGATCCCATTAAATGTGAAAGCCGTGCTCTGCTGTCTGCCCCGGTTTCCTGTTCACGTGATGGCCATAAGAGGCAGCCCGTGCTAACCTTTGGGGCACCACGCAGAGCTCATCAGCATCTTGCCTGAGGTCATTAACAAGGCATACTTCTTTTTCTGTTTCATTAAGCAGATTTTTCTATTTAATTGCTGGACCCATCCTTCCTTTGGCCCTGTGCGTCACTGTGGTTGTATTCACACAAGCACTCCCAACCTGAGGAGCTGTAAAAAGCATCCCCTGAATCATGCCTGAAGCACAGAAGAAGACGTAGTTCTCTCCCCCTAGGAAACCATAATCAAGCTCATATGTGTTGTTTAAACCCACTACTGTGTCTGTGCATCAAATAATTGCTGCTTGACCCATTAGGTGAAACAACTGCAAAATACAAGGCTCTTCTGGCGCCAGAGCTAGAACCACAGAAAGTCAGGAATATTTATAAGGGCAACAAAGTCAGCAGCTGGGATATAACTCCAGGATTCAGAAGACATCAGCCCCACTCTAGGTTCAGCTGCTGGGTCTTCATTTTCACTCCCACCCCTTGTGCATCATCTCCGAGGTACAGACTCTCTCCCTCATTAAGAGCTCGTACAGTATCTAGCGTAACGGGGCCTTGACCCGACGCAGCCCCAGGCCCTGCCTCCATAAATCAAGTACAAGAATGGGATTACAGCACTGTCACCCGACAGCAATAACATGTGCTCCAGGTCAGAGACACCGAAGGGCAAGACTTGCTCATTAAGAAAGAGAAAAATATGGGATTTTTCGCTTGACATTATCAGGGAAACATGTTCATTCATGTTTACAGAGTTATTGTAAGAGCTTCCTACAACAAAGATATCCTCTTATGGCGAAAGTGAAACCCTATCTAGCTGCTCAGCCTGCTCTAGGCTGACCTCCAAAACTGAACAAAGCCCCCAAGACAGAAAGTGTATTTGGGGCCCAGAGGAAAGCCTCAGGCAACACTAAGCTCTTTGGCTCTTTTTGCTACGCCAAACCACCCAGCAGTCGCATGTCTCTGAGCTGGACCAGAACTGGTGGAAACAGGCACCTGGCCCCGCCACCAGCCTCCCAGCCCTCCTGTACCAGAGCAAGCAACTGGGGGCAGAGCCTGGCTTTGCAGGCATTTCAGCCCCATTCCTAAATGGATTTGGCCTTTTCCCGTTTGGCTAAAAATGTAGTTCAGAAGCAGTGGCAAAGGCTGCAGCCTCTGCTGGCCTCCAAGGGATTCTGGCTAGTATTGGCTCCCCAGCACAAACCCCAGAATGTCTCCGTTTGAGGAAGAAGAGACTTTCTGCTGTATGTTTGCAGCCTGGCTTTTGCTTTCCTACAGAAAAGATTTTCACTGAAGCAAATCAGCATTTCCTCCCCCCTCCCAAGGATACCCCAGCTCTATGCTTCTTCTTTTGCAAGAACTAATGTTCCTCTTGGGCTCACAGAAAAGCTTTGAATTACACAATTATTGGAGTGACAAAATAGGAGATAGGGCAGCCCGTGGTGTAGTTTTGCGAGCCAGGGAGCTGTTAGGGGTACTCACATCTAACCCTGCTTCTGTACCTGGCATCCTGGTGAGGCATCAGGATGGTGACAGGTCTAGGTCAGGTATGAGTTCCCCAGAAAAGGGGTGGGATACAGCTAAAGCAGCCTGGCATCCTTGGAGGGCTGGAGGCTGAGCCCTTCACTTTCTGAAATCCAGGAAATATTTCTCTATTTCATGTTGTGAATTTAGTTACTCAAATAATCTGGGGTTGGAGCCGGGAAGACCTGGCCCTGCTGCTGAGGGGAAGACTGCCTCTTCCCTTCACTGCCCTGCCTGAAAGGGGGATCAAGATTTCTCAGGGCTGTGAGCAGGGCAGAGGCGAAGGCAAAAGCAGGGTCTGAAGCTCCTGCTGAAAGCATTAGCAATGGACTAGCATGTCCTGAGTCCAGCTTGGCCAGATCCACTGAATAGTCTGGGGCAGGTCTTTTCATCTGTCTACGCTGTGGTTCCCTGGTTGTAAAAGAGAAGCAAACTTTTCCCTACCTCAGAGCAAATCCCTTGGTTCTTGTCAAGCACTTAACTACTACAGCAGTGAGGGCCATATAAATCATAATTACACTGAGTGCCTGGTGCTGCTGCCCGGAACTAGCACTTCATTCTTTAGTGCACAAAATTTCTTTTTGGTGGGGAAATTAGCTGCTGCTGCAACCCTAATTAGGTTCCCTGTCTTGAATGACTCATTTCAGCATATAGAAATCAGTTTTCTTTGTCTCTAAAGGAAGCCTGAAATCATGTTTTAGAATTCAAACCAGGTTATATTTGCCCATAGCACACAGCCCCCAAAGTCTGGTTAGGACAGGGTGGGGAGCCAGGGGTGTTAAACTTAGAAATGGATTTAATTAACCTTTGCTGTTTATTGCTTGCTTCCAGAGTTCAGCCAGGTTAGGAAAAGAACAAGGAATGGGTCACCCAATGTTTACACGGGGCTTTTGAAGAATGGCCCAGACACTTATTTTCCCCCCTCCTTTCTTTAAACATTCTGAGTTTAAAGTTGTGGCTTAATTTTGGAGCCACGGAAGGGGGATGTTGATTCAGAGAATGGTAAATACGTGGTGGCAGGAGGCAATATGAGCTTCTCTGTGCTGCCTTTAACCCAGCCTATCTTTTTACTTCCTCGGCTTGCTGTGTGCAGGAGGTGGTAGAACACCCCAGCATGAGGGTTGCAATTCATTTCCATGCTGAGGGTGCACGCAGTGTTTTGGTCATCCCTGTCTTCATACTGCTCCTCTGTGCGAGACGGGAGTATAACAAATCTCATGAGTGTTTCAGTACATCCCAGAGGCACCTCTACCTACGAGGTGTCCCTCTCTGTCCTCCATTCCACATGGAGTATCTGTGCCCTAACCATGCAGCTGTTTCTGATAGGAACAGAGAGATCTGCATGCTGGGAGAGAGGGTAAAGAAACATATTCATGCTGCAGTCACCAGCCAGCAGCCATATCAAGCCCAAACACAGCCAGTGGGATGCTCTGTTTTGGTCCTGAGGAGGTTGTCCAGCTTCTCCAGGATAGCCCATAGTCCTCCACGCTGCACCCGCACCCAACAGTGTGTAGGTGCAAACACAGCCGGGGAGGTGGGTTTTTTCCTGGGCTTGGGAAGGGGGATGAGTGGTCGGAATGACTGAAGAAAGATGCCGTTTACTTCTATTCTTCCAGATGAGTCATCCCC
Organism: Anseranas semipalmata; assembly: GCA_013399115.1. Classification (NCBI taxonomy): domain Eukaryota; kingdom Metazoa; phylum Chordata; class Aves; order Anseriformes; family Anseranatidae; genus Anseranas; species Anseranas semipalmata. The sequence continues at coordinate 96,319 of VXAA01006753.1, read as the reverse complement.
AAATCAGTGTTTTGTTGAAAATACAGTTACTCTGCACAGTGTTGCAGAGGGAAAAATTGTTTCTCGGGATTTGATGAGCCTGTCCGATGTTCTGGAGCAGGAAGCCACACAGTTTAAACAGCTGTTATCAGACTGGCATAACCATGGCAAGAAGCTCCAACAGTAGCTCTGAAACTTAGGAGTGACACAGGAAAAATGGGGAAATGATTAAGCCAGGAAATTGTACTGTGAGTGGAAAAAGAAGAGGCAGCACTTTTTCAACCATTGNGGAGAGGAGAGGAGAGGAGAGGAGAGGAGAGGAGAGGAGAGGAGGGAAAATAAAAAGAAAAGACATAAAAAGAAGGAAAAGGGGATTTAGCACACTTCAGAAAACAGTGTTTTAAGTTCAATATATGACCAATTCTTTCCTTAGTGACCTATATTAAATTGTTGGGTGGTATAAACTGATTGACATCCATTGATTTTGATGAAGTCACTTTCTTTTACAGCAGTTGGGAATCCTGACCCGTATACTTGTGAAACAAAAGAAGAAAAAAAGAACTAGGAGGTCACTTTGAAATGTGGAGATTACACAAGACAAGGCTTTTACTCACGTTGTTTATGGCAACAGCAGTGTTTTGCAGTAACTCCATTAGCTTCCACCAGGAGTTTCAAAGACTACCAGAGATAAACTTACACTGGGAACTCAGCAGGGTATAGACACAAGCGATGTTGTAAAGAAAGAAAGAAATGGCCTGCAAACAGAAAGGAAATTGCTATAGCAAACAGAAAGGAAAAGAATATCAAATATCAGGGCATCCACATAGCTTTAGCAGGCTGCCAGAGTATCATTCCCTCTAACAATCATCCAGAAGGTACCCCTTCATTTTGTTATGATTGGAAGCTGTGCATTGAGTGGGAAGTGGAAAACAGACGTTCCTCTGGTGGGGGTGGGTGTGATGTTATCTGCAGTCATGCCTTACCTTTTAAATTTATGTTCACAGAAAGAAGAAGAGTGGACAATGACCTCTGGTACAACCCTGAGCCATGAAATGTCGATGCTGATTGACTCCAAGAAAGAAAGACCAGTTTTCTAGTAAAGCAAGCTAAATGAAACAGGGTGGAAAGATGACTTAATGGTTACAGGACAACTCAGGAGACAGTAAGCCAACTCTTGCTCCTTGAAACAGAAATAGGAATAGTTCCTTTCTCTTTGTTAATCTGTAATGTAATGGAAGTCGAGATGGTCTCTCATTACACTTTTGGACAGCGTCTAGGAGAGTGAAACCTCAGTCATGGCAAAGCACTTCTGGAATCCAAGCGAAGACGAAGATGTCATGGAAACTTGGATCTGGATGATCCAAAACATTCCTCCAGCCTTGCAGTGGAAGGCCATGGAGATACTGCATGACAGTAAGTGGCAGTATTTGCAAAACAGAAGGGGATGCTTGCTCCTTTCTAATTATGGAGGAGAGCATAGTTGATTCAACCTTAAATGGCCTCTGAAACAGGAACATGCAAAGAGAAAATTTCCACTTGGACTGAAATATTGACTCAGTTGATGGAAGCCAAATTCTTCGGCAGATTAGATGTAGTGATAAAGTTTTTCAGATCTCCTTTGGCATGGAAAGCCCAGGGCTGAACACCTTTGATATATTTATTGGGCAGGTTCCAAAACATTTCACTGCACAGATGCTACAAACCATGTAAAAATTAAAGTGTCTGCTGAGGATATAATTGTCTGGGACAAATCTGTCACTGAGTATCAGGAATTATTTCAGCACGAGCTTACTGAAAATTGCAAGTGGGAAAAGGTTTCAACTAAACAAAATGAAGTTTCAGTTTAAAAAAAAAAGAAAGATAAAAAGAAGCAAGAGAGAGAGAAAGGAATCTCTTAATTACTACACATACTGACCCTAAAATGATGAATTTAAAGTTTTGGCTCTCAGACTTGTTGTGTCTATAAGTTTATGATGAGGTTTTCACAACCTGTGTGAAATGGCTTCCCAAAAAAAACCAAGGCAGAGTGACAATGCAGAAAGTTTAACCATTTGTAGTATGTATTGATATTAATCCAGGTTGCTTTTTTTTTTTTTTTTTTTGGCCTATTAAACCAAGTTCTTCACAGCTGTTTCAACTGAAATCATGAGTCTCCAATTTCATGAGTCTCCAACTTCACCCAACATGCTGCATGACTGAGTAGAGGTCTGAAGTGCATGCAGAGAGCAATGGAGGTAAGAAAGCAAATGCCTCCACAGCTTAAGAAAGCAATGCGAGGTCTTGCACATGGTTGTCCTGATTTACCCAAGTATCACAAGGGTTATAAACAACACAAGGCAGACAGCAGTTCCCTCTGAATCTAGAAGAGCACACTGTGAGCCTATAGTTGATGGCCCAGGATATGATTTAGTCATGGCAGACATGCTGTTCAGAGCAAATGCACCACCTGATGATGTGGAACAGGCAGGAAGAGCTCATGCAAACACAGTAAAGACATCGTGTGCTGCATCTCCTGAACAAAGGAAATCCTCTAGGAATGAAACAGAGCAAGCATCAGTGCACACAACAACTGAAAACTCATGTACACACGTATCCCCTCTATGTTTACATGCTTCTGGGATGAAAGAAGCAGAAAGCAGATGAAATGGAAGAGGAAGGTGTACATAGCTGTGTCTAGCTGTCTCTGCATTCATTTGGAGGCAGGGGTCAGCTCGCCCTCTGACACTGATCAGCCCAGCCACACTGAAACCCAAGCCAACAAGCCAAGTTTTCTGCTGTTGCAAGTTGGCATCAGACCATTGACAAAAGCAGGTCTCATCCTTGGATGATGTGAAGTGGAATCACCCAACTGAAGTCAGTAGTCCTATAGCCCAGCCTTGGCTCCAGAGAAAGTCGACAGAGCAGCAGCAGTCACCAGGAGCTGAGATTTTGTCCCCCTCCTATGTTTTACAGTATGTTAGGAAGACAGAGTTTTCTCCAAAGACCAGCAAGGCACGCTGACAGCAGAAGGGAAGGGAAAGGGAGGCAGGGAGCCAAGGCAAGGAGCTTTGCCGGGCTTATTAGCATGGGCTCCAAGCTGATGCTGCCCGAGCCAGCAGTGGGACAGGCAAGGAGGAGGTGGCTCGGGAGACTGAGCGGGCAGCTGCCTGGAGGGGAAGGGGCAGGCGTGGAGCGAGCGGCCGCGGGTGGGTGAGAAGGCAGCGCGCCCAGGAGACGGGGCCAAGAGGAGGAGAAGGGAGTGGGACCCGGCAGCAGGACGACTGGTGGAAAGGTGCCCGCTGTCCCCTGACACATTCATGATGTAAGGGCAGCAGCAGCTACACCACAGGGCTTTTCTCGCTCCGTCATTGTGCTTCTTCAGCGAATTTGCTGGTGTGCTGAATTTAGAAAAGCCGTCTTTAAAAAGAGAGAGAGGGAGACATGGTTTCACTAGAGGTGGTCCCACCTAATTCTGAAGTTGCCTCTTATTAAAGGCTGTTTTCAGTTACTTATAGCTTTGTCACATTAGCCATCTGGCTGGCAATTCCCCATGCTGGGTGTCTGCCTCAAGCTGAATTTGTTTTGTTCGTTTGTTTTTGCGTTTCTGCTTAAGTGGTGTGGTTGTTTCTGAGAACAAGAAGAAAAATGCATTGTTTCCCTTATGGTGAAACATTCTTACTGATTTGTGACTCCCATGCTTCAGAGCAGGGGAACCCAAATACAGGGCTGTCCTCATCTCAAGGATGAGCTTTTGGCAGCCTCCTTAAAACCTACCCCTGCTTGGCCACCTTATAAGCCTCAGAAAAGCCAACGTTTGCATTTTGTGAGCAGAAGCAAGCCAAGCACTTGCTTTCCCTGGAGGGTTCCTGGATATCTCTCCTGGGTTTGTGTCTCATCTTGCCCAGCTCTGTGCCACCACGCAGGAGATGCAGTTGCACCTATGTGACCCTGGAAAAGGGACTTGAGGATTGAGGGGAACTGCCTCATCCAGCACTCCTGCTGAGACCTCTGGCTGTGAGAGGCCTGGACCTGCTCTGCCTTCCAGGGCAGAGATGTAAGTGGAGATGCAAACTGGAAGGAGCTGGGGGCTAAGAGGCACCAGCCAGAGCAGAGATATGGGGTGTGAGTGAGAGAAGGGGCAGGATGATGCAGGGAGCACCGTGGTGTATGGGGGAACAAACGTCACTCATGATCTAAGTGATAGAGAAGGTGCATTCAAGCCATAGAAAGCTCTCCTTTGGAGAGTCTGGGTCCGTGCCTCAATGTCCCTTGGCTGCCCAGGCTTTGAGAACAAGCCCAGCATGCTCCTGTTTCTACTGCCGTCCCATCACCTCCGGTGGCACAGGGCAGCGGATCTCCAGGTCTCTCTCCCGTGGTGACCCATGCCAAGGCCAGCACGTCTCCACACTGTGCACTCTCTGACGGGTAAGAGAGAAAGCACTGAAACTTTGTTGTGATTCCCCCCGTAAGCCAATGCAGTAGCACATGGAAAACGATGCTAAAGGAACGCTATGACTGCGTAGTGGAGTGAGGAAATGCTAGTCCGGAGGCTGGCCATATAACATTAATTTCTCTCCTTTGTGACTGTGCATTATAGTACGGCCCTTAATGGCTTGATCACGTAGAGTTTTGTTGGATTTTTCCCAGAGGATCCCTCCATCCTTTACTGCCAAGCTGGAGGGGCGTGTAGGAAATTAGGAAAGGGATTGGAGGCAGAGATAGTCTGGTCTTTAAAGCAGCTGAACACTGCCTAGCCCTGGTCCTACCACTGAGTCCCTATGTGCTACTGGCAAGTCACTTAAATAAGCATTTTCACAGTTGGCCACTACCTCCCGCTCTGTTTGCCAAGCTATGGACACCTGGGGCCAGACTGGCAAAAGTCTGAGCAATCTCCATTGCAAGTGAAGTTGCTGAGAGCTACGGCTTCAGCACAAAATTATGGGAGTCCCTGGCACTAGGGGTTCAAGAAATCCTGGCCACTTCTGGCAGAAACCCTGGCAGAAATCCCCTGCCCCACACTCCCACCCTCTTCTGCCAAGGATGTGTTTTGCTCCCAGAGGTGGTTTGTATCAGGCCATCATAGGTTTGCCTGTGATTCCATCTCTGCTTTGGGTGGCTTCAGTATCAAAACTTTCTAACAAGGGTATCCTAGGGCCTCCTTAAATCATCTTTCTTCTGTCCTCTCAGCTCCATGTCCTGCCCAAAGATGTTCTCAAGTGCTCATTTTATTTATTCACAAACCTTTCACAATACTAGACTTTCTTGTCCACACGCCATTCTCCCTCCCCACTCTCCTCTCTGGTCCCCTCAACATTTTTCTTTTTCTTTTTCTTGTCCTTTTCTCTCAGTAAGTGCTCAGCTCACACATTCACCAAAAACAATTGGTTTTGTTATATATCTGCAATTTTGTCTTTCACAATAGTTGCTGGGAGGGCAAATTCTCTGCAGATTTTAATAACATGCCAATGTCTAAACATATACAGCACTAAAAAAAAAAAAAAGCAAAAAAAAGCAAACTTGTGTAGCTGTAAATCAAACAGCCAGAATTAGTGGTCCTATCTCTAATCTCTCTGTCTTCATTCCACTTTAGTAAAATGGAAGTGGTGCTATCTCCTTCCTCTTTTCACAAGGGCTACAGTAAGAGGAAATCTCTTCATGTTTGTGAACTGCTCAGATTTAGAGTGAAAGTGTCACAGAAAAGTCCATGAGGAAATGTAATCTGTTTGCACTCTATGCAAAGCTTAAGTGGTGTTTAGTAAACAAGGTCTGAGGTCAAGTGATGAGGGTAAGAAGAAATTCTGAATAGTTACCCAGTGAGCACAGTGATGATCTATCCTATACAGTGACCCTCCTGTGACTGTGACATAATGCAGATCCATATAGAAGGCTGAAGTGCGTGAAGAGCAATCATGACTTTAGCACTTCTCACTTCTGAGCATTTCTTCTTTCTAGCCTCAGTGCTTTTTTAATGTCATTGTTAAGAGGTAATAAGGATGCTGAGAATACAGAAATGAGTGTCCATCTATCTGCAATACTATACAGTTAACATATTTAGAAAAGTACTACTTGATTATCCACCTGTCCTCGGTGACAATACAGAATTGGACTTTATGGGATACCTGCCATTACCTTCTCTGAAAGCCTTGGGCAAAGAGCTGGAGGAAATGTTCATATTCTTGTTCACTTCCCTGTTTAATCTTTTCCCCGTGATATTCAGGTTAAATTTTCCCTTAACCCCATTCCCTCCCCCTTTAAACCTTTACAAAAAGGCAAGCACCCTGTTAAAGACTCTTTGTCCTGGCTGCTCAGAAACCAGTAAGTGTGAACAGGTATTAACATGCACCTATAAACACTGCCAGACAATACAGAGCCAAACCAAGCAAGTTTGGGGCATTGTCCCATTGCAGACTTCAAAAACCCAGACAGGCTTGGCTGATCCCTCCAGACCCTCAGTCCCTGCTGTTGCTTTGCTGGGAACACCATCCAGGTTATCACCGCCTCCCTGGCTTGGTACACCACAGATTTTGGAGCAAGATTGTGACTTCCTGGTTGTGTTTCGTGCACACTTTGTGCCAGCAAGACCAAACTCCACTGACCGTCCTTGTAGCCATACCACATGCCAAGATCTTATCAAATCTGTTCCACGTACTGGCCCACCTACTACCTTCCATTTCTTGAGCCCCACGTCTGACTTTAACCAACACACTCACAAGTTCTTTCAATATCACGTCTGCCAAGGTTTTCCTCCCTTCTCATAGGCTGTGTGTTTTGTGTTGATTAACAGGTGTTTGTTTTCTGCTTTTTTTCCAAGATGAAAATGCTATTTTTTTGCCTAGCTCTCTGCTCCTCCAAAGTCACATTGTATTTGTTCTCTGCCTAAACTTGCACTTGCAATTCAGCACAGTTAAGTAGCATTTGTTAATGCCATTAATGGGCTTTTAACTCCCCGCAACCCGATTAATAGTGGAGATACTAAGTACACCCAGAAGTAATGTTTACAAAAGCAGCCATGTGACTTAGAAGCATGAGTCCTGTCAAATGTCTCCGCGTCAGCTTTGCCTTTGAAAGTGAACTTCACAGTCTGGCATGGTACCAGAGAGGTGGGAGCATGCTCAGTGTTTTGGGTGGCCTTTTTTTTTTTTTTTTTTTTTTTTTTTGCAAGCCTGTCCCTCTATAGCAGGACATCGGGGTTAGCATCAAATCAAAGTTGATTTGTGTACTTTGAGATTTTTTCTTCCCTCCTTGACTGCTGGCAGTTTTTACAGGATCTTGTTTTCTGCCTTACTTCCTGTTCAGCCACTCTGCTTTGTCCTTGTGTTTTTAAGGAAGCAATGGGGATTCTCCGTCACTTCAGGCTCCATCTCTTTTATGTATGGATAAGGTCTTCAGTATTACTTGTTTTCTCAACCTCTATTTGTAAAACTCTTTCATCTTTCCTTGGCAGCAAGAGCTCCCTTCACATTCTTCTTGCATGCACCCCTTCCCTGCAGCAGGTAATGGCTGCGCATTCAGATTTGGTTGCTTTCCCTACAGCAAAGGACATTAACATATCTAAATAAATAAACCTCCTTATGCAGGAGCCAGACAGGTATCCACAGCAGACAGTGCTTGCTCTGTCCTCTGAATGCTCTCCTTTCTAATAAGCTTTGCAAATGCCTTATCTCAATTGGGCCACCCTCAGTTTGCTTTCAGATCCCTGTATGGACCAGTCTCAATGCTGAGGGAAGAACAAGACTAGACACCTAGCTCCCTTCCTGGGCTCCTCCTACAGGAAGAGATTGTTTACACCTCAATACATCAGAATAATTTCCCAGAACGGCGGGTAGCTACGTGGTGCTAATTCATCGCAGCATGAGCCACACAGCTCTATCTTGCTCATTGTCCAAAAGCACTGAAGCTCCGGGGTCCCACAGTCTGCTCCAGCTGTTCCATCAGAGCATGAGAGCCTACCTTTTCAGCCTGTCACCACAGAATTAAATTGCTGCAGAGCTCTCTGTTGGCATTCCCCAACCTCGCTCAGTGCTGACCACCCTAAAGAACAAACACAACTATTGCATCCATCCCCTTGTTGACACAGAAGAGCAAAGATGCCCTGCAGAACCTTGCTCAATTGCATTCACCACCTGAATTAGAGGTATGCAGCTAGTGGGCCATCCGCTGTACTGACAGAGAGACAGCTCCCATACCAGCTCCAAACAGCCAACTTGTCTTGCTCCAGATGCTGTGTTAAGCCTGAATGGCATTCATCAGTGATTCAGCAGAGACTTGATGGCTTTTGGCTGCTGCTTTCTTGTTGTTTGCATGGCAAAAGAATGCCATCCATCATCATTTGGGGGCCTTGCTCATGCTGACTTGCTCTGAGGTTTGTTATTGGACACAAACTAAATTTTCAAGGGATGATTATGCTAGATGTGTACATGCTTTCTGATCCTTATGCAGCAGGAGGGCTGTGGTTCCCTGTCTGCAGGCAAATACGTGATGTCCTAGCAGAGCTGCTTCCCTCTCCCATAGACAGTTTTTAGTCACCAGGATGTTTGCAAAGACTAACATACAAGGATGAAAGGAGAGGAACACACAAAGTTTCTCCATGGATCTGGGGAAGGATGGGACATGACTGGACAGTGCAGCAGTTCTCTGCCTTTCCCTACCATGTATAACCAGATGTTACAGAACTATGCTATCCTGACCCTGAAAGAAAAGGGAGGGAAAAATGTGTTATATATACATTCATTTGCAATCCCCCTTTGGAGAACCAAAGACAGTGAATTTTTTGGGTTGTACTCACAGGCCACAGCCCATTAACTCAGATGACTGAAACAAACAAGAAGCTATTCCTATATCCTGATGCATGATGCCCTGGGGTAGCCCTTGCTGAAATGCAAATTGTCCAAAAAAACTTGAGGTTGCAACATGTAGTAGTGGGGTCCCCATAAGCTTCATGAAGTGCTGGAGTACTCCAGTCTTCTCTGTCAGAGAAGCCTTTGGTGTGCCACACATTATTTCCCATGTAGGAGATTCCCACCATAGGAGCTGGGTGGACTATGAGCTCCAAATCAATGCAGACAGTTGACTTTCAATAGGAGCTAATGTACATCTGGATAACAGCAATGAATGTAACACCCGTGCTTTTTCCTTTTCTCAGTTTTGCCTTGTACTGTCATCCAGCCTTTCCATGTAGTCACAGATATAGTACTCCTTTACAGCTGTACTTGGGCACTGAAAACTCAGTAATGGATGAACTGCAACACCTTCACTTCAATATTTAGTAGTCACAATATTTTCCCATCATTTGTTCACACAGATGGCAGGGACAGTCTTGTTAATAAATATATTTTATGTATCTAAAGCCCAGCATGGGAGGGAGTGGTCTGTCTCAGATCAGGACCCTCTAGGTGCAGCGTGGTCATGAGCTCTCTCAGGCACTGTTTTGCAGTAACTTGGCACCGCCTCCTGTGGCCCAGCGGAGAGGGAGACCACTTCAGTGTATCCTGCTTGGTGGAAAGTTAATGTGTTCAAAGAAGCCTGAGGGAACAGTGATCTGGAGTGGCCTGTTAGCATGTGGTTGGAGGGTGCAATTAGACCTATAGCCATCTCATGGCAGCTGGCCTGACAGAGAGGGGCAGGGTTAGCCAGGGACTCCAAAGTGCCCTTCGGTACTTGGCAAATGTGAGATATGGACCAGACAAAGTGGGGACGGAGAACCACAGAATGCACCCAAGGAGCAACCCTGCTGGAGTGCATGCTGCTTCCCCATGGGTGCCCGCCAAGCACAGCCCTGCCTAGTTTCAGATACCCTGTTGTGGGTGTGTTTTCAATGAAACAAAAGAGAAAAGGGTTTTATTTCAACAATAAAAAAAAAAAATCTCGCACAAAGAAATTGAATAAACACTATTTAAATCCCCTGTCTCCTTTTTATGAGTTTAATACAGAACACGGGTCCATCTTAAAGCCCCAGTATACCACAGAGGGCCTCTGAGACCACCTCTGTGGGAGACCTGCCTCTGATGTGGCCCTGCCCACAAACCCCTCTGAAGCTGTCTATGCAAAGGCAAAGGCAGACCAGCAGCTCTGTCCGTCAAGAAAGCAGCTGGCTTTGACGGAAAAAAAATAAAATGTCCATGTTTCTCTTGCCCTTGGGTTTAGCTGAAGACAGACTTCTGGATTTAGCCAGGGAGTGAAGCACCACCTGCTCTCCCCACACAAATGGTACAGTTCTGTGGGGAAGTAGGAACCAGTTAACAGGAATGGATTGCTCATGGAAGGCCCCTCCTCTGCCTAAGGGCATCAAGGTCATGCCTGTGCACTGCAAACATGAACTGTGGCTGGGAGAGCCTGAAAGCGCCAGGGCCATCAGCTTCCCTCATAGCCTGACATTACTTTAGAGGTTGGTTCAAGGCGAGAGTGTAGTGTGGGAGCTCTAAGGAGGTTCTCTATCTTCTTGGAGCACTGAGGAACCTCAAAAAAACAACCTGATGGATGAGGTATGTCAGTGAGGAACCTGTGAATGGCAAGCATGACTTCTTCCATAACCACCACCATCCTCTCTAGGACAGTTCTGTACACTGCAAGGACCTAATCTGCCTCTACGTTCTCACACGTGTTAAGAAATATATTAACATAATTGTCATTATTTTTGGGGAGCACTTCAAAATTATCCGGTGAAGATTAAGCCCTGGCTGTACTGAACTGCATCAGCTGTACCAACCTGTCCCAAAGAACAGATAGACAGAATGTAGCATGGGAATAAATCACAGCATGGGAACTGAGGGTGGGAGAGGAAGAATCTGGAAGGTCAGAGCACTTGGATTAGTAAAAGAGTTAGCACATTAGTCTCGAGGACACAGTTTGTCTATGATGGTGCATAATTCATGCATGAGCTGTCCATTTGAATAACAGATAAGCTTCACCTCTGTTGTCTTCTCCTTTCTTCACCTCTGACTGTGACATCTACTGGAAGTGAAACTTAGATCAAACCAAGGTCAAGGGGAAAGGGAAACCAGGAGATGGGTGTTTATGGCTTACCACGTTCTCATCCATGTCAATGTACAAGCGACCAACGGCTAGGAGGACATCTGCCAATGTGTGCAAACACATGTTGAAGAAATCAGTCTGGCACGTTGAGAGATGGTTAAAAATCAACACAGGGAGGTCTGTAAGCAGGAGAGCTCAGGCTAAAACATTAAGAGTCAGCTAGTCACTAGGAATGCAGCAGTGCACTGATGGCCACAGCGAGATGGATGGGAGATCATCAGCTATTCAGTTCATCATGGTGTGGAGAAAGGGGGACATCCCCTGAGAGTCAGCACTGAAGTTAATGGGCCAGGGAAGTCTACAGAATGGCATTAGTGCCAAGGCACGATAAGGTGTTGTAAATGAGTGCAGCTTCACTAAAAAGTAAAATGATAATCTGTCCCAACATTATTTTTTTGGCTGGTTCAGTGTTGTGAACTTTTACCACTAGCAGAACTCTAGCCTGTTGTTATTTCGATAAGACACAGAAGATGTTTCGCAAAACTTTGTGGCAGAACACGTAACACTGGCCAGAGGGCTGTCACATTTGCAAAACTGGGTGAAATGTTGCAAACAGGCAGACTGGCGCCATTGGAGAGCAATTCCGAAAAATGAACTCCCGGGCACTTCCCGCTTTCTGCCGGGCACCCAAACACCCTCCAGATACCACTGCTTTTAATAAATGCTCCTGCATCCCAAATGCTGTCTAACCTCCAGGACCTCAAAGCATTGCCCAGCATCTGCAACGGGATATAAAAAGTGAATATAAAAAGTTTAAAAGAAAAAGAAGCCAGAGGTTTGACTATAACTGTTTAAAAAAAGGACTGGCTTTGCAGTCAATAGCTCTGCAGGAAACTTGCCATACCATGATGGCAATGACCGAAAATGCAACCGATATGTCCCTCTTAGGGGCCACCCAAAATGTCTGAGTAGATGGCCATGCCATTGTGTGATTCCTTAAAATAAAATGACTATAATTGTGGTTAGGCTTCAGCAATCCAGGAGCCACATGAAAGAACCTAAAAGCCACAGAATAACTTAGCTACATTGTCTACTGGGGCTTTGCCAGGGCTATTTCTGAGATGATGAAATCTCTATCTCTGCAGAACTTACTCTCAGTTTCAGGTTCCCAGATCTCTTATTTACCTCGCCTGGAAATTAGCTCTATCGCCTTGAGTTCACTGGTGTTCATTCCCCTGCAGCAGAATCCTATCGTGGAAATGTAATTAAGGATAAGCTGTTCTCTGGCACCAACCCTGTTCCAGAGGCCCAAGTCCCACCCCAAATTCAATGCAGTCTAAAGAAGAGGCTGTCTGTTCCAGGGCATTGCATAGGAATGCATGGCTGTCCTGCTGAGTCACCCTGATAGAAGGAACCTCTGCCATGCAAAGGTATGCAGTTATTTTTGCTTGGTGCCTGATCACGTGCAAAGGAAAGCCAGATCACCCAAGTGTAGGAAGGGGAGGCAGAGAAGAGCTGCAGTTTGCGATGGAAGCAGCACAAGGGGATGGCTGTGCCAGTAAACCTGTTCCAAAGTCTTTAATTATCTGCCACCGCGTGGCTGGTGCTCTCGTCTGTTCTTCGAACAAAGCAGCAGCAGCAGCAGAATAAATAAAAATTACCACCTAAAACTGCAATCTGTACATTAAGAGACATGCCTAATGCTAAGAGACACAGAAATGAGGAAAAATTTTCTTTTGCAAGGGGACTGGTAGAATCCCTGTGTTTGGGAGGAAATTCAGGAGAAAGATGGACTGTACGAAAAGCTTTGGTCTGTTTGTGGGGCATTTGAGAATGTTCTTTTCCCCAGGGGATGCAAGCAACCATGAAAGAGAAGCCATTTCCAGGGGCGACAAAGTAACTCGGGAGCCTAAACCTGCATTTTAGAAGTGGCTTAGGGTGAGGGCTTTTCAACAAAAGGGTTTTCTAAGGCACATCAGTTTTTGAAAACAAGACTTCATTCCTCAAAGATTTAAACCTATCAAGCGTTTAAACACTCTAATACCCCATCTTAAAGCTGCAGAAGTCCCACTTTGCCTCCATGTTTGTACCCAGCTCCCGTTCCTCCGCAGAGCTAAGCTGGCAGTGCGATCCCACCAGGCAGCTGCAGCAGCCTTCATGCCCTGTTCTTTGCGTATCATTCCTAAGTTATTAGACCAAAGTCAGCAAGTGAACAGAGACTAAGTTATGACATCCAGGGCCGGCAAGTACAGTAGCAGTGTAAACAGCAGACATGTCCAGAAGCTCCAGTGCCATCCCTTCCATCTTCAAGGCTCACAATTCTCTGCTGTCCTGAATCTCTGGATAGTTTCAAACCTGATGCCAGCCCTGAGCCTCTGCTAGCCTGGCAGAGCAGGTACAACCCTTTGCACTAACCAAACAGTTTGGTGGCAGAGGGGAGAATGGCCTGCATACTTCAAATGTCTGTATCTGTAGTAAAACCTTCTCAAGCTGCCCTGCTGCTATCTGGCCAGTGACTAGAGGGAGCAGGACAGAGGAGCACCAAATGCCCTACTCCACGCTGCATCTTCCACAGTTTGCTTAGCCATGATAGCCCCCAGACAGCAAACTACCACGGTGTGGCTCAGGTAGGCTTGACTACGAGAGTCCGTGTCCAGAAGGAGCTGTTGGGGTTTCTAAGCCATTCAAAGAGCCTAATCACATGTTCATCTCGCCCTCTCTTCCCTTTTGTTCCTTCAGTTGTGCTTTCATTCCCCATTATTTGGGTTACAGGCACTTGTGTACTGATTTTTAAATCTCTCTGACTGCCTGTCCCTGCTAGTCATATGGCTCACGAAACTTCCTTGGAAAAATGTGTCCATCTTCTGATCGTTTTCTTCACAGACCCCAAACACCCACCAGGAGCACCATGGGGACTATGACCTGACACAGTGCTCCAGGCAGAACAGATGTTCTCCTGGTGGGAGAGATCAGGGGCAGGAGCCCCCCATTCACACTGCCCTGAGCAGGAATTATACACACAGGCAGGCAACAAGCTCACACAGTTGCATAGCTTTGTCCACTGCTGTCTGGGGCATCTCCTTCTGCATCCATTCCTCCTCTGCAGACACAGATAAATGTGTCACAGAGCAGCTGAGGAGGAACCTTGCTAGTGCTGGTGGAAGGGAGATGGATCTCCTGCCAACTCCAGCTCCAGAACTTGTGCTATAATGTAGCACTTTTATCTTTTACATAAAGCAATTTCCAGACATCTACGCTGATGAGAAAAAAATTGCAGCGTGAAAGATAATGACTTGAAACCCTAAAGGCAAATAAACCCTCCTGCCCCAATTGCCTTTATTCTCAGTGCTTGTTCTCTTTAAGGCATACCTCCAGGAGTCTGACTCGGGGACATGGGACAGCTGAAGTTGGCAGTAGCACGTAAGTGGCACTCAGGCATTGTGTTGCCTGCACAGAGGTGAACGCACCGACAAATAGGAAGGCAATGCATAATGTGCTGTGCTAATTATATATACTCCTGTAACCAGGGAAGGGCCTATGCACATGTCAGCGCCTGGAAGAGCCTGGAAAGATAGGCATGAGATGCAAAACTGCTATTCCTCCTTTCCTCTCTCTTCTCCATTCAAGGCACTTCCAGAGAACACAATTAAGGATGGTATTTATTTATTTCTTTGAATGAAAAAGAAAAATTGTGCTTGTGATTTGGGGGGAGAGCTGCCAGAAGAGGAACTGGAGCCCTTCCAACACCTCACAGTCTAGTAGTTAAGCATTGCCTGAATTGGGCACCAGGGAATCTTGAGTCCTGCTTTCTTCCACTCACTGGTTTATAACTCTTGGCATTTAAAAGGCACCTTGTAAACATTTATTTCATTGTTCTTCAGTGTATAATTGAGTCATTTGCCTGCTTACCTTGTTAGAGGGAGGAAAGCACCCTGCAAGGAGAAGTTCTCTTTTTTTCCAGCAACTCCTCTCCTGCTGGGGTGCAATGGCACCAGCAGCTCGGTGCCTTCCGCTTCCCGCCAGCTCCCCCTCCCCTGGAGGGAGGGGAGGTCACCTTGCAGAGGGTCCGCCCTCTGCATTGCCAGCTCTTCCTCCACCTTCATGGCACCCACATTTCATCTGCCCACATCAGTGGCTCTCAGCCTGCTGCTGTGCCAGCCCAAGGCCCAGGCCCACCTAATGAGCAAGCCAAGCCAAGAGCTTCCATATGGTTGGCTCATGTGGGGCTGGTGTGGAGGTATGGTTGCCTCCTCTCAGCCCTCCTTGCTGAGAAACGTAGTTGCTAGTCTTGGTGGTGGTGCTCTGAAGTTTGCCCGACTGTTCAGCATGTCTCTGCTATCCATGTGAGGGTGGCACGCACACCATACTGTCCCCAGGGTGCCTGGGGTTGGCTGGCTGATGTGATCACATCAACTCAAGTTGATGTGACTTTTTTTTAACGTTTTCCTATTGTTATTATTTGCACTTAAGGCACAGGTCAAGGCTTGCTCGATGTCATGGCAGAAGCCTTGTCTCTCTATTCCAAATTATGTACAAAGTTAGCGGAGAACTTTGCAGGGTTCCAGTAAGGGATTAAGTGACAAATCTGCTGGTTAATCATTTATTGCTGTGTGAACCTGCTGAATAGCAAATATGCTAAAAAGGGGAAAGGAAAGGGCATGGCAAGAGATTAACTGAGGACAGTCAAAAGTCAACCAGAAAGGAGTGAGGATGAGACTGGAAAGGTCAGGTAGCAAGCAGGAACACTACTGCAGTGTAAACACTGCCTCTCAGCAGTGCGTGTGCCAGAGCCTGGGCAAGAACCAAGGATTGAAGTAGATGCACTGTCTTGCTCCCAGTTCAGCCCTCTCCATTTCATGCCCACAAGTACCGCAGTGTGAATAACCGGCTACTGCCTCCAGATGTATGTAGTGGCTTGTCTACCCAGGAGAGCCTTTCGGATTGATTAAGTTTCTTTTACCTTTCTAAACCTCAGGTCTCAGCTGTTCCCAAAGCATGTGCTCATCCCTAGGATGGTGCTGTCATGATCCTTGGAACCATCAAAAAACACATTCCCTCATGCAAAGCAGCTGTTCTCATCAGTGGCTCTGATTGCCAGTCATGGTGGCACTGAGGTGGTGGGAAAGGGGAATTACTCAAGTTAGAGAGTGAACTTTCCAGGAACAGACTTCTCTGATGGACCACTGCTTCTGCAGTGTGGTGGGGCTGGTGGGGCAGAGTACATTGTGTGTCTGGTAGGACCGTAAGTAGAGCCTGAGCAGAACAAAGGTCCCTGTCCTGGAAACCCATGAGGTTTCCCTTTAGCCTCCAAAAGCTGAAGACCAGCAGGCTGGAGCAACGAATACAGCCACTGCCACTAGTTATGTAGGTAACTACCAAAATGGGTTGTAGGCGTGCCCACATGGGCACTAGCAGGATTTATGGTGTGTTTTTACAAGTCAGTGGATGACAGGATGCGGCCCCGCGGCAGCAGTGTCTAAGTAGGCAGCAATCCCATGAGGGCTGGGACAGGGCCTCACCCCACGCTATGCACACCTCCAGCTGGGGGAAGCAGATGGGAACAGCACCCCAGGGCCGAGGAAGGGGCTCCATTTTGTCTCCTGTTGACATAGCAACTGTATGCCATTGCCAGCGTGCTCAGAGCATGGCGACAAAACATTGTACCATGGGATATCTGCCCAGAAAGCAGGGTGTTTATTTTGAGAAGAGCACAATACTGAGTGAATGCAACAACTCAGAGAGGGAAGTACTTCAGCCAACATAAACAAAGCAGTTATTGATATATTTACACGACTGAGGTTCCTGACTTGAATTGTGACCATCCATCGGACTCATTCGCCTTTTCTTTGCTCTTCGCTTCAAGCCTCAGTGTTGACCCAGATGCAGAAGCAGCTCCATGAAGTCTGGCTGATCATCACACAGCTTCACCAGTGTCGACGGAGGAGACTCTGGAAAAGCCCATGGTGCCAGGATGCTCAACCCTGCTGTCTCCAGCAGTGCCACTTCTGCTCTGGGGAGTGCTGTGAGCACCACCACCATTGCTCCAGCCATTCTGGGAGATTGCTGTGGGCTTTGGCTTCATCTGAGATCATCTGCATGAGGTGGTGGGAAGGCCACAGCAAGTGTCTGTGTTTTGAGGCAAAATGGGGTGAAAGTAGAGCCTGGCCGCTGTAGCTGTGGGTTTTCCCAGAGCCCATGCCCTTCTTCTGAGGTGAGAGGTGGGTAGCAGTTGTGTACACCTTAATGAGGGAGATGAAGGCTACACCCATGCTCCTGGAGGTCAGCAGAAACATCAAATACTCTCTATTAGGAAAGCCTGTCTCCACCTTGTCTCTTGCACTGCACTGCCTGGACATTGCTTTGTTCATGAATTCTTTGAAGACATCTTAGGTTGTTCCCAGACCTCCTCCATTGCCTTTCTGACACTGCTAGGATGCAGCTGAGTGCTCCCTACCTTGCAGCAGGCACATGCCAAATACTCATACAAGAATAACACTCCCATCTATGCAGTCACGGTACATCAAGAAATAGGGCAACAGAGACACAGCTCAGGCCGTTAGTATCCCACTACAAGCTTTCATGCAAGCTGCAGGAAAATAGCTCTTTTTCCTCCATCTGCTCTTGCTAGACAGGTGTGAGCTTAAAAGCGTAAGAGCATTAACATATTTTCTTCCTCTGCTGGAAGACCCTGGTCTGGTTTTCAGCTGGCTGGGAAGGAAAACAAGTTAGGAAGGGCAGCAGGAACCAGTTTCCTACCTATGTGAGTACTCGGCAGCTGGCCCTTCGAAGGCAGAGAAGAGTTTGTTCAAAAAGGCAATGGGCCTTACTACTTCTTAAAATAGTACGAAGTGAAAGAATGAAACAATCTATTGCCTGTTTGATGGTCCCAGCAGGATTATATTGCTTCACAGTGCACATGATAAAAACACACACAAATATGTCTACCAAAAACTCTCCTGTATTTGCCTGCACACAAGCACAAACTGCACTGCAAAATATTTTGGCAGTCTGCATTCTCATTAAAAGCAATTAAAATAAGCAGGAATGCTTTGCCAAAGCTGCAGATATCTCTGTCAATTTGATTTAGTCAATTTACCTTGCAGCAGCTAAAGATCAGCTAAAAATGAGGGCACTGACCAAACAGGGAACCAGTATCTCCCTTTCCCTGTTTAAGGCTCTCCCAAACTACAGCAGGGCATGATCGTTGGGGTCAGGAAGAGGTGGGAACAGGTAGCTGAAGAGAAAAGGAGAGGGAGAACAAAAGAAATGTAGTTGCCATCCCTGGCCACTGGTTATATGATTTGATGCCTAACAAATTCAATGCTTTGGTGATTCAGTTTTTCTGTGGAGCAGGCAGCAGAGTAAGGGGGGCATCAGCACGGTGCAGAAACTGAGGTTCTGCACCACCCAGGCTGGCAGCTGTGGTCCAACACGGCACATCATCCTTCCAAGAAGAGGATCATTTTCAGCATAGACAGGTTGTCTCTGAGTGGGTTTGAGGAGCTCTTCCACGCTTCTTTTTGCATGTGACATGTCAGAGAAACCTAAATGTACCAAAGAGTCTCCTCTTGCCCTGTTCCCTCTGTTGGCCATGATGTCCAGAATGTGACGGTCCATCTGACAAACTTCCAGCCTAGCTGTCCACAGGACATCACTGGACATCTTGGGTTCCTTCACTTAATTTTACCTGACAGACCCTGCAGGCCTTAGTGATCCAGCAGCTGCTGTT
Source organism: Anseranas semipalmata (assembly GCA_013399115.1). Lineage (NCBI taxonomy): Eukaryota > Metazoa > Chordata > Aves > Anseriformes > Anseranatidae > Anseranas > Anseranas semipalmata. The sequence continues at coordinate 77,661 of VXAA01006753.1, read as the reverse complement.
ATGTTATACCCGCACACATTTTTGTCTCCAGAAGCCCAGAATATACTGGATTTTCCACCAAAGCACAAGCAAGTCATAACTGTCAGTGTGCAAACCTGAGCTCATCACAAAAGAGGGCTGTGGTCTCAAGCACATGATGCCAAATGAGACTTAATCCCCTCCCAAGCAGACCAGTGAATGGGGAGTGAGCTGCCACATAACTGAGAGGAGGTAGGGGAGGCAGGAAACCACCCACATCTGAGATGGCAGGGCAACCTTGCCACAGAAAATATTAATGTTAACCTTCCCCCCTCCAGATATTATTGCACAGACAGGGCCCAAGAGAGAGTTTTTTGCATACTGTGCAAGAAATGTGAGGGTTGTTATGAACACAGTTATAAAAAGGTGAGTGTCACTGCACGGCAGAGCTGGACCCTCTGCTCCCCTGCTCCAGTTCAGACCAAAGGGCTAGGTGTCACGCAGACAGTGAACAGGCCTTCGGCTCCACTGCTGCACAGGGGGAATTTCAGCCATCCCATTCTTCAGAGCTGACGGTTTAGCCATAGAAAATATGAAGATCTCTTCCTGGGGGACTTTCTAGGAACTCACTTCAGGATGATTCTTGTTGCTGAAAAGGACATGTATCAAAGCACTTTATATCCTGTGGGAGGAGAAGGGGAATTCTTTCACAGACATCATCTCTTCCTTATGTAATTAAAAAAAGTCGATGGGAAACGAATCCAGACATGAATATTTATCTTTGGCTTCCTGGTAAGCATTTCATTGCACTAATTCCCTTGGCCTCCTCCCAATTTGCTTATAGAGAGAACCCAGATACACTGGCTCCCCGTAAAGACTTGGGCACCTGGGGACATGTAGCCTGGGAACCTGTTGACCCTCAAGTTGTCTGACTGGGCTGATACATGCATCTTCATCTAACGTATCCCCTGAAGACTCACCCCTCAAAGTAGTATTTTCCATAAAGGGTAACACTGCAGTGATCCTATTAACGAGCAGTGCTGTGAAACTGCCTGCTAGTCCCTTCCCACACACCACCCTCTTCCCGGGGAGATGTCCAAGGGGGTAAGATGGAAAGGGACCCATCGGCCTGGCTGCATCAGTTTTAGACATCAACAGGGCACAGGCCTCTTGTGGTCCCACTGCACAAGGTCCACTTTCACCACATGAGACTGTCAGGGCTTGGGAAGGGACCACAAACACACCCCAAGGCAGCATTAGAGATGGCCTCCTTCTGTGTCTCCTGCTTCCTCACATACTCTCACCTCTAGGCAGACCCCACATCCTTGCTCAAGGATGCTGCCACTTACTCTGACTCCTTACATGCAAGGGAGCCCTAGTCCTCTACAGCAGAGCACTTCCTCAGCCCACTTTTTGTGCACAAAAAGCTCTGCTCAGAGCCGGGTAACCTTTGCAAAGTAAAGGACTACCAGGTTAGGAGGAGCATAGATTAGCCTTCGGTGTATAACTCTGCTTTACCTCCTAGATGCAAACACTAAGGTACCTCCTTTACAAGCCTAAGGTAGTCTACTTTAAAACCACAGTTTGTTCCTGTCCGCACAGAACAAACTGTAATTGGTAGTCTGCACAGGTTCAGAATTTCTTCCTGTTCTCACCATGTTTATTTATCACTCTTTATCCAGTCTCTGTCCTGAACGTACTATTACTCATTTCCTCCTGTGGTGCTTTCCCATTGTAACTGCTCACTTTGCATCATTAATGAGATTAAGGCTAACCTGGTGAAATTAAGGCTCCAGTCTTTTGGTTCTCCCTCCAGCTTGGGCTGCTGCTCAATTTGGATGCTCCCATCTCACCTGGGGTCCCTGTGATGGCAAACTGACTGCCTAATGGCACCTCTGTAGTTAGCGGACAGTCAGACACCCCTCAAAGGGGGCCTGCAGCCGCCGTGTTGACTTGCAGGTAAAGACTCTCCCTTTTGAGCAGGAGCAGCCTATTTTGGGATGACTGTCCCTTGCCATCCATCGGTGGTTTCCTGCCACCTCTCAGTGGTTTCCCTTTCTGAGCTGGCATTGCTCAGCAGCTCAGGTAGCACCTTCACCTTCCAGCCACGTGCACAAGGATGAAGTGGCAAGGGCTGGTCACAGCAGTACATCACCAGCAGGGCGCAAGAGCTGTCCCTGCAGTGGGGGTGGGTGAGCAGCACAGCAGCGAGGAGGGGCAGGAGCTCTGCTAAGGTAATCCCTTCCCACCACTGAGTCAGAGACTTTAACCAGCTCGTATTTCCTCACACAGTTAATGTGACTCAGATGCTACCTGATCACCTGATAGCTGTGGTAACACTATTGCGTGTCTAATTGTGAGCCGACAATGTTGTACTATTCCCTGAAAGTGAAAAACTTGCAGAGTGTGATGGAGAAACACAGTAAGTCCAGGGGAGATACATGAAGTGATCTCTCTTCTCTCCTCAGCTCCTGGACAGCCAGATCTGATATCTGGTCAATGGGGAAGGGAGGACCACATCAGAAAATGGAGGGATGCAAAAGGGGAAAGGAAGACATCAGAAGACACACATCTAAAAGAGATGGGTTGTTTGGCCTCCATGAGAGAGAACTGATGGAAGACAAAATTGTGCTCCTTGACTATGCAAAAATCTGCCACAGAGAAAAAAGGAATACATACTGTCCACTTGGACAGGAGAACTGGGATGAGGCTGTTGTAAGGGAGAGCTGGGGCTGGACAGTGAGGAGATGTTCTCTTTGGGAAGCTGTAGTCTACTGTGCGTGGGGATGCCATGGAAGGTCGTGAAAGACACATTGGTCACATCTGTTTTAGTCAGTGATGACTCTGTCTTGGGACAAGAGGATGGACCTGTTGATGAGGAGGGCCCTCCCAGGACTCCACCTACTTTGACACTGGCTTTCCCAGCTAACTAACTGGGACAGAAGAGATGCGGCATCCTACCTTGTGCTTAAGGCTGTGGAACAGACCTTGCTCTTGGACTGCCAATTGCTCTGTTCCATAACCTTTTCCTCCTGTGTCTTCCTCACCTCCACCAGCTCCCTGTTTTCACCATCTTCTCCTGCTTGGCATCCCTAGTTCTTGTCTGTGATCTTCCCTGTCTTTGCACCTCCCTTCTCATCAGCTTCTGACACTTTCTCACCACCCCTTCCTACTGTCCTCCCTGCAGCCTCCACCTGCCAGCCCCCTAATTCTTCCTCTCCTCTCCTCCTACCTCCTGTCTTTCTATATTGCAGTCAGCATGCTCCTTCTCCACGTGGTCTGAGGTCACATTTAACCATGACTTGGAGAAAGGCTCACCACAAGCTCTCACACATACAAAGCTCAGTGGAGCAACAGCAGAGAAAGCCTTGCACAGGGAGGGATGCCTGGGACAGCACAGGCTCTCCTGCTCCCTGGGGCTGTGTACACCACTGCTTTTTGGAGCTTAAGACCTGGTTAGCTCTGGGTAGTTTTTTTTTTTTACAACAACACATTGAACCCTTTCCAGAGAAGCGTCAAGGCCCTCCTCCAAAGTAGTCAGTGAAAATATTGTAAAAAGGAAAAAAAAAAAAAAAGAAANAAATGAAAAAGGAAAAAGGAAAAATTATAGAGAGCAAAGCAATGTCATTTTCTCAGAAACCAAAGAATCATTTTAGCCAAAACTTTAAAATTTAATTAATTAATCATGCTGAAGCAAGAGACCTAGCATGGAAAATTTTAGGCTAAATACTCAGTGACTGGCAATGTTATGAGCAACTATAAGGAAAAAAATCAGAAAAACACGAAGTGCTCGCTAACTTTACCCAGCGCTGCCCCTAATATACAGATGGCATTCTCACAAGTGCAATACCTCTCCTGTCAAATTTATCACGGTGGTAACACTGGTACCAACTTCGTGGGAGTTTTGCCTGAGTAAAGGCTAAGAAAAATATTGAGTAAGGACTTGGGATGTTGCCTGATAAAATCATGGTGCAAATAAAGTGCAATGGCACTGTATGTTGTGTCTTATGAAGGCTTTACTTCCTTGTCATTCAGGAAGCCCAGGTAATTTACAGAGCACAAGATATCAGGAAGTCCATCGAGATGTTCCTGGCATAGATTAGTCACAGGACTATCTATCCAAGGGTCAGTCACATGTGTGGAAAATAAAAAAATAGCAGCTGACAATCTGTTGGTCTCCGAGCATAATCAATGTGCACTGTAATACTCCATGAATCACACAGCAGACACATGCATGCCTATTCTCAGACTGAACCTCCTCCAATGTCAAGGAGAGAATTTTTGTGTAAATCCAAACAGCAAAGTACTATTCTGAATTACAAAACAGAGAGGAGGGACCTCTCTGCAGAACTGCCAGCATCATTTCCTTTACAGGCAGATGGCAAAATTGCCATAAAAAGACACTTGAGGAGGAATTCGCCACTAACACTTGGAGGGGTGTAAAGAGACCGTCCCTCTGAATTGGGGAAGGAAATGTCAAACCAGCACTTCCAGATTGTTATATCCCTGTATAGATTTATCCTCAGAGAGGGGATACAAGTCGTTGCATTATAAAATCAGCAGTTTGGGGATACATCACTGCAGAATCACGTCTAGCAACCCAACTGTTCAGTCAGCATGACAGGGGGAAGCCAGTGTCACACCCGCCGGGCTATCGGAGGGAGATGTACCAGGCTCCTGGGTGGACACGTACAGATCACCCATGGTAAGCATGATGAAAGAGGAACAGACATTTGGCATCAGTGTTTGCCATTAGATTCGCTGCCTCTCCCAAAATGCTGGTGACTAAGAAAATCCTATGTCAGCTGGTTTCTACCAGACAGAACATTTGTTTCCTGCTCATGCAGAATTGTCTTTTATTCATTTCCTCACTCTTTTTCACATCTGAAAGATAAGCCAGCTAAATTACACTTGCACTTCTGCAGCAAAACCGAGAGCACAGGGCTATTCCCACGAGAAAGACTCGGAGATGTGTGCCACGGGAAAGAATGGGCCATGAGGGGAGGATGAGGAGGAGGGCTTTTCATGAGCAATCACAGAAGTCAAGACCAACAGTGGTGACTGAACCCAGAACCTGAATGCACAGGCCTGTATTACATAGCCCAGCAGTTCAGCCAGGTGTTGCTGAACCATTGCAGGGTTCCCATCCCCTTCACTAGTCCCACAGTCATGCTTCTCTAACCACAGCAGCCCACTCCAAGTAACACAAGGGGGGGAGGCACAGGACTTGACACCCAGCGAACAGCAGTTCCAAGAACTTTCTTACCAGGCTGCATGGTATTTTTTGCTTTCTTCGAGACTCCTTCTGCTGCAGACTCCCAGCAGAAGAACAAGCATAGAAATAGGCAGTGTGAGTGGCGCCTTCCCCAGATAGATTTCACACTTGTAAGGCACAAAGAAGGAAACTAACGTCACTTTGCTCGAGTGCTGTGGAATAAGGTTAATGATGACACACCACTCCCTCCTGTACATGACACCTTGTCAGTTTGGCGTACTCACTCCTGATCTCTGAGTGTCACCCCTTATAAATAAAGGAAAATAGTTTCAAGAGTGTGCAGGTCACATAGGAGCCCAAGCCCCATCACGGCTCAGTGAGGTATTGCATCTATCTGATTGTAGGCACTTAACAGCGGAACTTAACAGGTTGGTCACCCAGATGTGAAGCGAGACAGACGCCGCCACGGGGAACTTGGAGCTGAATGAAACACCTTCTGGAGGTGCCCATCTCCCTTCACAGAGAGCTGAGGCTCACTGCAGCATGTATTCAGGCCTTTCAGGCTGCACAGGAAATGCAGCCCACAACAGCAATGACCAGCTCACAGCTCACAGTCCACAGCCCAGCCACATCCTGCCTCCAGGTCAGCTCACAAACAAGGTGTGCCCATGAAACCTTTTCATCAGGGGATATTAGCATTTGAGCCCCTAATTCCTGCTGAGCAGCACTTCTCTCCAGAAATGCACCCATGGCTTGGATGGGCTACTCAAGGACTACAGCTCCTCAGTGGGACTAGGAGCCCCAAATCTAACTCTGGGGACACAGAGCGAAAAGTGTTTTTTTCTAGCAAGGCCCCCCCCAGCAACAACATTGTTCCCACTCTGCTTGCAGGACGTGACACCCTGATGGACAGCAATGAGTGGATGTGTAGCACTGAAACACCTCTTCCAGAGACACTGCGAGCTGCACAGGGAGCCCGGAGCACAGCATCTGTCCTGGGAGGAGATGTTTACATTGGCTCTTTCACAGCCAGCTCACTGCTTTTCTTCCCACGTATGGCTGCTCATGAAGGTGCTGCCTCCGCCCAATGTTGATCAGAGCACACATGAGGTCTGGGGTCAATGCTGTCTGCAAGCTGAGGGGGTTTCAGCTCCCATCTCCTGGGAAAGATGGAGCAATAGGACATGTGGAGGTAAGGGTGTTCTCCTACTATCATAAGGGCTCAGTGAGCCTAGGAACGAGAGTTCTGAAGACCCTCTATAGCAAAAACCATGCTCTGCAACCTAGAGTGGCAAGGTCCCGTGCTGCGGTATCCCTTGTTCCTCCAGCACAGCTAGCTCACAGCAAAGGTCTGCAATAGGCACAATGGGTTATCCTTACACCAGCTCCACTCCCAGAGCCCAATCCTGCCACATTCCTGCTTAGGCTGCTGAATGCAGATGATGCAACAGGTATTTATGTCAGTATCATCACAGATGTATTCCCATGCTTGGGATGACTTCTCTACCAGCATCACCTAAAACAGCACACCTGTGCCTTGCACTGTGAAACAGAGATCTCAGTCTCATAAACTCTGTGGGCATCCACTGCCACATCAAACATTGTCCCTGCTGTTACTCGTGTGATCTGTGTGATCTACCAGAGAACAGAGGACATGTGAGGACATCCTTAAGTGTGAGCACAGTTTCCCTAGAATGACAGCTGAAATATTCACTATGACATATTAAAATAAACCAACCCTCCCCCTTCAGAGCCAGCTTGTGAATATGTAGGGTGTGTGTAGTCAGAAGAATGTCATTGCCAGATAACAACATCTCACACAATAATGCAGTGTGAAGAGCCTAGGTGAAAGCCAGTTAGTGATCACTGTCACGTCAGTATATTGCAAAATAATGACTGCTCTGCTTGCTATTGCCACACTGTGATTTTGCAGAACCTCAGCACTCACCCATAAGCAGCCTCTGTGACTGTCGACAGGGAATGTTTCTCTGCTTTCCCTTTGTCCTTGACCATATCTTTATACCAGGTGATTACAAGTATAATCATGTGCAGGGAAGAAAAAACTGAAGCCACACAATAAAACAAGCATGGATTAGAAACTGTTGTCTGGAGCATACAAAGAGAAAACCTTTGGCTGAAGCAAGAGCTTGTTAGAAATAATGACACTTAAGTAGTCCACGATCATTCAAGAAGCGGGTCAATGATTCTCTCACCAAAATCCCTGCTCCCATCATCTCATTTCTCAATTTAACTTCAAACTTTGCCATTTCCCCAGCTCAATCAAAATTCTCCCCTCCGTGATGATCAAGAGGGAGCAGCCAGGCATAAGTGATCTGGTAAAGAGGCACACAGGTGAGGACTGAGGTGCCCATGTCCATACCTACGCTTCACTGCAGGACTGGCTATATGAAAATCCCTTCCCATTGCTTCTACGTCTTTGCATTTGGATTGCCAGCAATACAAAACAAACAAACAAACAAACAAACAGAAAAAAAAAAAACAATATGCACTTTCCTACAAGCTTGCACAGTGCTTGCACAAAGGTCCACACCTGATTTTTCCTGCACCCAACATTTAAATAGTTGTAGCTAAACAAAGCAAAAGGCCTTACTGTGGGTTTGTCTTCCCTGGGGTAAGGTGCATGCAGTGGGAATCTTTTCAGCTCCTTAGTTCTTCCAGCATTTTCCCCTCTGTACTCCAAGGTTTTGTATGATTAAAACTTAGCTCAGGCAGACTCAGATGAACACAGAAGTGACCACAAAGAGTTAAGTCTGTTGATGTAAACTAATTTATTTCTGGAGTAGAATCCAGTTTCCCATCCTGCTTTATACCCTCAGTTTTACTGAGCAAAAAAGTATAAATCTAAATAGATGTTCAGTGCCAGACACAGCCACCATGGCTGAGGAACAGAGAAGGAGATTTAGCCCTTTCAAACCATGGAAGCAGCCATAGGAAAAGAGCTAATTTCACAACATATGGGAGGCTGTCAGATGCCTCCTCTGACTGGGAGAGACACAGCCTTTCCAGAGTAGATTTAAATCCAAGAGAAATATTTATTTTAAAAGATAACAAAGGATTCACTGTTGACAATATGATGGTAACAAGCAAGGCCATGCAAGACGAACTTCTCACCCATTACCCACATATGTTCAGGGAGTGTCTCACCCCAATCCAACATCTGTCCAGGTATTTGAGCAATGACTTCAGCAGAGATCAGCACTTGGTAAACATTTCCTACATGAGCTGGGGCAGTACAGCCAGACCTAGGGGTGGCAAAGAAAGTGTAGGCTTAGGTTGTACCTATACTACAGCAGGAGGTCTGAGAGCAGCAGTCTGCAGCCAGCTTTAGGCCAACCAGTTTGGGGAAGAAGAACAGTGTCTGTATGCTGGCAAGGGCCCCAGCAGAGACTGCCTTCCCCTGTAGGAACCTGGCCTCCATCAGACACTTACAGTCTCAAGTTTGTGTCTTTACTGCTGCTGTCACTTGAGCCTCTGAGAAAACAAGCACACTCAGACACAGTCTGCTACACCCACTTGTGCTGGAGCCTTCCAGGTGTCCTTAGCATCTAAAACCAAGTGGGAACCCCTTTTGGTATCCCATAAATGACTTTCTAAAGAGAATCCTTTAGAAAAGGATCCTAGTAGTACTAGATGATGACTCTATGCTCTTTTGTCTCCCACAGCTGAAGACACACACCCAAAGGTGGCATGTTGTCTCTCAGAAAAAGCTGGGCTATATATGAGATCCTATACTTTCACATGGCCTCCAGAAACCCTCGGGGCATCTCTGTAAATCTCCCTAGGTTCCTTGCACTATACAGAGTTTGGGTCTCTGACATACTAAATTACTGTTCAAAAAGTACTTTTTTCAGAAAAGAAAGAAGAGCGTGATTAACAAACATTGCACATATCACATTTTGCAGAATGTCCAATGGGACAGTGCCAGCATTTGGTTCTTGCAAACCTTAGAAGCAAGAGGTAAATAGCTGCCTGGATTGAGCTGCATGAGTACTTTAGTCACTGTATGGTCTGAGAAACCTCCTGGACGTGTGTGTGTTTCTGAGACAGAAGGTGAAAGTAACCCAGCCACTCACCATGCTGGAAGGTCTCCCACATCAGTACATCGAGCATTGAGGGAACAAAGGCAGAAAAGCAAGGGAGATGTGTCATGGCCCGGGCAGGGGATGGAGAAACATCTTATGGAGAAATCAGCAGACCAGTACTGGGAAGATAGGTGTTTAATTCCCATTGCAGAGGCCCTACATGACACTGAGACACACATTTCCTCTGTGACACATTGGAAACAATTGCAGCTGCCCACGCTGCAATTCCCCCTCTGGAAAAGGGAGCATCTGATGCTCTCCATATGGATCAGTCCTGCCAGTGTTCGGGTGCTTGTCCAGGTGCTTTTGGCATGGGGACCAGCTGTCGATGCCTCAAGAGGGGGACATCACAGAACAGTGTGACAGCTGCTGCTGGGCATGGGGTGGAGCGGGAACGAGGGGAGAACCCGCGGAGAGCCTGGGAAGCACAGAGGTGCTGTGAGAGAGATCACTGGAGCAGCTCCTCCGCTAGAGTACATCCAGGTGGCCTCACTGACTTTGCCCTGCCCCGGCAGGGTTACGCCTCCTCTGCCATGTTTCCTGAAATAGGGATCCACATGTCTGGCTCGATGAGAGCAGGCTGTCCTAGCAGTGTTTAGAAGCTATGTAAGTGGAAAGCATTTTTACACGAGCTAATTTGACGTGTAGCATTTCAGGAACTTACAATTTATTCCATTCACATTTCTAGCCAGAGACGGCATCTTTATTTTTATGGTTTGTGGGGAAAAAAAAAAAAAAAAAGCTCAGCAGGAAAAAAAAATGAAAAAGAAAAAGAACACTGAGCAAATAATAACATGTGTGGGTGTGTGGGTGTGTAATACCCCAACCACACGGCTACAGCAACATTTGGTCCCATTGACCTTTTTGCTCAAATTAAGGTAATTACTCAGCTACTGACAATAATCTGCTGTTACGTCTGTGGATTAGCCTATACAGAGGGACATGATAAATATTTTATAGTTTGACACATGCAGGTGACTCCAGACTCAATCCAAAGTCTAAGTACAAACTGTCCTTAGGTGCAGAATGATTACACCTTCATTAAACAGGAAGATATAGAAAGATAGAAAGATGGAAAGACAGATAGATGGATAGCTAGATAGACAGACAGACAGAGAGACTACAAATGTTAAAATAGATCTAGTCAGGAAATTTCTGCTGTAATTTATTTCTCAGAGAAACAGACTTTCTACAAACATCAGCAGTTTTTGTTTCCCAAGAGATTTGTTTTTAATTTTTCCAGTAGGAAAATCAAACCCATGTATTTTAAATCAGATAATTCAGTGTGAATGATCATATGTTATGTCGTTAACCTGGCCCAAAATACTCTCTTTCAAGTGCATTTGCATACTGTGATGTACTGTCTCCTAGGCATTTGCATTTATTTCCCGTAATACAAAAGTCTCCTGGTTCATATGAGGAAATTGGGCTACCGCTCAACCTGGGTCATGTGCCTCCATACAAAAATCCTTTCTAATGCTGAACTGACTCAAAAGGAAGAATTCTGGTAAAATGAACAAACTGACTCAGAACATTGTAACCTGGAACAGTCAAATAGACCATTCTCTTCAGACTTGTCAATAAAAGCAATTTCCAGATGTAAACATTTTTAGAACTTTTATTCAAAAATATCTATATTTCAAATGTACATTCCATTCTTGTCATAAAATAAATGCTGAAGCATCTATTTCATAAAACAGAAATTCTGATTTTTATTCCATTTTCTTGCTGCATAACAGAAAACACATGCATACACACATACACAAAGGAAAAAATAGTATTTTCCTAGCTCAAGTTATAGGGCTAAAAAAAAAAAAAGAGAGAGAGACCTCATGCTGAAGACCTCATGCTGTGGTTTAACAGCAGGCAGCTAAGCACCACACAGACGTTCGTTCACTCCCTCCCACACCTAGTGGGCTGGGGGAGAGAATCAAAAAA